>JARFIW010000992.1:1800000-2197069 GCA_036346225.1 Platerodrilus igneus
ACCTAATATGCAATTAATGTTGAGACCACTTGATAGCCTTAAGATCAATTCCTTCTTGCACCATTTCCCATAAGGGGCTCATTTCGCGAAGTCGTTTTACATGGTGAATACATTTCTGTGCAGTGTAATCTACTTCCTCAATAGTTGAAAATCTTCCCATTCCAAACCTAAGTACGACGATTTTAATGAACAAAGATCGAATTATGTTAAATACAAAACCTTATTGAGCTATGAGCTAAATCTTCATCAGCACCAATTGCTCTCAGTACATATGATGGCTCCAATGAAGCAGAGGTGCAGGCTGATCCACTGGAGAGTGCAACATCTTTTAAAGCCATAAGAAGAGATTCACCTATTAGAAGTATAATTAAAAATATGTAGTAGTTTAACAACATACCTTCAACATATGCAAATGACAAATTAATGCACCCAGGATAGCTTTCTTTGGGATCACCATTCCTAACAACATGCTCTAGATTTCCAAATATTTGATCTAAAAGACGTTTGCTTAGTTTCTCCATCCACCTGTGATCATAGTCCATTTCATGTTGAGCAACTTCACATGCTTCACCCATTCCAACAACTAAAGGTGTAGGTACAGTGCCACTTCGAAGGCCTCTTTCTTGACCACCTCCACTTTGCAAAGCTTCGATACGAACTCTTGGTCGTCTTCTTACAAACAATGCTCCAACGCCTTTAGGACCATATACCTTATGTCCACTTATAGACATTAAATCAATATTCATTCCTTGTACATCCAGTGGAATCTTTCCTACAGCTTGTGCTGCATCGGTATGAAAAAATACTTTTTTCGCTCTACAAATTCGTCCTATTTCTGAAATTGGTTGTTTGACACCTATTTCATTATTCACAGCCATTACCGATACTAAAGAAGTTTCTGGAGTTATTGCTTTTTCTAAATCTTCCATTGAAATAATTCCATTTTGATTGACAGGAAGGTATGTCACTTTAAACCCCTCTCCTTCTAAAGCTCTGCAGGAATCCAAAACACACTTGTGTTCCTACAAAATGTGGAGAACTATATTTTAATAAAAATTCCTAAAACAACTATTTGCCTGAAAATTATTTAATATACAAACATATCTTCAGGGTCTGTTAACAAAGGGGGGACTTTTACAAAAATTACTTGTAAAGAAAAACCTTTAGTTGTCCGTGTTGCAAGCTCAGTTTGTCATTAAAAACATGGTAAGGTTTGGTTAAGTATGTAGATGCGATCATAGAGATTGTAGAGAAAAAAACATTTTGTTATATATGCTGACAGGATCATGCAAATATAACATGAAAGTGGTTGAGAGGACAACTTGCAATAGATGCTTGCGTGGCAAATACAAATAATAATAAGAATTTAGGGGAAGTGAATAAATTCGTAGCATACTCCCGTTGAAGAGATTACAGAACCTTTAAAAATAAGCAAATTAATCAATTAACACAATATATGAGTACATATAAAGAAAATAAACCGCATTCATAAATTGTTAGTGTACAACTTTTCTACAGGGAGATGACAAATCTTGTTTATAGAGTTTGTGGTTTTACCAGTTGGTGTATGAAGACCCTCTATATGCACAACACCATTGTTACCAAATGCATAAATTTCCACTTTGTTGAGGTAGGTCAATATCTTTTATTAACACTAACATTTCCCCTTTCGCAATGGATTATTTAAAATGCTACTACTTGCGAACTTGAAGTTAAGATATGTATTCTTTGGACCAACATGTCCACAACTTTTGATCAAGTTGTTGGATTCTTTGGAAAATATCAATCTATTATCTGGAATGTACATGATAAGATTGGGAACCAAAGGAATGACTAGGTGTTAGTGGTAGAAAACCGTCAAGACGAGATGAGCAATGATCTAAAGACCTGTACTTAAAGACTACCTTCAATTTGTATTAAGACAGTTAAAAAAACCTTCATATGATAAAATTGCATTACCAACTTTTTTTAGGTGAAATTTATTACACTTAAATGCTTGCTTCCCCAAGTTCTCCTACACTAGGTGAGTAAGGTGGCAAGAATATCCTTTTGAAATTTTTGTTACCGCTAATTAGCTACAATTGTTGACTAAAGATTCTAGCAGTTATGGTATAAGGATTAAATAAATATAAGGGATCGCATATCATAAAGATGTATGATGGTATAGTTTGTTTTATGATTGTCTTGTAAATATTTTCAAAATATATGATTTCAAAAAATAAGTCAAAGGAGTAACTATTATACAATAGGTCTAACGTCTTTAAGTTTTTGGTAGGACCAAATTCCAAAACAGTGTTAGATATATCAAGAGATTGAACAGTACCTAGAGCTTTGGGAAAGAGAATTTCATTTATGAAGTGCAAAAACTCCTGATCGTAAGGTCTTTACTCAGGTTATTACAAATATATTTGGTTCTTTCCAAGAGTTTCCTTACTGGCGAGTAAGCCATCACCTTGCAAATAGCTTTTGCAATGTCAGGATAATTATTTTAGTGTAGTTTAGCCAAATCTAATAGGTATCTGATAGCAAGAAAGGAAGCAGCCATCTCTTTATAAGTTACGGTGCATAACTCATACATTTCAAGAGCTGAAAAAGGTTCAGGTTTCAAAATATTCTTTGAAGAGAGTGCTGCTCCTTTTCAACTACGACAGAGAGGTGCATTGTCATGCAATCGCTTATCAGAATGTACTTGAAGAGTCTAAACCTCAATAAAATCAAAAACAGATAATAGAAAACAGGACCATCCAGTGGTAGTGGGACTGCAGGCGGCTCCGTGGCATAATTGGTATGTGTGTGACTACTATGCCTAAGGTCCCAGGTTCAAATCCCGACACGGTCCGCTTGAAAAATGTTAGGCAAGCATTTTTCACAGAAATACATCCTCGTTCGGATGAGAGGTAAAATAGAGGTCCCGTGTGTGAGTGTTGTCGTGCATGTTAAAGATCCCCACCTTGCTTGAGCAAGGGTTCGGCAAAATTACAAATTTTCCAGGTAATCCTTGTAGAGAGTTGTTGTGTTGTTTATTAATAACAACTTCATATTTAATAACGTAGTTTAATAATCATTAATATTAATAATATCAGAAAACTAAATTATAATACATTCTAACTTGTATAAGACCGCGTGCACACGTCCCCGTCCATAGACTCTTGTTTGTTCACTGTCGCCGTATTCGCTGGTGTGTGTTTTCAAACATAAATAATAATGTATGTGACCAACTAATCTTACGATCTTTTTTTCTTCTAAAAAGCAAAATATTAATAACTGAAAATATAACTTGGAGCATTTTAACTAGCGTCATCTTCGGTAAAAGTGAACCTCCTTAGACTTTTTAACTCATCTGCTGCTACAAATATAAAAGTTGCCTGCGTATGGTGCAATTGTACCTTGACTGTCATCCACTACTGGATTTAACAATCCTGAAGCAGGTGCAGGACTAAACTTATCACGCTCAACCCTTTCAGTAAATCCCCAGTCAAATGAACTAAATTATTAAAAACACTTACCCTGAAATTCATGTGGACATTGATGATCTCAGGGGTGTTGTCCTGTTGTGAGTTATTGGTGTAGGGCTGCACTGACTAGAAGGTAGGATAGGTACAAAAGGTGGGAATGGAACGTGCTTATGCCAGCACTGCCCGGTAATGGTACGATAAGTCTGTCAGTGCGATAGATGTGATAAAATCTAACAAGTTAAGCGGCGGCGGTCTTCGCCTTAAATGTTTTCCCCTTCAACCGAGATTGACGTGCTTCCGCCTGCGTTCATGGGAAGATGAACTTTTTTTCATGACAGAACCCTACGTCAGCACTTACAATTGCAAAGATAAGCAACTGACGAAATTGCAATATTTAACGGAGATTTTACAAATTCTAAAAAAAGTCCCTAACTTCTAAATTAATAAATCTAATTCCTAATAACTTTAAAAATAAAGCGTAACATACTGTTCTGCAATCTGCTGAGCAGAAGGCGTATTTTGATTGCCTGCTTTAGAATTTAATATATGAAGACGGTTTCGACAATATCTAACACCATCAAGAGTCTCTACTAGAAAAGACCGTAGTACAGGACCTATTTGAACTACTGAAGCATGTTCCCATGGTGAATCAGGAGTTAATTTTATAATATACCTTATCCCCCCCACATAAGGATGGAAGAATTTCAGCATTTTTATCGTAATACCTTTTCATATTACCTATCCTTTCTTTAGATTTTTGATTATAAAGAAGTTAGTCAATCACTTTAAGTTTTAAATTAGTATTAGAAATAGGCAATTTTTTCTTTAAATTTTGGGACATCAAAAGCTTTGCAGGCCAATATCCACTGCCTTGTTGCGTATTCCTGTATTGTAATAAGGTACTAAGGATCCGCATTGAAATTTTTGTATTTGTTAAAAAGATTTTTTATTGTGGCAACTTTCGGCTCTGTGAGACCATTGCTTTTAGGATAGTTTGGAACCTGTAATGAAAATGGAGAACCTCTTTTAAGGTTTTAATAAACAGTTAATTAGAGTAAATACTAAACACATTAAAACTAATGACAGATAGGAAAGTGAATGTCTATAAACAACATCAGGCAACTACATAGATAAAACCACTCACTATAGATGAGTAACATTTATGGCCGCGATTTTAGCATTGATTTAGTTCATACTACGCCCGCGAGATGGTACATGTAATTTGTAATGCAGGAAACTGTCGGACGTTAGATGACATTTCTAAGATAAAACTTTTGCCAATGGTCACATTTGTGGGTATTATTTAATTATTATTATTGAACATTCATTGGGAATATTTAGTGTTTTTATTGCAGATTAATTTATTGTTTGGCGTTTATTGACTTAATTTTTGTATTTAAAAAGGTTAACTGCAGTGCAGGTTAGATTAATCTATAGGAACAATGGTTTTCTTGTGCTGTGTGCCTTTGTTGTAAAAAAACTCTGAAACGAAAATGCACCGGTTTCCTACTGTTGACATTGTAAGTTTTGTGAAATAATTAAATATAACTGTAAAATTCCTATACAACTTTTGTGTATTGTGAGATATTGTACTGATGTTACTAAATAAAATTAAGTAATAAAGACTTGAAATGTTGTTATAAAATTACAGACACCCTTTTAAATTAAAATTTCAGTTTAACAGAACGAATCTGTAGCTTTTATTATGTATAATCTGTATGTATATAATTTTACCCAAAATATTAAAGTCTGACCATTATTCATGTTCATAGTTTCTTTTTCTTGAGAAAATAGAATTTATCGAACGTTTTCATTTCTGAAAACGTCTGATAAATGATATTTTCTTTGCACGTGGTTCTTTATTTGAAGAAAAAGGATATAATGGTAGAAACTGCATAATTTAAATATTACCGCCATAATAGTTGTTTAGACTACGCCCGCTAGAGGTCGCAATGAACTTAAAAAAAGTTAGTATTAGGCCGTTGCCCATCTATTGTGGGTGGTGGGTGTTTATCTATGGGCAACTAGATCATAATAATATCACAGAACCTATGTGTTATGGCTTATAGCTCATTCTTTCAAGAAATTTTTTATTCCAAAGAATTATAAGGAGGGTCGTCATAAGATAATAATGGAAGGTAATCCATGACAAGCAAATGTCGATTTGACATTTTAAAACTTCTTTAACATTTGTAGATGTAATAGTTACAACTTCAAAATATTTGAAAAAATAGTCAACAACTAATAAATAATTATTTTTTTGATAATAGAAGAAATCAATAAAAAGTTTTTGCCAAGGTAGAGTTGCTGGGCTCATGAGGTAACAAAGGTCCATTTTGATTGAAATTTCTAAATTTTTAACAAGAACAACTTTGTTTTTTATATGGACACTAATGTTGAGCCAATAAATTATAGTACCAGCTTGTTTTTGACAATGATCAATACCTAATGGCCCTCATGAATTTGATTTAATATTTGATTGCGCATTGCTGTGGGAACTATTAAAAGATTTCCTTTAAAAACCAGACCATCTATTGTATGAAGATCATGATGTATATTAAGATATGGTTTAGTAGGATTTGGGACTTTCTTTCTTGAGCTTGGCAATCCAGTACGGCAATAATTTATAATAGTATATCTGCATTATTCTGTGTGGCTTAAATTTAATTTTTCTAAAGTAACCGCAGCCTTACTGACAAGTAAATTCATTGTGTATGAATGAATTTACTTTCATTGTATATGTAATTCTTCTTCACGTAAATCAACTTATTCCGCTGGCTCAACCAGTGCTCTATTAAGAGTGTCAGTGCAATGAACAAAAGTTTACCTGGAGTATATATTTGACATTAAGATCATATTTTTGTAAATTCAACATCATCTGTTGAAGATGTGTTGATATTCCAGACAAGGGTTTTTTAAATAAAGTGAGTAGTGGTTTGTGGTCAGGCTCCAAATGAACTTTACGGCCATAGATATATTAATAAAAACATGTACACCCAAAATGTATTGCATATAACTCCTTTTCAATCTGAGCATAATTAAAGTAACAAAGTGTTAAAGATTTTAATGAATAAGAAATTCGTCTATGACCGTGTAAAATAACTGCACTGACAGCAAATTTGGAACTATCAACAGATAAGACCAATGGGTCGATTATGATCAAAATATGTTAAGACTGGAGTATTGGTTATGATATTTTTTAAATTATTAAATTCAGCTTGATGAGCTTCGCTCCACTGAAATGAAATGTTCTCCTTTAAAAGCGACCTTAATTGGACAGTTTTGTTTGCAAGGTTATCAATGTACGTATACAAGTAATTAATCATTCCTAGGAAACGCTGAACCTCTGTGACAGATTTAGGTCTTATTAATTTGCAAATAGCAGTTATTTTTTTCGGATCAGGACGAATCCCCTTCGAACTAAAAATATGACAAGGTATTGAACTTCTGACAAGAAAAAATTACATTTGTCTTTGTTAAATTTTAAATTGACTTCTCGTGCTTTTTCAAACACCCTTCTGAGAGTTTCATTATGACTTTGAATTTTATCACTGTAAATCAATAGATCATTTATGAAAATTAGAACACCTGATATATCAGAAAATAAACCTGTCATAATTTTATGAAAAATTTCTGGTGCACATGATATCATATAGCAACCTTAAAACTTTATACCGACCAAAGGGTGTATTAAAAACGCATACATTACTGCTACTTCTGTCCAATTCTAGCATCCAAACTCCAGATATTTCGTTTCTGACAATTTTGAGCGAATTTCTTCAAATGTGGGAAGTGAATAATGACATCGCTTAATAGCTTTATTTAAATTACGAGGATCAAGACAGACACGTAAGGAATTGTTTTTCTTTTGGGGTATAACTAACGAACTTACCCATTCACTACGTTCGTTCGTTTTTGTTATGACGTTTAATGATAACATATGTTCTAATTCTAGTTTCAATCTCCAATCTATCGTGGATGATCAACAATGAGCATAATATCATGATCAACTGCAATATGACATTGATTTGATAAACAGCCTAAACCCTTAAAAATGTTTTTAAAATCATTTATCAAATCTTTACGATTCAGACTAAAAATTATTTTGATAAGACCTGGGTTTTGATAGGTTGGTAGACCTATTATGGTTGAACAGTCAATATGTACAATACAAACTCTAAACAAACTGACAAGTTATTTATAACACAGTTAATGTTAATTTTACTTTCAATAGATACATAATTAACTGAAAATGACGTTTGTTTTAACATTTGTTGGTTGTATTTCACCTGTGATGTTTACAACAACAACACCAATCACAGTATTCCCTTTCGGGATAACCAAACCAAACCTCTTTGGTGGGAGTGGGGTGGGGGGCAGCGTATAGCTCTAAACTACCACACTACTTTTACTCTTAGCACCATTCATAATCTTTCTCCACATCCCTCGGTCCCTACACACTTCCTTTGCCTATGTTACATTCATACATAGCTTTTGGTATGCTCTTTTATTCCTCAGACTTCTCTCATGTCGTTCTTTCAGAACCTTCTCTACTACATTCAACCATCTTTTGCGTGGTCTGCCCTTCAGCTCTATCAGTCATCTTACTTGCATATGCTTGGTAAGTCTATTCTCATTCATTCTTTCCACATGTCCAAAAACTATCTAAGCATGCTTCACTCATTCAACTCCTTAAGGATCATTTGTACTCCACACTCTATGCCGAGCCATTCGTTTGGCACTTTATCTCTCAATGTTTTTTCGTACACACTACTTAGGAACGTCATTCCTGCAGCATTTATATGACTAACATGCTTCTTCTACCAGACCCAAGTTTTGCTTCCATACAGAACAGTTGGCACAAACACATTGTTGTAAATGACCAGCTTTACAGTTGTACGCAATCCTTCATTCCTGTTCACTGTCCACATAGACACTTTTCTTCCAGCATTTGCCCTTCTTTCTATTTCACCATTCAGTTTTCCATTACTCAAAAACTTTCTACCAAGGTACACCTGTGATGTTTAAATTATTAAGATTCCTAAACAACATGACATTTAGCTTCTACCCCTTGTGTCCAGAGTATTATTAATGTAAATATGCTGAAACCAGTTTCTAGCATTGCTAGTTAAGTTAGTGATCGACTTTATAAACAATAAAGCATCACTCTGAGCTTCATAATCACCATTACTATTGGCATTACTTTCTAAATTAACTGTTTTGACTTGTTAATTATAACAAAATTTAGCAAAATGGGCTAATTTATGACAATAATTACATCTTACTTCTTTTGCTGAATATCTTTTAAGATGGTCTTGACCTTAATGTGTACACATTTTAGTATTTTTGTTATTATTGACAGTTTTATTGTGGTAGCCAACTTGGGATGGTAACTTTTATTTCTTGATGGTAACTGTTTACTTGATGAACCTCTATCATTAAACTGTTTGACTTTAATGATTACCATATCATTATTGTGAATGTACATTTGATTGGTTGATATTTTATACACTTGCAGCAAACAACGACCAAACTAACTACAGTTTGAAGACGGGTAAATACAAGGTTTTCTCTCGTATAGTTTTATTCAAATTCTTAAAACAGTAATATTAACGTTGAATCTGTATCCCTTTTTGGCATAATTTAAATATAACACAACTTTTCACAATAAATTACGTTGACACCAAATTATGGCTGCATTTGAACTATTATAAACTAAATTTTTACCGCCAACTAAATACACAAAAATTGTATTTACCCTGCATCTGTTTTGTACGTCGCAAACCATGAACTTAAGATTTAACAATTATTTTTAACTACTTGCTCCGCTTCTTCATGAGTGAATTCAATTGACTTTGGTATTTTAATTGCCTTCTCTAAATCCAAGTCATCTTGTAAAACACGCTCCTTAATTGAACAATTATTGCCAATCAGATCGGCTATAAACATATCTTTTACCAAACTTTCTCTAAGTCGATCTAATTCGCATACTAAGCTAAAATTCTTTAGTATGGTTACAAATTCATCAATTGTCTCTCCTGATTTTAGGAATTTTGTAAAGAATTTATGACGTTCAACTGTTATGTTAGTTTTTGGTTGATAGTGGGTTTTGAATTTTTTAATCAACTCTTGATATTTACATGTATCCATATCCAAATTAAACGAATTGAAAATTGAGATTGCATCATTTCCAATATAGTGCAGGAAAATCGCTACTTTGCGTTTGTCCTCCTCATTTTCAAGACCACTAAAATGCAAATATATTCTACATTGCATGTACCAGTTTTCCAATTATTTGACAAATTACCTTCAGTGGTTATCGGTTTTATTGACTGCATATAGTATTTTCGTAAATTAAAATTTTAGGTTATATTCTCTTTCTTCGATTTTATAAGACGAACCTGACACCGTGTTGTGTTGTTTATTAATAACAACTTCGTATTTAATAACGTGCTTTAATAATTGTTAATATTAATGATTTCAGATACCTAAATTATAATACATTCTAAATTATATAAGACGGTGTGCACAATCCATTGACATCTTGTTTGTTGACTGTCGCCGTATCCGCTGGTGTATATTTTCAAACATAAATAATAATGTACATGGCCATAAACTAAAACTAATCTTACAACAACAGTGTGATGTAGTGTGACATATTGGCGACTCCGTGGTATAGTGGTATGCATGTGACTATTACGTCCAAAATCCTGGGTTCGAATTCCAACACGGCCCGCTTAAAAAATGTTAGTCGAGCATTTTTCACAAAAATACGCCGTCGTTCGAACGAAAGGTAAAATGGAGGTCCCGTGTGTGTGTGTGTGTGTGTTTGTTGTAACGCACGTTAAAGATCTTTACCTTGCTTGGAACAGCAAGGGTTCGGCAAAATTCAAAATTCCCAGGTAAAAAAACTCGCTTCCTGGCGAATGTAGTACCTTCAGGTGGAGTTGGAAAATGATAAGTAAGGTATGACATATTAAAAATGTGCATTATCTGGATATGTTAACTTGGTTGTGTGACCTAAGGTTCATTACTCCATTATAAACTCTATGTATAAAGATTTGGATTGAACTCCTTTCTAAGGATGTAAACTGTTCGAGTGCACTTTAGAATCATCCAAAACACTGGTAAAAATTAAGTGGAATGAAAACCGTAACAGTATCATATTTATTGCATTTCTGAGTTTTCACAAAGTGTGTTTTACTTTGTTGTTCTTCAAAGAAAAGACTTAGAGGCAGTAATGCTTTCAATCTGTCGCAACATAGACAGTTGACGAGCAAGTGTGCGAAGGTAACATCAAGTGATTATAGATTCCTTATCTATCGGAAATTCTCCAATAACAAGGTATCCTAAGTGTGTGTTTAATAAATAGAGATTTTGAGCTGCAAGGGGTTGATCATGCAATAGAATTTGCCAAAAAAAAAGTCAATTCCTTGTAAGATGTCTATTTCTCTTCATCATGGAAATTGGGGTTGGCTAGATTTATAGCATCAGATATTTTTATATAGCTAGCATTTGAAGATATAGAAGAAAGTTCCCCAGAAATATTTTAAAGAAGTAAAAAGTCATTGTAGCTCTGAAGTCATTGTGAGCAGATTCAATTTGTGCACGTATCGTTTCAAAAACTTTTGTAGTAAGGAGCTTTAATTTATTACAGAAGTGTCACACATCTGACATATTAAATATAGACTATAGAAGTTGGAAAAATTGCAACAAACTTGGCCTTTGAAGTTAAGAGGGATAAAAGGGCATAAGTTAAAGATTGAGAGCTGTGGTTGTTAGTGTTAACGCAAAATTCTAGATATAATGGAAATCGTTATACACTCCACGCAACTTATAGGTTTTTCTTCGAATTGGTTCAAGTTCAAGTTATTTTTGTTTTGTTTCATAGGTTAATTTATATTAGTATAAAACTAATTTGTATACTGAATTAATGCCACTTGCATATAATTACATTTTTTTAAACTTCAGATAAAAATTAAAATAGATAATTTTAACCGTTTATTATTTCCTGTTAAGTAAGTTTGGTCTTGAATCATCAACTTTATTTATTACTCGCCGTTCTCTCAGCAAGGGTATCTATGGTATCCTGCTGGGTTATAGCAGTTATAGGTATTCTATATAAGCACATAAGCAAAGCAGGTATAGTATTGAATAGAATGAATGTGTGCGTTTACGAGTTACGGTAACGGTACCAGGTACACCACAACCTACAACTGGTATACAAGTTGTCATCATTCAAATTAAAATTCATTATACTTTCAGGTTCAGGTTTTATTTCACTAGAGTTATTGAAATCAATAACCGGATGATGTAGGTTTTTTTAAAAACCGACTGACAGGTTATTTTTCACTTGAGTTATCCCAACACTAGTTAAAAGATCTGAAGTCGCACTCATGTTCCTATAATGATCATTTATCAAATTAGGTCGATGGATATGGGCCTAGTCAAAAAGAATCCTAGGTTCGAGAGGAGAGACAGTGAGTTACAGGTTATTTTTAATTCAAAATGTATAGGTATAAAGTATGCAAACATTCGCAGTAGTTAATATAAGGAGGAGTCTCTGATTAAAAAGGATTTTGAGTACTAGTTGGCAAACATGAATTAAATCGGAGGTCATTCTTTAAAATAATAGAGTATTTTTGTTTTGCGCAATATTCCGTATCATCAAAGTTGTTAGAACATCCACTAAATTATTAAATGCAATTCCATTCCGTTCATCTGGATCCAGGTAATGTGTACCTAAAAAGCCAAGCTGAGCAGCTTCTTTAGGCAACGTAACATATACGTAGTCATCTGAATTACATATTTGTTTTGGTAAAGTTTTACTTTTGGTTGCAATTTTTGCTAATTATAAATGCGTATTCAGAACATAAACATTATATGTAACCAGTAGTTAAGTTTGAGCGAATTGCATATGGTTATCCATAGATAAGGAAGGCAAAACAATTTTATTTTCTTGCAATGTTGTGGTGATACATTCATTAAATCTATAAGTGGTGTAAAACTTTTCTTTCGCCAACCTACTAACTCTTCTCTCCTTTCTGCAAAGTTTTGTTCAGCCGTGTTTGAGCTAGTGTATGGCTTAGTCAATACTTGTAATTATTAGTTTTTTCCCAGTTATTACTACATTTATTGGCAATGCTTGATGCATAAATTGCGGTCATACATTGAAACGCCTTAATCAATGAGGGGGAAGGCTGACAGTAGTTATAATAGATCGTATTCATTTCATTTCCCCCTCCTTTTCGTATGTTGTCTATATGTAACGTCAGAAGTTGTTTTTCTTACAATAAAATAATTCAAAGTGTGTAGTCTGTAGTCCATTCATTGTAACTTTAGGATGACGTCAAATGTAGTAGTGAAATGTTAGCAACTGTATGCCAATGAATACCTAGAATTGCGCTTCAGATACTGTCATTTAACACAATAAAGGTTGGCAGTTCTGTACAGGGTTGCCACCAATTTCTTTTGCCAATGGCAATATTCGTATATTTTTCATTCATCATCATTAGGTCTTCAGTCCTAAAACTGGTTGGACGCGGTACCCTCATTTTTTCCTAGTCTGAACCAACCTACACATTACCCTGAAATTTGCACAGTCTGTATCTATCCCTATCTGTGTGTGAAAGTCTGATATCGGTCTACCTCTACCTCTATTTTCCTCTGCTTGTAGTATATCCCGTACTATTCCCCAGAAATGTATTACAACGTATCCTGTCCTTCCATTTCGCCAACTTTTTTCATTTTCCACAGATATCTCTATTCCTCTACTATTTCGACAACCTATTTATTATTAACTTTGTCTGTCCATGCTACCATCCTCATACATCTGAAGCACTTCATTCCAGAAGACTTATATCTCTTTCTGTCTGTTTTTCCTACTGCCTCTACTTCATAGATGTACTGTGCTGTGCTCCACACTATGCTTTGAATAGTTTTCTTGTATCTATGTTCGTTGTCTTTGAACATAACTGTTGTTCTTTCTTGTTTGATGCAGTTCGGTCACCTTCTATTGTTTTACAGTTATATACCCTATTTCCCCGATATTCAGTGGTAAGCAGCCTTTGGCTGCCAAGTTCCCCAGCACCTGAACCTTTGTCGAATTAATAGTTTTTCCAGTTTATCCTTTCGCACAATCAACATTAGTTGAAAATATTTCACAACCGACACCTGTGATTGTTTATAATAATCATCAGATTTAAGAGCACTTATATTTTCGTCATTGGGTTCTACATCTTAAAACTGGTTGGACCTGTACCTTAGCTTATTTATGTTCAGAGCTAGCTTACACCGTTACCTGCAATTCTCACAACAGCCGATATACAGCTCGATACCCTTCTATTGTTTTCTAATTATATGCCCTATTTAACCAAGATTCAGTGGTATGTGAAGGAAGTTAAGCAGCCTGCGGCTGTCAAGGATCCCCAACACTTAGAAATTTGCCATATTAATAGTTTTCAAGTAAATCCTTTCGCACAAATAACATTCGTTGAGAGTATTGAAAAACCAATATCTGTAGTTATTTATAATAATCACCATGTTTAAGTACAGTTATTATTTTTGTCATTAGTTTTTCCATCTTGCGACTGGTTGGAAGCGTACCTCAATTGATTTCTATTCTGAGCTAGCCTACACATTTCCCTGAAATTCTAACAGCCTACCTCTTTCACTATCTGTGTGCAGTAGTCTAACCTAGGTCTACTTCTACTTCTCTTTTTTCCTATCTTTGCTTCTAATATATTCCGCACTATTCCCTCATGTCTTAGTATGTGGCCTATCATCTATTTTTTCTGTTTCCCACATAGCACCTCTTTGTCTGTCCATGGTATCTTCATTATACGTCTGTAGCACCACATTTCAGGGGCTTTCTACCTTTTTCTTGCCTGCTTCTCGTACTGTCCAGGTTTCACAGCCATACAGTGCTGTGCTCCACATATATGTTTTAAGCAATCTTTACCTTGTTTCTATGTTTGTGGTCTTTGAACACAGTAGTTGCTCTTTCTTGTTAAATGTAGCACGACCTTGTGCTAATCTTTGTTTTGTATCTTTTGTGCTTTTCCCATCTTGCGTTATTTAACTTCCTAGGTAGCAGAAATTCTTAACCTCTTGTAAGTTATCGTTACCTATTTGTATTCTTGTTTTTGATTTATTTTCCCCTCCTTTGCATACTAGTACTTTAGTTTTATTTCTGTTAATTTTCATGCCGTATATCTCTGTTAGAAGCCTTTCCATTTCATTAAGAGCAGCTTCTAACTCTTCCTTGCTAGATGTTAGTACCGCTATATCACCTGCAAATCTAAGTATATCAATCTTTTGTCCCTGCATATTAATTCCAAATATCTTCCTCCACTTGACATTTCTGTTTCTACTTCCTTAGTATCAGAAATTTTCCCGATATCTTTCAGCAATTCATTTGACTTTTTTTCAAATCTTTCGTGGACATCTTTATCTTTTAGCTTCTCAAAGTCGAAGTGCCTTTTTTCGTTTTTAATTTAAGAGCGGCCTTCATAATTACGATGTTGTGGTCAGTGTCTATATCTGCCTCCGAGTAGCTTCTACAGTCTTTTACTTGATTTCTAAACCGTTGTCTAACAATAATGTAATCTATTTGATATCTTCCTATATCTCCTGGCATCTTCCACGTGTATCATCTTCTAGCACGATGTTGAAATAATGTATTTGTGATGGTTAAGTTGTTCTTGTTGCAAAATTCTACCAGCCTATTTCCCCTGTCATTTTTCATGCCTAAACCAAATAAACCTACTATCGCTCCTTCCCCACCCTCACCTACCACTACATTAAAATCCCCCGTAATTATTAAATTTTCGTGTCCTTTTATGTATATTAGTAGGTCTTCGATATCTTTGTAGATCGCTTCTACCTCTTCCTCACTGGAGCTAGGGGTGGGCATGTATACTTGTATTATTACTCTATGTTCTGGTATAGATTCAAATCTAACCACGAGTACTCTTTCGTTCTATTGTAAGTAGTTTTCCACACGTCGTCCTATCTTTTTTCGCATAACTATCCCCACACCCAAATTTCCTTCCTCTGATCCAGTATGAATTACCCCGAAGTCTCCACTCCAAAAATCCCCCGCCTCTGGTCAGCATACTTCGCTAATTCCTACTATGTCTAGTGCTAACCTATCCATTTCGAGTTTCAGGTTTTCTAGCTTACCTACTTGTTTCATACTTCTGACATTCCACGCTCCGACTCGCAGAATGTTCACGGCTCTTTTTCTATTCTTTCGGATCACATCCCCCGAAGTAGTCCCCTCCCGGAGATCCGAATGGGGGACTATTTTAACTCCGAAATGCAATCATGTTTAACAATTTCTGAACGCAGTGTACTTGGGAGGTAATGTGGTGGTTTTCCGTTACCTTCTACATCCAACGTAGAACCTTCGGGTGGAGCATTGGGGACGTGGCCGCAAGCATAGTGGCCCTTAATTAAATTATAATGCCTTCTACATCGCACGAGTGTGTCTTAGAATGTCATACCGACTCCTATGGTTTCTGCCACTCTGAGTTCCAAAAAAGCTGCTGCCCTCTTTTGGGGACCTGTCTTAGTCCGGTTCCGCACTAAAGGCCCCACTAATTTGGTTAAACCTATAGTTCGGCTCTTTGGCTCATTGAAACGTGCAAGCCATTCTACCTGTTCTAGTATTTTAGAACGTCTCAAGGTGCAGGTCCGTTCAGAATGGATATCTTTTATTAATATATTAGAATTTGTATCACCCTCTCCCTTTTGTTATCCTCCGGGCTACAAATTCATAAGATTTCATATTTTTAAAACACGATAAATTTATTTCACGGTTAGGCATTTATCAACGGATGTCGAGCGTTAACACTCTCATCCAAGTTATAATTCATACGATAATTTATTAATATTATTTATTAATTACCACGGCTAGCGGTAGAACATGTATAATCTCTTCCAGGTAGCACAAATTTTGAATAAGAAAGAAATTTTGAATTACTTTAAACGGGATAATTTTAGATTATCTACTATTACCTTTTGATACTAGGTTGCTCCTACAGCTGATGTACACCTGCCCTGTAACATATTATCAACACATATTACACTAGTCAAAAAGCTGCAAAACTCACAAAGTAAACGTATATTCAATAAGCTTTATAAAACAATCATCGCCCATAGTAATTGGGGAAAATAGAAAAAAAGAAACAAATTCTCCTCTAAACAAAAATTAAGTCGATACCTAAAGGATAATTTGGCCAAATATCAACCTATTTACAACACTAAAAATAACTTACCCTATCCCGAAGTTACTTACATCTAATTAGGTTAGACATTTCCATAAAATGTTCTGCGCTCTCTTTGACTTAGTCTTCAACTGGTTCTGGACACAAATTGCATTGACAGGACTGTACAACTGTAAAAGTCTCCTTGCATAGCAATTTAATCAAGGGTTGGATCAGCAGGCATTCTCAAATGCGATACTAAACAACCATAAACTCCCTCTTTGATGAAGTGTAATAATCTTCGTTAACTTTTAATCGATTTCACTCTCATCAAGAAAATTACAGCAGTAAACAATCCCTTGGTTCCGCTTCCAAGATGGCTTCCCCCTTTTTACGAGCCAACACGTTCGTCGTGAACAAATTATACACAAATCATAAAATTTTAATAATCTTCGTTAACTTCAAAACAGTCGAACGCACAAGACAATCTTGTTTAATTATTATTAATTTTTATATGTAGGTAGATGCATCAGCACCCATCAATCTACAAATTAGTTCTTTTGTTCAACAACTTGGGCTCAGCTGTAGCAAGCAGCTGCCCAAGAACGCGTCAAAGTCAAGAATGTGCTGTTGGAGTCCTTTACTGGTATATATAACCTTTCTTATTTTGGCGCGATTAACAAGTCCCTTAAAGTTGTTGACCAATCAGTGAGAGCGTTACTGCATTCTACACAAATACCTATTTCACTAATGGAATTTTCCATAGAATGAAACAAAGAATAACCTAACTTTAAATGCATTGGAATTTTCCACAAACCCCTTTTTCAAATATAATTATAATTCAAAATTCCTTACCCGACTCAAATTATTAATACATTATTTATTGTACCTAACAATTATTATGAAAAAAAAATTAAAATCTGAATTGCTATTGTAATTCAAGCATTACAAATTTAAACTAACATTGGCAATGTAGTATTTTATCCAGTTGTGATGTCATCCCTCTAATTAAAAGAAAGCTGTGCAAAAAGTCAATCAGACAATGGGAAGAGAGGTGGCACAACGCTGCCACGGGCAGGTTGACCCACAAATTCATACCGAGCTTAGAAGCTAGAGGTAATATCGACGTAGAACTCAATCATAAAATGGTGCAACTGATAACAGGGCACGGCGCCCTAAAAGCGTATTTACAAAGATTCGGTTTAACCGACAACGACCGCTGCGAATTTAGTGAGGGTACTGAAAGCGCAGAGTACGTGCTCTTCGACTGCCCGCTTGAGACGGCAAATCGAGGGCTAGCTGATAGCAAATTGGCTATCCTAGGTCTAGCATGGCCAAAGAGCCTAGAGGAAGTTGGGTAAGTGGCTAACAAGAAGGCGTTCTGGACAGCCTTTAAAGAGTTGGCGAGAAGGGCCGCGAGATTAGACGGCGATAACCGCGCGCAAATCAGAAGGAGGGGGGGGGGTTGAAATTTTAGATTTTGACCTGGCATTAAATGATATGAGTTTGGTAATCAATACCTGTATTTAAATAATTAAAAAAGACAGAGGAAAAAAATTAAAAATAAAAAAAACAAAAAATTAAAAACAAAATAAAAACAAAAACTTAAAAACAAAAAAAAATAAATAAATTATCATAATATTTATAAAAGTCCATATGCACGACAACCCCCGCACCACTAATACAATCACTATAACCACTATCTAACCTTATATGCGCAGAAATCGGGAATAAATAAAAAACTTAAAACTTAATCCGGGCAAATAAATAAATAAGAACATAAAAATCCAAAACCTTCATTAAATTAAATCACTGAAATAAACAAAGGAATAAAATAATAAAATAAAATAGAGTGAACCGCGCATCCGCCCAGGACTTAAAAGTGAAGTGATAGTGATTGTGACCCCCCCAGGACGATTAGTGCATACCCACCGGAACTTTAGCAGTGCATATCCATCTCCTCCTAGCAGTAAGTTTAAATGTATGCAGACGACCAGTTCTTCGGATGCTGGAGAAATATATTACCGAGGTAAGAACAAAATTGTGGCGGTTGTGCTCGCATAAGCATTGATTTATGATAATTAGTAGATTTGAAATAATTTAATGGCGCTAGCCGGTATAATGCTTATGCGAGTTCATCTGATAATTTGGGTTATGCTTTTTGCAATTTTATGCACTGCTCAACGCTTAATGCTTATAGATGTTTATTTATATATTTACATAAATATTTGTTTTTATTTTTATATTTATATTTTTGCCTGCTTTTATTGTTTGTGGCTTGATATTATTTGTTTGCCGCCATTTTTGGTAGCGCTTATATATAGGAAAAAAGATTGTCTGAGAAGATTGTAATTACAATATAAATCAGTTAGGGAATGATAGGGAAAGCTAGGGACGGACTTAGGCTAACAAAGTACTTAGACCAGGGAAGACGAATTTGTAAATTTATAGACCAGATAAAATAGCTGGATTCACTATTAATATTTGGCATATTCTTAGAAAATTTGAATTCATTTTAAATTAGCTAGCTAGATTTGGATAGTTGTAAGTCGATCCTTCAGGTCGCACCGGTAAGCAGAGCTGCAGCTGCTATCCATCAATATGGATCCCTCCACATTCATTTTGTTTGTGTCTTGTTGATCGGGCACACTCCAAATCAACGCTAGGGATACCATCAATCAAACCCTATTTTAAGTTTTTGTTTCAATTGTTTAATTTTTATTTAGGTGTGTTAATTTTGAATTTAGAATAATTAGGAGCACGTTTATATTTTCGCGTTTAAACCATGTAGTACCTTCGGATGGAGCATTGAGCGTGGCAAGCATAGCGGCCCCTTAATTAAATTATAATGTGATGTCATCCTAAAGTTAAAGCCAATTGACTTTACTTTCATTAAATATATAAATAATGATATTTAAACAGTACTGATTAAAATGGTTATTATTGTACTCGCAATATCTTTTGTTATACGCAGCAATAAGTCATATTACTTTCAGTTACGATAATTAACCAAATCTGCGAGTCACAAGAATTTTGAAGCAAAGGTAATTTTTGTCTTGGCTATTCATATTTACGGAAGTATTCTTAAAGATACAATGAACCGTCGCTCAGGTTTCACTGGTAAGATTCCATTAGTTGTATCTTACCTAGCGAATTAACTATAATGCCGAATCAGATATTAAAATTATAAAATAAACATCAGCAAGTTATGCTGATAATATGCATTGCAATGCAGTTTGCAAGGGAGTAAGAACTTTCTTTTTAATTTCATTTTATATTTTAATTTTATTACTTTACCGGTGCCGCCATTTTAAAGAATCTCTTCTCTCTCTCTCTTCTTTTTAAACAGGCTCTGATTAACAGTGCAATAGTGTTTCATTTGCAAAATTAAGAAAAAAGTCTAACCATTTTTCATTTGATAACTCTTTGTCTCATATTAATTATTGAAATTAAGATATCTCATACAAAAAAAACCTCTATAAACATGTTATTATACATTATTGTGTAAGTTACATGACTGCAAGAAGGATGTTTAAAATGGAAATTCTTTAATGTACAGTTTAATACTTACGCAAAAACTATAGATTAATAACAAAAACAGGTTATCATATTGACCTACAAATTACACTGCATTTTAGAGTGCTTTGTTATTGTTTAATTTAGCACTTGTAACTATGACGAATCATTAAATCGTTTTCTCTTAAGTATATAATTAGATAGCGATAAGAACCCAATGCATAAACCATGATTCTTTCATCTGCTAGAACACATGTATAACGAATATGCACAAAACGTGTGGGGCAGATTGTAGTGTTTAACCTATATTGCTAACTAAACTTTAAATGCACTAAACTAAAATATATAAACAAGTACAAACCGTTTGTGTTGTAATAACATGCTTTTTCTTTTCACCATAAAAGCGTGCTACACCCTTGACCGCAATATTGTTAGATTCTGTCGCTCCCGATGTGAAGATTATTTCTTTAGGGTCTGCACCTATAATTGAAGCAACTTGAGTTCTTGCGTTTTCCATAGCCTTTTCTGACTCCCAGCCATACGCATGTGTTCGTGAATGTGGGTTACCATAATATGATGTCAAGTAAGGTAACATTACATCCAACACCCGAGGATCCTTAAACAATAATCTTTATTAACTGTTGCTTATGTTACCATAATACCAGTGGTGTTGTTGCCTGCGCATCCAAATATAAAGGACGGCCAACTACCGTATCCCTTATCGTAAAATCTATTTCTGAAATTGTTATACAGTGACAAACTACTACTAATGCGGAATTTTTACCTTTCGAAAACTGTCGACGGGTTAGAAACCACGACATAGGTCCTGTCTGTATACATTGAGCATTTGTTATAATCTTTTTTACATTATGAGAAAATCTGTACATTTTAAAAACTTTTAGAACGCAATTATATTAACATTTCACAATTCATAATTCGTTAGTGGCTATATAGCCGCAGCCGGAATTTCTAATTGTAAGTAATAAGGTTGTCATAGCGCTTGCGGAACCATAAAATTAATTAACTAAATTATACTCCATTCCAGTTAAGAAGGTACTGAAGAAAAAGATAGGACTGAATTTTAGCGATTCTCATTGGTGGATGGATGAGCCAAGTGTACACAAGTATAAATATTCCGTATGTTTGTGTTGGTTGTTTGAACATTTTTATTATAAGACAGATTGTCAATTGGCATTTTGACATTTGCTATTCCCCTTTCATATTTTCGTTTTTGTTATTTATTGTATTTTGTTATTAGTTTGCCTTTGAAATTTTGCTCGGCTTTATTAATTTGTGTTAATTTTATATTTAGTATCAAAACAGTTCTTGTCAGAGCTATAAAACACCAGTGTCTTCATAATAAGGTAAGCATGTCTCATTAAAGATAAGCATATAATACTAACAATGAATTCTTTATAGACTTTTATTTAATTATGGATCACCAACTATTAAAAATCCGAAGGGCAAACATGTTATGAGCGGGCAAAAGCTTATTGCCTATAATATATATTTGAAAAATTCCACAAATGCATCCAAAACGCAATCTGTGAAGGAAACTGCGTTAGAAGTGGGTTTAAGTGTTCGATCAATGTGGAATATTGTAAAAGAAATGGAAACTACTGGTACTGCTTCCTCGCCAAAGACTACAAGAGTGCGTACAACAATCTACGACAAACTTGAAGAATTTGAAAGATGTGCGATTCGACGGCATGTTCATGCATTTTACTTTAGAAATAAATTACCAAATTTAAAGAAAGTATTACATGCAATAAACAATGATGACTCTTTACCAAACTTCAGTCGCACATCACTTTATCGGGTAATGATGAAATTGGGTTTTAAATATGGAAAACGTAGCCGAAAAACAATTTTAATTGAAGAACCTGAAATTGTGTTGTGGCGAAGAAAATATTTAACTGCAATTAAAAAGTATAGAGCTGAAGGCAAAAGAATTTATTATACTGATGAAACGTGGGTGAATGCTGGACATGTAAAGAACAAGGTATGGCAAGACACCACTGTAAAAACAGCAAGGCAGGCATTAATCGAAGGTTTATCGACTGGTATATAAGATCCCTCTGGCAAGGGCAAGAGATTAATTGTTGCGCACAAGGGTAGTGATATGGGATTTGTCAATGGTGCATATTTAAACTTTCAATCTAAAAAAACAGGTAGCGTATTAACACTATAAACAACTTAGGACCCTGAATTCATAATTATCGTTTTAGGAGATTATCACGAAGACATGAACGGTAAAGCGTTTACAACTTGGTTGAAAGGTGTAGTACCCCTTCTTGGTAATGATAGTGTAATCGTGCTTGATAATGCTCCTTATCACAGCGTCAAAGCCGATAAGGTTCCAAATCAAAGTTGGCGGAAAGAACAAATTTATAATTGGTTAAACGCAAAACATATTGAAGTTATCAAAGAGCTATTAAAAGTTGAATTATTAGCCTTAGTAAAGCAGCACTCTCTAGCTCACCCGACACCTTATGTTGTTGACGAAATTGTAAAACGCTCTGGCAGAACTGTATTAAGGTTACCCCCATACCACTGCAATCTAAATCCAATTGAGCTGATTTGGGCTCGAGTAAAGCAGCATGTAGCTACCAACAATTCTACTTTTAAAATTAATGACGTGAAGGTGCTTCTGGATGAAGGAATTGCAGCCATAGATAAAGGACATTGGGTTAATTGTATTAGCCATATAATTAAAGAAGAAGAAAAAATGTGGAAATTGGATGGCATTGTCGAAGAACTTGTCGAACAAATTGTAATAAATTTGGATATGAAAGTACAACAGACGAAGAAGATACCTCTGGGGCTGATATGGACGTAGATTAAATATAAATTTGTGATATCATTGTTTTGATATTTTGTGATGTGTTTAATTAAAAATAGCTTATATATTGTTCTATATTAATAATTTATTTAAACTTTAACCAAACAGGTAGAAAATAAAGTTCAATAATGCTTGATATGTTTTAAAACCGTGTTTCTTGGATGTATTTATTCAAAAACCTTAATCTTGCAAAAAATATAAATAAAAATCTGTATAAACATCGATATATTGCTTTAATTTCAATCATTGTTAACAAACTTACAACCTTTCGAAGAAATGAAACTGACAGAATTTTATTAAAGCATTCTATAACTCCAAGTGAATGTTTGTTTCTACCATAATTGTTAAGTAAAGACTAAGGGGCAAATTCATAAAGCACACTTAAGTCACACTCATACTTAAGTAATGCTCTATCTCAATTTTTGGTATTCGGAAAAATACTAAAAGTTGAGATGGAACATTGATTAAGTATGAGTGTAACAATGTCTTTATGAATTTGCCCTAAGTTTCGTCCGTCTTAAACTTAATGTATTTCCAAGTCCAATTTTATCTTCTGAAATTTAATACCAAATTACAAATACTCCTTGTTATTATTTAGACAACTATCCTAGGAAAAGGATCGAAACGTCAATAAAATCATTTTCAAAAAGCAATGTGGTCTTATTCCTTAAGAAGAACACCAAATTGCAATTACTGAATGCAATAATACTTAAAAATTAACTAATAAAGTCAGCCATTTGCATTGTTATTTTTGAAAAACTATCCTCACAAAATAGTAAATACACAACCGACGCCGGCAACTTTTCAAATACAGCAACTAATAAATTTTTGATCTGTGTAAATCTGACTCAAGCACAAGCGCCATCTACTACCTTCTTAACTGGAATGGAGTATAGATATTGGAACACGTCCGTCATCCTACAAAAATAACCAATTATAAGAAAGTTTGAAATTCGCTCGTACACACTTAGATGAGTAAAATTTAACTTGACACATCCTAAAAAAACAACAATACATGTTAATTAAACCAAAAAAAATGTCTAACAAGCCAATCCACTGGCATTATTTAATGAATTTGCTAAATGTGAAAAATTCTATAATTTAATTATTAATCGAGTATTTAATCAACAAAAAGTGAGAAAAAGGGTGACACGAATTCAAGAATGCAAACTGGCTCTGTAGTATGCGCTGGATGAACGCTAGAAAGGACCATGAAGTATAGATCAACATGAGTTGCGTAACAAAGTCGTGTAGATGTCTGATAGTAATTTAGATTAATTCAACCATTATATGGAACACTAGAATGCGTAAAGATAATTACATAAACGGGTTTAGATAATTATAGTAAAAACCAAATATTGTTGGGTATAACTTATAATTTATAATCGTAGTTATCAGATTAAAAAGTAAAGAACTTAAAATTTTTAATAAAAAGTTAAACAATTTTACTTATGTTTGTTATGTACATTTTCGGTCCAACAAAAGATGTAGATATTAGACGTATCTCAAGCAACTACTTTGTTTGGCTGCTTCAAGGTCAAGTTTGACGTGCCCTTTAATCTAACATTTCAAAAATGCTCATAATCTATAATAAAACTGTTGCATGTTTTGTTAAGAAAACGAACTTCAAAAAGATCAAGTTTGTAGTTGTAAACGGTTTTACTTTGGAAAAGATTTTTTTGGCACTTTTAAATAATTAACGAATAGATAAAGTAAATTGGTTCCGTTCACATTAAACCTACATTTAGAAAATAATTTCTTATTTCAGTTAATTAAAGTAAACTTCAATAATATATCATCCTCTAAGTTATTTATTACAGCAACTGTAAACATGAATTATCTATACTTGTACCATATCTGCATTCTTATATAAACCAAATTGTTACACCTATTTATGAAACATTCAAGCAATATAAGCTGTTACGTTTTATAACAGTTACGTTTTATAACAATATCTATTTAACAGACATTAATAACGGCCGTACTATTGTAACATAGACCAAATACTTTATTCGGTGTACTTTTACAACTTGTCATAACGAATTATATTGTAACTAAAACATATGTCAAATTGACATCTTTCAATACATTAAAACATCAAGTCCTCTATGTATAAGTAATGACTACGCTACGGTTCATGTATACAATACATGACATAAGCTATAGATGTACAACGAGGTCAAATTCCCATACATTTTTACACCAAATCTATACTTTGACTTTCGATATTTTAATTAATTCAGTTTGTGTAATGAAGGAATCATCAACTATCGTTGTTTCCCAAGATTATAAACCACATACCTGCATACAGAGGTAATACAGGAAAATGAGACCATTCTAAACGTATAAATAGATCTACCTACCAAAAACTCTAATATTTGATCATTCAATTATATTTTGCTTCATAACACTCGTGAAAGCCAACTCTTAGAATTAGTTATAATACTAAACAGAATTTTATACTTTGAGATTTACTAATGATACAATTGTTTGGTTAATACAGTAAATTCAACATTTTATAGTTTCAAATTCAACATGGAATTTCATCTATTAAATGCAGTGAAACCTCCCTTAACTAAGACCTCCTCACAGCAGATGAACTTTGATAGAGGATACGAAATATTACATAATTTTACTTATAATCAACTGCCAATATGACCATATGCAAACTTGATATTGGAACTTTCCAAAAAAGAGGTGCGGCTAATTCTAGCTCTCATGCATAACATGTTGCCAAGTGTTCTACTACTTTATTTTGACGGGTTATTTCAACTGTTAGCTCAACGAAAGTAATAGAATTTACAAAATGAAATCAAACACAGCAATATCATAAAGCATCTATACAGTCAAAAATATAGAACATTTACATAATAGTATTCCTAACAAGTACTTATTTACTTAATTACTAAAATGTTCCTCATCTTATCTAGGTTTCAATTTACAGAACTCTAATTTCTTATGTTGTGGATAGTTTATCTAGCTTTGACGTTAAAATCCCAGTTTACAAAATCATGCATATTCGCTTAAATCTTCCTTCTAATTAATTAATTTAAAGTAGCGTTCTATCAAAAAAAATTTTCTTCATTGTATATAACAATAATTACATTTAACAACTTCCATATTCATATGTAAGCTCTGCATGTTATTTTGGCTTTATAATCAACATTACTTTTACTTAGTTGACGTCAAATTAAGAATAAATTATTGCATTGTCGATCACGTAAATTAGCATGAAACGATTTACTAACTGAAATCGAATTACCGAAATAAAATGTCTTTAACAAAGTTGTAGTGTAACCGACCTGAAGGCTAACCCAAACGCCCTCTATAAACAGCACACCGTGCTCTATGATCATCTAGCGGCAGTGGCTCGACGACTCCTACGTTGTGTTGTTATCATGTGACCCAAGTTCACACTTGGAAGATGACGTTAAGGCGGGAAGGTTTGAAATAAAACTGCAGCATTTACCTAACTTTACTTTAAGCAAAAGAATAACCAATAAATAGGCCATTTGCATAAAAGCATAGAAAAATGACATTTAAAACATTATGATTGCATCGGTTGAAATAGACTTTTAAAAGTTTAACACATCGCGGCATTACAAATTATAAACAAAAAAACATAGACAACAACTTCGTGGTTAATTCACTTGCTATCTTAAACCCAAAACAAATATAGCATAGAAATAGAATACTGTTTATATTCAAACTTGCCTAATAATTTGATTTAATATATCTAGGGGATAGTGGTACTAATTGCTCGTAAAATCACACTAAGGGTACATTTATTATTGATGATGCAATAAGTGCAATGCAATGGAGCTCCGAACTCTGTATTAAATACTAAATAAACATTATTTCAAATAAACAAATATTAGTTTTACCTTGATTTAGATACTAAATAAACAATTCAATTAAATAAATATTAGTTTTCTATTGTTAAACCAAACCACACTCATTTATACATAAAACGTTCAATAAAATCGTAAATCACATATTAAAAATTAAAAGTAAAATAACCGGCAAAGCAGCATTGTAAACATCATTCTCAAAAAAAGTAACAGGTGATCATAAAAATATTTCCTTCAATGGTTAAATAACTAACGGTTTTACAATGAGTACCAACATCACATCAAAAACAAAGCTGGAATTGCCAGATCTAATTAGATTACCTTAAATAGCAACTACATTATCAACATAAAACATTACCTTTTAATAAAAACTGCCAAGTGAAATCCTTTCAACCTGCCATCTTGAAATCTAAAACAAAGTTCTTTACCCTTGTCGACTAGCTCAATCGTCCCTACACATGCGCCCCTTATAATGTAAATTCTGACTTCACGAAATGCGTTCAGAAACCTGCAAGTGTTTACGGAGCTATTCTAATAAATACTTTCAAATATCGAAATGTACACTATAATACATGCAATAATTATCAACCAATGAGAATTGACTTAGAACCACTACGGATCACTACAAAGTTTCTGTTTATATACAATTTATTTTGACTACCTCAGTCTTTCTAGATTCTCGAAATTCCAATTGAAGGATTACACTTACCCGACGCAAGGTTTCTGGAAATACCTCATTAGCCTCGAATCACGTGTTAGATTTATAATAGTGACCGGCGCTTTAACACAAAGTTATTGCGATGTCGCATACTATCCAGTATTAATGCGAAAGGTAATAAAATTAATTTTTATTGGTTTTATGAATATTTAATATCCCTACAGCGTTTTAGAATATCTTTTTAAGCTAAATCCTTAACCATAAGTCTTTTTAAAAACACTAAACTCTACTATTATTTATTTATTAGCCTTTTTCTATTTATGTACAAGCTGGCGGTACAATATGCACGTTCGCATAACACAAATTTATATTTACTATAAGATTTTCAAAACCGAATGACCTACTAACTATACACGATATGATTTATATAAGACATTTGGATATAGACTAACCGATGTACACTCATCACCGATCTTATATATACCCTAAAATTAACTAGATGATTCATAGTCTGGTGTTTGTTCGAATGTTCGAGACTTCTGTAGAACACACTTTGGTTATGCAGCTTGCGTGTTTGGCGGGTGCCTAATAGTTTGTAACACTGCCCCCTCTTTAAAACCGGTACGTCCCGTAATTGTAAAAACATTTTGACGCCAATTCGATGACTGATGACGATATCGACAGCTATCACCTCTGGTGCATCCACTACATTATTGAAAATAACAGTCAACACTCTTTTCTTGGTCAGGATAGGCTACCGGTTGATAGTAACAAACAAGAACCTGGATGCTGGTTTCCGAGAAAATTACTTTTAGCATATTTCGAACTATTCTCCAATCTAAGCGATCCAGTCCACAGCCTAGCTCGGGCACCGCTAGTTTCATTACTCCATTTTTCATCATCTGAGCTTTAAGATTCAGCAAAGCCTCCCATAGATATCCATAATTAGGTCTCTGCCATGAAAAATTTTTGGTGAACAGATAGTAAACATAACGATTTCCATCCTAAATAACCAAAGCTTTTCCTACCGTTGGCTGTTATTGTATTAATTTATCCAAACTTTTTCTTGAGAACAACAGATATTCCCCTTGATATTTACAAATCTTGAGCTACGCAATGTGCAAGAGAATACTCTTTTGGTGCTCTAAACAGATCTTGCCATTTTTCAACAACAACGCCAATTCTCGCTTTAGTGGAACCACCATACACCGCCATGAAACTCTCAAAATCTACATTTGGCTCACGATTAATAACTCTTCGAAAACCATTTTCATTACTCGAGTCTTCCTAGTTGTTGCTAGCATAAGATGTTAAACGGTCAAAGTGTACCATTTTCGGTTTACCACGAAGAGATCTTCAGATCCGGTACACTACATCATTAATTCTTTTTAACACTTCGTACGGTCCTTCCCATTGTCTTTGTAATTTTAGCGACAATCCACACTTTCTTTGTGGATTGTACAACCACAATAAATGTACAGTGTGGTAACCACCTTTTTGTACTCTTGTGCCATATTTTGATTTCATTGGATCGTTTGCCGCCTGGATATCCTTTCGGACGTTTTCGTGAATGCTATTTGATCTTTCGCGAAGCTTACTAACGTGATCTTCACCTGCGACCTTTTCTCCAGGTTTAAATCCAAACTGAAGATCACATGGTAGCCGCAATTCATGCCCTAACTTCACGCAAGCGGGAGAGTATCCTGTGCTGTCATATACCGAAGATCGGTACACTAGTAAAAACAAATGTAGATATTGGTCCCTGTCTTGTTGATGTTCAGAGACAACTTTGGCTAGGAACTTTCCTAACGTTCTGTTCATTCTTTCAACCATTCCATCCGATTGAGGATGAAGTGGCGTGGTTCTAGTCTTCCTGATTCCAAGATGCTTGCAGACGTTCTGAAACAACTCCGATTCGGGGTTTCGACGTTGATCGGAGTGTAATTCCAACGGAACTCCAAAGAGACAAAACAGCTCTCTCACTAGTACATCTGTAGCCGTCTCGGCATCTTGGTTAGGTATAGCATACGCCTCCGGCCATTTGATAAAATAATCCATTGGAATTAAAATGTATTTATTTCCTTTTTCTGGTTCAGGAAACGGACCAGGTATATCAATGACCACCCTCTCAAAAGGATTCCCCAAGTTATACTGTCTCATTGGGGCTTTCTGTTTTGTGACCGGGCCATTTCCAGAGGCACACAACTCACATTTTCGGCACCACTCCTTCACATCTTCCTTGCAGTTCATCCAATAGAATCTTTCTCTCACTCTTTCGAGAGTTCTTTTCACGCCAAAGTGCCCTCCGGAGAAACCATCGTGCAAGTGCTGCAACACTTCCAGCACTCTGCTTTTCGGCACTATCACTTAGAGTCTCTCAGTGCCATCTTCACATTCCAGGCGTCGTTTCAAGACTCTATTTTCAATCACCAAGGAGTCCCACTGTGCCCAGTATGCCTTCAGGCTCCTACTTGAAATATTAATTTCTTCTCAAGCTGATCGTTGTCCTCTACTTTCCACTCAATAATACGTCCCAATTCGGCGTCATTCTCTTGATCTTCTCGTATTCTTTCGGGTTGCCAAGTATCATCAGCTACTGTCATTCTATGGATGACACTTATTTTCTCTTCCATCTTGGAGCAATGATTGCAGTCTACCGGACGCGGTCTTCTTGACAGAGTGTATGCATTCCGATCGCTAGTTCCCACACGATTTTCTCAGTCAAAGTCATATTTCTACAGCAGTTTTATCCACCTTGCAACCTGCCCTTCAGGAGTTCTAAATTGCAGTAACCATTTTAGTGCAGCATGGTCTGTTCTTAACAGGAATTTACGGCCTGTCATGTAATTTTTTTTCTAATGCTCCACCCGAAGGTACTACATTGGCCAGGAAGCGAGTTTTTTTTTACCTGGAAAATTTGGAATTTTGCCGAACCTTTGCTGTTCCAAGCAAGGTAGGGATCTTTAACGTGTGTGACAACACTCACACACGGAACCTCCATTTTACCTCTCATCCGAACGAGGGTGTATTTTTGTGAAAAATGCTCGCCTAACATTTTTCAAGCGGACCGTGTCGGGATTCGAAGCCGGGACCTTGGGCGTAGTAGTCACACACATACCACTACGCCACGGAGCCGCCAGGAATTTACGGCCGTATAAGTACTTATAAAAGTGCTCTACGGATTTGACGACGACTAACAACTCTATTCTTGTCACACAATAGTTCCTTTCTGACCGTGACAGGACCTTGTTGAAATACCCAATAACTTTTTCTTGTCCGACCTGCACCTTAGAAAGTGAAACTACAGCTACATTAGAACAAAGATTAATGGAAAGCTCTATTGCATTGAAAGCAGATTTCACTGAATAGATAAAAACAGTTGAGCAAAAGTTGGACAGTAAATTAGTCAAAATGGAAGAAAATGTGATGAGACTGTAGGAACAAATGATTTCACTAACAATGCGGCCACTTGAATTAGCAAACCAAGTTGTAAATCAGAACATTCCAGAAATAAGAATCATAAGAAAGCGAGTCAATACCGTCAAAATTTAGAGACGAAACCACCCACATTCGATGGTAAAACACCTTGGCCGACATATTTGAAACAATTTGAAGCTGCTGCAATAGCCAACGGTTGGTGCAACAAGGAGAAGACTATCTCTCTAATAGTGGCCCTACGGGGAAGCTTTTAACATCTTGCAAACGATTTTTGATCACCAGCAGAATGATTACGACCTCTTAACATCGAAGCTTGAGATGAGATATGGAGACGCTCACCTTCAACAGGTTTACCATGTACAAGTTAAGAACCGCTCGCAAAAGACAAATGAAAGCTTGCAAGAATTCGAAGTTGACATTGCCAAATTAGTTAGATTGGCATACCCAACGGCACCAGATACCTTCCTTGAACAACTGGCTGTTCAAACATTTGTGGATGGCGTTAAAGATGGCGAAATACAGCAAGCTCTAAGATTAGCACGACCAAAAATGTTAGATGACGCACTGGCTCATGCTCTTGAATTTGAAACAGCTAAGCGGACATTACACAGAGTGAGTAACATAGTTCGGTCTGCCTTAGGAGAACCTGGTCAATCGCAGAACAGCATAGAAGAAATAATCAACCGTGTGGCGGAAAGGCTGGAAAACCAACGACTGAGGAGATGGGGTCTGCGATACTGGAGCTGCGGTGAAGTTGGCCATATACAGAGATGCTGTACTCAACAAAAAAAAACAACCGGTCAAGCAGCAGGAAAATGACTTTGACTCAGAACATCATGTAGGGACTAGCCATCGGAATGCAGACACTCTGTCAAGAAGACCTTGCCCGGTAGACTGGAATCATTGCTCCAAGATAAAAGAGAAAATAAGTATCATCCATAGAGTGACGGTAATTGATGATATGTGACAACCTGAAAGAATACGAGAAGACCAGGAGAATGACGTCGAATTGGGATGTATTATTGAGTGGAAAAGTAGAGGACAACGACCAACTTGGAGTAACGAGACTCTCGGTGCCCTAGCTAGGCTGTGGACTGGATCGCTTAGATTGGGAAATAGTTCAAAATATGCTAAAAGTAATTTTCCAGGGAACCAACTTCAAGGTCCTTGTTTGTTGTTATCAACCGGTTGCCTACCAAGACCAAGTAAAGAGTGTTGACAGTTATTTCCAACGACGTGGTGGATGCATCAGAGGGGATAGCTGTCGATGCCGTCATCAGTCATCAAATTGGCGTCAAAATGTTTTTACAGTTACGAGACGTAATGGTTTTAAAGAGAGCAACCCGTCAAGTACGCAAGTTGCATAACCGAAGTGTATTGTACAGAAGTCTAGAACATTCAAGCAAACACCAGACTGAATCATCTAGTTAATTTAGGGTATATATATATATATATATATATATATATATATATATATATATATATATATATATATATATATATATATAGGATCGGTGATGAGTGTACATCAGTTAGTCTATATCCAAATGTCGTATATAAATCATATCGTGTATAGTTAGTTGTTCATTACGTTTTGAAAGTCCTATAGTAAATATAAATTTGTGTTATGTGAACGTGCATATTGTACCACCAGCTTGTACATAATTAGACAAAAGGGTAAAAAATAAATTATAGTAGTGTTAAGTGTTGTTAAGAAAACTTATGGTTAAGGATTTAGTTTAAGAAAATGTTAGTGCTTGTAAATAGCATTATTGTGATAGTGCTTCGTTGTTAATTGGACTGAAAAACATCTATAAATAAAACACATAAGGCGATTTTTCGCGACATACTTGAATTGTTCGAGTATGGTATGTTGAAGTATCCCCCCACTATTTAAAAAATATTTACTCTGTACGGCACCACGAAAACGGATTGTAGTTTCCTAACCTCGCTTTGAATAATTACCCGGTAAAAGTCGAGTGCTTAACATACACAAGCATAACCTGGTTGGTACAGATCAGGATCAGGTTCGTTTATCTGATAGAATGGTGCCGTACAATTTCCCCTCCAGTAAATTTTTGTTTATTACTGGGATTTTAATACTAAGTAATGATGGCAACAAACTATACTTTATTAATAAGGATAACTGTACAGCGTGTACAGTTACATAGCTTTAAGAATAATACTGACGGAAAACGAGCATGGGTGACCTTTCCTTGCCATTCTGGTCGTACTGTTTATTGCCGTGTCTATTGTAGCACTTCAATGTCACTTTAATTATAACTCACAAACATGCCTTTTTTTTTCAAAACAACACACGAAAAGTAATACATCAAACTGCTTAATTCTAGTTGACAAATCTAATTCCTATACATCAACATATATTTAAACTAAACACAATTCAAATGTAATGTAAGTATAACAAAATTGTATGTATCTAGTCTTATAAACTATAAATTTAATCGGTTGGGTGGCTTTATTATTCTTCCACTTTTTGTACATATATCATTACTCGTTTCCTTTGGTAGGACATTCACAGGGCCGCTTTTTGGAACGAATGGTTTTACCTCACTATCTAAATTGTTAACCCTCTGATAATATTTCTTAATAAATGATGTATTACGTCTTAAAACTCTATTATTTATTTCAACCCAATAACTCCTGGGTGGAAAGTCAAGATTCTTCAAAATTTTCCCTTCCTCCCAATGTTTAGTTTTAACATTTTTAATTAAAACCTTCTCATTTGGATGAAACTCGGCATGAATGTTTGCATTTTTATTGTAATACTCAGACTGTTTTAATTGATTGTCTTTCATTGTATCAATGGCATTTTGAATTACCACGGGTATTAATGAATCTAATTTAGTTGGCAACTTAGTTCGCAAATTCCTACTTTGAATTAGCTGTGCCGGTGACCGCGGTAATCCAGCAACTGGACTATTTCTATATTCAAGCAAACTTAAATTGAAATCAGATTTAGCTTCATCACTTTTAATTAAGAGGTCCTTTACAATCCCTACATATTTTTCCACTAGACCATTAGCTTTAGGATAATGCGGGCTAGTTGTAACCACACTAAAATTCCACTGTTCTGCAAACTGTCTAAACTCATAGGAGCTAAATGGCATATTATCAGCAATAACTGTTTGCGGAATACCCCATCTTGAGAATATTTCTTTGGATACTTTAATTACAGTGGATGCGTCTTTGTTTGTTACTTTTATGGTCTCTGGCCATCTAGAATAGTAATCAACCATCACTAAATAATTGTGATTTTTATATTCTGCAAAATCCATCGCTACTTTTAAAAATGGTAGCTCAGGAATTTCATGACTAATCAAGGGGTCTTTTATATTTGACTTTTGAAATTTTTGACAAATTTTACAACTCTGAACAAAGCTTATTAAACTAGCTCTAATCCCTGGCCAATAGAATAAACTACACGTTTTATCCTTTATTTTACTAATTCCCAGATGTGATTCATGAGCTTTACTTAAAATGAATTCTCTCAATGTTTTCGGAATAATTAACCTCCGTTTATAAAATACTAATTCATGTTCTACAGTTATTTCATTCCTGAGTTCATAAAATGATTCAGCTCTCGCACTTCATTGTTTAATTTTTTCGGCCAACCTTCTTTATAAAAATTCTTAATTTGCCCTAACACGTTATCTTTAGCAGTTTTCCTCTTTAATTCTATTAGTCTATTTTCTGAGAAGCTAATATCATACTCTGTTATCACATGAATTCTTTCAGTCATAGTATCATCGTCTTTGATTTGGATTTGTAAAAAATTTCTAGATAAATAATCTGCTATATACATAAATCTGCCTGGCAAATACTTTAATTGAAAATTGTATGAAATTAATTTCAATCGTAATCGCCGCAAGCGATTGTTTTTTATATCCGCTATTTCTTTTTTAATTATTGCTGTTAGTGGTTGATGATCAGTATAAACTACAACATTCATATGTTCATAGACATAGAAATGGAACTTGTTTAAAGCCCACGAACATGCCAATAATTCCTTTTCTATTTGTGCGTATTGAATTTCAGCTTGCGTTAAACACCTTGATATAAACGCCACTGGTTTATTTTCTTGCAAAAGACATGCACCTAAGGCATCTTTTGAAGAATCACATTGTATTTCAATCGGTCGATTAACATCAAAAGGCATTAAAGTAGTACTGTTAACAACCATTTTTTAAATTTTTTGAAATAAATTATCATGGACCTCCGTCCACAACCACTCCACATTATTTTTAAGTAATTCTCTTAAAGGTGATATTACATCGCTTAAGTTTGGTAAAAAATTTCTTATGAAATTGACCATTCCCAGAAATTTCTGCAGGTCTTTTTTATTTTCAGGACGTTTTAACTCCTCAATACATTTAGATCGTTCAGGATCTGAAAGGATGCCTTTGTTGCTAAAAATTGAACCTAAATATTTAACCTCCGTTTTACAATATTGTAATTTGTCGGGATTAAATTTTATATTATTTGTTCTTGCTACATTTACAACATTCTGTATTATAATTTGCAATTCTTTTTCAGTATTTGGAGCACACAATAAATCATCAAAGTAGGGTACTACACCCTTAATATTACCAAAGTATTTATTAACTAACTTGATAAAAATCTCAGGTATTACAGACAACCCAAACGGAGCCCTTAAATAATGGTAATTACCAAAAGGAGTGCTAAAGGTGCACAACTTGCTTGACTTTTCATCCAGAACCAACTGGTGAAATCCATCTTTAAGGTCAAAAATACAAAAGCATTTTTTATTAGCCAACTTGGAGCTAATGTCATCAAACGTTGGAATTTCATAAAAGTCCCTAACTAGATATTTATTAAGATGAGTGGGATCTATACATAGCCTAAGCTGATTGTTAGCCTTTTCTACACAAACTAGATTGCTAACCCACTCGCATGGTTCTTTAGTAGGTATAATAACTCCCCTTTTTTCATATTAATCTAAATTTACTTTTAATTTGTCTTTAATTTTAAGTGGGACACGCCTACTTGCACTAGCTTTCGGTACAGCGTTGCTCGTTAATTTAAGTGACACTACTTCAGGAAATGAGCCTAAACCTGAAAATACATCCTCATTTGCATTTATGAATTTTACCTTTCCCGAATTTTCATTTTTACATATATCGTTAACTCTATTTATTAAACCTAGTTCTACACAAGAATCTAGTCCTAAAATGGGAATACAGGCATTATTTTCTACTACAATAAATTTTGTAACAATTAATTTGTCCTTATAGTTTAAAGTCGCTTTGAATTCGCCACATGGCGTTATTTTAAATCCACCAAAAGCTTCAAGTTTAATATTGGTCCTATCTAATTTGTGATTAGACAATTTATTAAAAATTCCAATTGGTATTATATTAGTTGCTGCTCCACTATCTAATTTAAAATTAATACTAACATTATCTAAGAGCAATTCTGTATGCCATTCTTTATCTGTGTAGTGAAAAGTTTTAATAACATTAATCTGAAACGTATTATCTGTTAAACTTAATTCAAATGTTTGGCGCTTATCGCTACCAGTACTTTGCCATTTACAACAGACTTTAAAATGGTTATATTTTGAACATTTAAGACATTACTGTTCCTTTGCAGGACATTCGCCCTTAATATGATTACGGTTACACCTTTTACAAACAAAAGCCTTACCTCTACCGTTATTGCTAGCAACTTTCTGAACGTTGGTCTCTTCATTTGTGCCAAATCGTTTCTTTCCATGTATTTTATTGGACACCTCCATTAAGTTAGACCCCCCACCAGCGATAAATAAATTAATACCTATAAAAAAATTAGGTGCTAATTAGGTGCTAATTAGGTGCTACATTCCAAAATTAGGTGCTCGAATAGTTTGGCAGGAAATTAAATTTGAAAAGGGGGGGGGCTGACTTAACGTTAAGCTGGACCCCCCCATATGAAAAAACTAATTTGCAACATGCAAACTGAAAAATTAGATATACCAGAATTAAGTGCTAATTAGGTGCTCTTAAAATCAACAAAAACATATCACTAAAATAACCTTTTATCTTAATAATTAACTATATCATGTATAAGTATATGATTCGACAAGAGTAAAGTCCCATTAAATAATTAGGTGCTCTTACGACTGTGGTCTCAAAATACTCGTCTAGTAGCGCACTGTCGATATATCCAGTCGCCGAATTAAGTGCTCGTAAGGTTTCGCAAAAATTTTGCACTATAACGTGGTCCGCGTCACACGCGTACAAGAGTAAAGTCCCATTAAATAATTATGGAATTAAACAAATTCATCATTCTTAATTACAGAACAAGCAAATATAGAAATAACTTCACAAGCATTGTGAAGAAAGCTATATAGTAAGCATTGATAATGTTTAAAAGTATTATTAATATTTTGATTATAATTTCCAACATTATTTATTCATATATATTAATAATTATAAAATTCGTAAATCATATTTAATAATTCCTAAATATCTTTTAAAAATTAGTCGCGCACAAGAGCGTGAACTGCTATTCATACTATATATGAAGATATGAAGATTCCAACATTGGAATATAAATGAAAACGATAGAGGGAACGGACGAGCACGCGGATGGGGATGCGGACGTGGACGAGGACGTGGACGTGGACGTGGACGTGAACGTGGACGTGGAGGACAATGGCGAGGAAGAGAACGCGGACGAGGACAAGCAAACGTCCATATTTATAAAGGAAACGTGTATATATATAATTAAGAAAATATTTTATATGTTTATATTAGATATGTTTTATATGTTTATTTTTTATATGTTTATATTAAGAAAATATTTTTATATGTTTATATTTTTAAAAATGTATAAATTTTTATAAGATTAAATATAAAAATCTGTAAAAATAACAAAAATAATTAATATAAATCCTTTGTAATCCTTTAACTTTCCTAAAATAAATTATCCTTACATTATTACATTAAAATTATCATTAAAAATATTAATATAATAATACTAAATATCAAGTGGCGGCTTTGATTACTTCACCTAATACATGACGCGATGATAAAAAGAAGAAATATTACACGCAGAGTACAATGTACGTAAAATATTGAATGATATGCAGTTAAATACATTGAAAAATAAGCAAAATACATACCAAAAACCGATTAAAATTAAACAATAATGAATTTGTTTAATTCCATAATTATTTAATGGGACTTTACTCTTGTACGCGTGTGACGCGGACCACGTTATAGTGCAAAATTTTGCGAAACCTTACGAGCACTTAATTCGGCGACTGGATATATCGACAGTACGCTACTAGACGAGTATTTTGAGATCACAGTCGTAAGAGCACCTAATTATTTAATGGGACTTTACTCTTGTACGCGTGTGACGCGGACCACGTTATAGTGCAAAATTTTGCGAAACCTTACGAGCACTTAATTCGGCGACTGGATATATCGACAGTACGCTACTAGACGAGTATTTTGAGACCACAGTCGTAAGAGCACCTAATTATTTAATGGGACTTTACTCTTGTACGCGTGTGACGCGGACCACGTTATAGTGCAAAATTTTGCGAAACCTTACGAGCACTTAATTCGGCGACTGGATATATCGACAGTACGCTACTAGACGAGTATTTTGAGACCACAGTCGTAAGAGCACCTAATTATTTAATGGGACTTTACTCTTGTACGCGTGTGACGCGGACCACGTTATAGTGCAAAATTTTGCGAAACCTTACGAGCACTTAATTCGGCGACTGGATATATCGACAGTACGCTACTAGACGAGTATTTTGAGACCACAGTCGTAAGAGCACCTAATTATTTAATGGGACTTTACTCTTGTACGCGTGTGACGCGGACCACGTTATAGTGCAAAATTTTGCGAAACCTTACGAGCACTTAATTCGGCGACTGGATATATCGACAGTACGCTACTAGACGAGTATTTTGAGACCACAGTCGTAAGAGCACCTAATTATTTAATGGGACTTTACTCTTGTACGCGTGTGACGCGGACCACGTTATAGTGCAAAATTTTTGCGAAACCTTACGAGCACTTAATTCGGCGACTGGATATATCGACAGTACGCTACTAGACGAGTATTTTGAGACCACAGTCGTAAGAGCACCTAATTATTTAATGGGACTTTACTCTTGTACGCGTGTGACGCGGACCACGTTATAGTGCAAAATTTTGCGAAACCTTACGAGCACTTAATTCGGCGACTGGATATATCGACAGTACGCTACTAGACGAGTATTTTGAGACCACAGTCGTAAGAGCACCTAATTATTTAATGGGACTTTACTCTTGTACGCGTGTGACGCGGACCACGTTATAGTGCAAAATTTTGCGAAACCTTACGAGCACTTAATTCGGCGACTGGATATATCGACAGTACGCTACTAGACGAGTATTTTGAGACCACAGTCGTAAGAGCACCTAATTATTTAATGGGACTTTACTCTTGTACGCGTGTGACGCGGACCACGTTATAGTGCAAAATTTTGCGAAACCTTACGAGCACTTAATTCGGCGACTGGATATATCGACAGTACGCTACTAGACGAGTATTTTGAGACCACAGTCGTAAGAGCACCTAATTATTTAATGGGACTTTACTCTTGTACGCGTGTGACGCGGACCACGTTATAGTGCAAAATTTTTGCGAAACCTTACGAGCACTTAATTCGGCGACTGGATATATCGACAGTACGCTACTAGACGAGTATTTTGAGACCACAGTCGTAAGAGCACCTAATTATTTAATGGGACTTTACTCTTGTACGCGTGTGACGCGGACCACGTTATAGTGCAAAATTTTGCGAAACCTTACGAACACTTAATTCGGCGACTGGATATATCGACAGTACGCTACTAGACGAGTATTTTGAGACCACAGTCGTAAGAGCACCTAATTATTTAATGGGACTTTACTCTTGTACGCGTGTGACGCGGACCACGTTATAGTGCAAAATTTTGCGAAACCTTACGAGCACTTAATTCGGCGACTGGATATATCGACAGTACGCTACTAGACGAGTATTTTGAGACCACAGTCGTAAGAGCACCTAATTATTTAATGGGACTTTACTCTTGTACGCGTGTGACGCGGACCACGTTATAGTGCAAAATTTTGCGAAACCTTACGAGCACTTAATTCGGCGACTGGATATATCGACAGTACGCTACTAGACGAGTATTTTGAGACCACAGTCGTAAGAGCACCTAATTATTTAATGGGACTTTACTCTTGTCGCGTGTGACGCGGACCACGTTATAGTGCAAAATTTTGCGAAACCTTACGAGCACTTAATTCGGCGACTGGATATATCGACAGTACGCTACTAGACGAGTATTTTGAGACCACAGTCGTAAGAGCACCTAATTATTTAATGGGACTTTACTCTTGTCGCGTGTGACGCGGACCACGTTATAGTGCAAAATTTTGCGAAACCTTACGAGCACTTAATTCGGCGACTGGATATATCGACAGTACGCTACTAGACGAGTATTTTGAGACCACAGTCGTAAGAGCACCTAATTATTTAATGGGACTTTACTCTTGATCTGCGTGATGACGCGGACCACGTTATAGTGCAAAATTTTTGCGAAACCTTACGAGCACTTAATTCGGCGACTGGATATATCGACAGTACGCTACTAGACGAGTATTTTGAGACCACAGTCGTAAGAGCACCTAATTATTTAATGGGACTTTACTCTTGTCGCGTGTGACGCGGACCACGTTATAGTGCAAAATTTTTGCGAAACCTTACGAGCACTTAATTCGGCGACTGGTATATCGACAGTACGCTACTAGACGAGTATTTTGAGACCACAGTCGTAAGAGCACCTAATTATTTAATGGGACTTTACTCTTGACGAACGTGTGACGCGGACCACGTTATAGTGCAAAATTTTTGCGAAACCTTACGAGCACTTAATTCGGCGACTGGATATATCGACAGTACGCTACTAGACGAGTATTTTGAGACCACAGTCGTAAGAGCACCTAATTATTTAATGGGACTTTACTCTGTAACGCGTGTGACGCGGACCACGTTATAGTGCAAAATTTTGCGAAACCTTACGAGCACTTAATTCGGCGACTGGATATATCGACAGTACGCTACTAGACGAGTATTTTGAGACCACAGTCGTAAGAGCACCTAATTATTTAATGGGACTTTACTCTTGTACGTCAGTGTGACGCGGACCACGTTATAGTGCAAAATTTTGCGAAAACCTTACGAGCACTTAATTCGGCGACTGGATATATCGACAGTACGCTACTAGACGAGTATTTTGAGACCACAGTCGTAAGAGCACCTAATTATTTAATGGGACTTTACTCTTATCGACTCGTTGACGGACCACGTTAATAGTTGCAAAATTTTTAGCGATATTACCTTTACGAGCACTTAATTCGGCGACTGGTATATCGACAGTACGCTACTAGACGAGTATTTTGAGACCACAGTCGTAAGAGCACCTAATTATTTAATGGGACTTTACTCTTGTACGCGTGTGACTTGCGGACCACGTTATAGTGCAAAATTTTTAGCGAAACCTTACGAGCACTTAATTCGGCGACTGGATATATCGATTTCAGTACGCTACTAGACGAGTATTTTGAGACCACTAGTCGTTAAGAGCACCTAATTATTTAATGGGACTTTACTCTGTACCGTGTGACGCGGTTACCTACGTTATGTGCAAAATTTTGCGAAACCTTACGAGCACTTAATTCGGCGACTGGATATATCGACAGTACGCTACTAGACGAGTATTTTGAGACCACAGTCGTAAGAGCACCTAATTATTTAATGGGACTTTACTCTTGTCGCGTGTACCGGACCACGTTATATGCAAAATTTTTGCGAAACCTTACGAGCACTTAATTGGCACTGGATATATCGACAGTCGCTCTAACAGTTTTTGGCCACATCGTAAGAGCACCTATTATTTAAGGACTTTACTCTTGTACCGTGTGACGCGGACCACGTTATAGTGCAAAATTTTTGCGAAACCTTACGAGCACTTAATTCGGCGACTGGATATATCGACAGTACGCTACTAGACGAGTATTTTGAGACCACAGTCGTAAGAGCACCTAATTATTTAATGGGACTTTACTCTTGTCGAATCATATACTTATACATGATATAGTTAATTATTAAGATAAAAGGTTATTTTAGTGATATGTTTTTGTTGATTTTAAGAGCACCTAATTAGCACTTAATTCTGGTATATCTAATTTTTCAGTTTGCATGTTGCAAATTAGTTTTTTCATATGGGGGGGTCCAGCTTAACGTTAAGTCAGCCCCCCCCTTTTCAAATTTAATTTCCTGCCAAACTATTCGAGCACCTAATTTTGGAATGTAGCACCTAATTAGCACCTAATTAGCACCTAATTTTTTTATAGGTATTAATTTATTTATCGCTGGTGGGGGGTCTAACTTAATGGAGGTTTATTGGACCTAATATCAACAACTGAAATTCTTGTACGGTCATCCTCTAGGGTTTTTCTATTTAATTCTGCAATCTCTGCTGCTTGACAGTATCCAATTACCGATTTCAAAGTTGTGTCCTCCCGCAATAATCTTGCTTGTATATCGGGATCATTAATGCCTAAAACAATTTGAGTACGTATGATTTTGCCCTCTGCTTCCCCAAAGCCACAGGATTTCACTAAATTCCTTAAATCAGTTAAAAATACATCAAAGGGTTCACCTGGTTTTTGTTTTCTCGAGAAAAATTTATAGTGTTCCATTACCTCATTTTTCTTGGGCATACAATAAGACTCGAATTCTTTCAAAATTAAATCAATAGTTGTCAACGACGCAACATCAAACGTGTTATAAACTTTTAAAGCTTCACTGCCCATTAAATTTAACAATCTCGCAATCTGAACCGCATCAGTTTTTTTGTCGGTTTCCGTTGCTGTAAAATAAATCGATACCTGTTGTTTAAAGGATTTAAAATTTTCTGCAAGGTTGCCTTCCAGTGTCAATTCGCCTGGTTTATTGTATTCAGACATTTTCTTACACAAAAACTACTCCAATTTTGCTTGAATAAATGTGCTTCTAACCTTACTTTCAAATGTTGCCAGCATCAAAGTTCCCAGTTAATTTTAATACGAAATATATTCATTTTCTAACGACTGCGCCATGTTTATTACTGGGATTTTAATACTAAGTAATGATGGCAACAAACTATACTTTATTAATAAGTATAACTTTACAGCGTGTACAGATACATAGCTTTAAGAATAATACTGGCGGAAAACGAGCATTGGTGACCTTTCCTTGTCATTCTAATCGCACTGTTTATTGCCGTGTCTATCGTAGCACTTCAATGTCACTTTAATTATAATTCACAAACAATTTTAATCACCAAAACGCATGTTTAACACATACACACATAATTAAGTATGTTAGTTTATGTCGCAAAAAATCGCCTATACTGTTAATTGGACTTTGAATAGTGAGTATTAAAGACTTTTGTTATTACTTGTTCTAAATTGGTGAACACTACCAGTAGCCCACTACAATATCATTCAGCGACCGTTGATGAATTTGAACCACCATCTCTTTCATTAGTGACATCAAGTCTCCTTCAGGAACAACTAAAAGTGTAGCAGACAATCTTCGAAATGCAGCCCTAGCATTTTCAAGTCAAAAAAAATTGGCTATTATTTCAGTTACCTTATGAAACTGATTTATACCCAAAACCTGATTGATACATTTTCCATTACTATACCCAGAAAACAGGCAACGATCCTTTGCTGCTGCTGGACGAGGGCCATGAACGTTCTTTAAAATTTAATATATTCTTTAGTAACTATAAACCTGCCATTTAAATCATTCTTTGTTTGCTTAAGTTTCACAATTAATAACATTGCCAAATTTTCAATATCATCTAATATTACCTGGTTGATTTCACAAATTGGGCAGGTTCCTGCAATCCCAAATACAACAACAACCTTGACCCTTATTTAAAATTACTAATATGTGTACTCGTAAAAATCGCATATTTCTTTTCAATTTTGTTTCAGAAGTGTAATTAGTTTGCAATGTTTTAAAATGTCTACATTATTATTGGACTGTAACATACTTTCTACCATTGAATTATTTGACCACACTGTTGATGGCTTTTGTTGTTGTTCCAGTTCCGAAAAATAAGCCAATAAAACTTTGAAATTTATATACGTATACTCATAATAATTCAATATTATTTCCTGACAATTATTTAAATTGATGAAGCTGTTTTATGCATAAAAGGTAATTAGTAATTAATAGGACTAATTTATTATAAATTTTATTTACTTTTCTGCTCTGCTCGGAAACAATGCCATTAAAAAAATCATCAAAAGAATAAGAATATTTCACTCAATTAAGAACAAAATAGTTAGCCAAGAGCAGGTCGAGCTCGCACTATTAGGGTTCCGTACCAATACTACAGTGAGCAATCAATAAACCAAATTAAGCTGTTTTCATTCTTTATGTATATTTAAATCTTATCCAAATTTGATTGTGATAATTAAAAATGAATATACATATTGTCCCATATTGTACTGGTACATTAGTAAATATGTTGTCTATTACTGTGTTTAAAAAATTTTTTCCCAGCAACTATTACACTGTCAAAAAACTGCAGTTTTCCGATAATCTATAACTCAATAGCTACTATCCCTATTAAAATGAAAATTTTAGCTTTAGAAATGTAGGAGAACAGGGTGGGGGACGGTCATTTTTGGAACATTTTAAGCTATATCATGAAGACTACTGGACCGAAAATTATTAAAAAATATTTTTAGAAGCCTTTTAGAATCCTCTTTCAAATAATACCTCTCAAGATATATCTATTAAAACTTTTTTCTTTTGACTGAATAAACTCCCACCATTTTAATCTAAAACTATTTTTTCTATTTTCTGACTGTCGATATATGTGCGCACCATAAAGACCTAGCATTGTGCCAAATTTCAAATTCCTGTGTTACATAGTTTTTGAGAAAAACCTCTGTGACAGACGGACACGAGAGACACCTTATAAAGGTTCTGTTAGACCTTATAAGGTACGGAACCCTAAAAAGCTGAGTATAATATGTATAAATCAAATATATCTATTGTTGATTTGAGCATAACATTATTTAACCATCTTAAAACTCATTATATTCATCCAAATTTGGACAAACACGAACTGGAAGCTGATGCTAAAGTTGTATGTTCAATTAAAAAACCAAAGACAACGGTGGATTTTGTAAAACGTAAAAGTTTTGAAGAAATTGTTTTGAAATTGGCAGCGGTAGATGGCACTTTAAAAAGATCCATTACCAGTTCTGAGTTTATACAAGAATGTATTGTTAAAAATGGACTTAAATTGCTTAAAAATGAAACCAATGTAATGAAATTAATACATGACCATTTTAAAGCAATGAAAAATAAAAGACTGGTGAATTGGCAGAAAAAATTAAAAATAATGTAAGATTTAACTTGACACTTGATGAATGGACCAACTCACGGACAAAGAAATATATCCATGTAATTCTCCAGCACACCCCAAATGGAATATCATACTATCCTAAATTGTGATCATATACAGCACTAAGTGGTTACTTACCATTTGGTTTCGTTTGAAGTAAATCATGAGCAACACATTGTTGGTGCACAGAAGATAGTGCTTTTTTGATGGTGAAATTTAGAAAGGAGTGTCCAACAGTTTATCAATTATACTTCGGTTATGGTATATGTCTTGAAGTGTACGATGCTTTATATAAGAAAAAAATTAAACAATTGAAACGAAGAAGATTTAATTAATACTGATGATGAGAATGAAAATGTTTTTGTTGATGGAGTGGATATTGAAATAAAAACAATAGATGAGGATATTCAAGAAGTTACTATTCATCAAATGATTAACAACAACCAAAAAGTGATTAAAATTTTTAAATTGTGTTCCGTTAAAAATTGAGTTATAAGAAAAAAGCTAAACTAGTCCATAATCTTGAGTTAGGTTTAATTTGTCAAACTCGTTGAAGTTTTTTTGCAATATAATAATCACGTTTATGAAACTACAACAATCCATCAAGGAAGTTTTAGTAGATGTTATCTGTTTACACATGCTTGATAACATCGATTTTATTGACCTCAAAGATCTCCAGAATCCGCTTGAACCTGCCAAATTGGCAATTGAGATTTTAAACCGAAACGATACGACTCTGCATTCAGCTGGATTACATGGGAGTACACGAAAAAAATTTCCAACTGTATAAATAAATAGCATTTGAATTATTAAAAAATATGGAGAAGAGAATTTATGAGCAAGTAAATGTAAATTTAACGAATTTTTCAAAGCGCCGAAAGATTTAAAATTTGTACCTACCGAGCACACACCAGCATCTAAATAGTTTCTTTCATACAGTTATACAATGAATTTCATGGAGACTGTGTGTGTTTGTGCTTTGCTATTAAAACAGCAGAAGAAGCGCAGAAAATTGTGGGTCTGCCCATTAATTAATTTTGATGGTCAATTTTACAAATTGTTTGATAATTTAAGAGATCGTGAAAATAAATTTTATACTTATTTCATTGTATTCATAATCTCTGTCTTGTCAATGAATTTCTGGCCCTTTGTAAATTCTATAAAAGCAGGTAATAATGATATCAGAAAGTATCTATCTTCGTCAATTTCTTCATCTTTCTTCTCTCTTAAAATCTGTAGCAAAAATTCTTCATACATTCTAGTATTTCAAAGAGCAATCAGACTAGGCAAGCCAACAATAGTTGTAACACGCGCCTTGGCCAAGCACCAAGACAACCCAAAAGTGTAAATAAGGAAACAGACAATGAGGATCAGGAGAAGTGATGACGGATAATGTAAGATTTTTTTAGAATGTAACAACGCAACCTTAATCAACCCATGTGTTATGGCTTCAGTAAAATGTAAACACTTAATGTTACTGTTAAGACTGTCTATGTGCTCTCTAATAGACTTTAATTCTAGTGTGCGCATCTGTCATATAATAAAAATAATAACAATCTGTTTTCTGACATTACTAAAATAAAAAATTCATAGAAGTTTTTGTTACATTATCAGCTTGGTTTTTCACACTTCTAAAGCGGCTAAGATGAATGTATAATATCTTACCAATATTAAATATTCTAACTAATTTACCTAAACTACAAAATTGAGCAACTAGAACTGAGATGCTTGTGTGCACGACGCTTCGGTGTTCGATTGTAAGTCTTTCTACTAGAGCGGCGACAATCGTGCAGTATGGAAAGCATTCAAATGAAAACACCATGAATAAGTTTTAAGTTAGCACCAAACTATATATGTATGCGTTTGGGAAAGAATGGAAGGTGTAAAGCAGAGGAGATAATCCATTTCATTAAGGGTAATTTTCCATGCTAGGAACTTTTTACTGCAATTGCAAGAGACAGCTGGTGAATTAGGATATCAAAATATTAAATTATGCATAACGGAGAGTATTTTTAAGCTTTGTACAATTAATAAATTCAAGAGTTTACATCATCAAGTTTGAGTAAAATATGCATAATACTATATCCAAAACCAATGAGTGTAAGAAAACAAACACCAAGCAAAAAAGGAAAGAAAGGTACAGTATGATGTAAACAAAACCAACAACGTCTTGTTAGCTCGGGGGAATCAGTCAAAACAACATTTATTTTAAAGGACCATACACAGTTAGCTCGTGTAACAAACCTAACTGTACAATTAACGACAATTTAGGTAAGAAAAATTAAGATAGTGCATATGAACAGAATTGTAAAGATTAGGTCAAAAACATAATTTGTAATAAGTATTTCCAAGTGTAGTTTTAATAAAAGTGCATAAGTATTTTAATTGGGTTAGTAGTAAATGATACTCAATATAATTAAAGTCACAATTTACAAATAACACGGTAGTACATATTAGTTTATAAAAGAATACCCGGTTAATCTATAATTAGAAATGTATTTGTGTAGAAATTTATTTGTAAGTAGTTTAACAATTTAAACTGCATCCATTATAATTTATTGTTCATAATTTAATTCATCAAATGCCTAAGTTTTGGGATCATAGTAGCCGCAGGTTGCCATTCACATACCACTAAATGTTGGTGAAATAAAGTATATATTTAGAAAACAATAGAAGGGGAATCGAACTGTATTTAGGCTCTAGAAACTTCAGGGAAATGTGCAGGTTAGCTAACAGTGATAAACTTGTATTGCAAGGCGAAATCATCCTGTATGAAGTTTTCACCTCGCGCAGGAGGAGAGTGTAGGGTAAATTAAGCAATTAAATCCAACAACACAGAAATATTGTTACGCACTTTCCAATTGCAATACCATGAACTACAAAGCCGGTTATGTATGTAATAGTTAATAGTTGTCAGCATTCTATAGTTATGTAATTTGCCTACTTTAAGATATTGACGTGATAAGGGGTCATGAGAGGTCATTGAGACCCAAATTCTACAAATAAATCACACTAAAATATAATATAATCTTGAAAAATAAAAATTTACGTAAATTCATGATTACGTCCTGTACAATACTTGCATACTTTTATTCATTCCCATGTATAAATAAGCACCCTGTATGATATAAGCATATTGTAAATACATAGCAAGTAACGTAAGTTGTATATGTAAAAATAATTAATTGTAAGATACCATAAAACGCATCATTTTAAGATAAATACAAAGCTACTTATTTTCACTTATTAATTATCAATACATTTTTGATTCGCTATAAATACCACTAGCTTTATGCAGTTTGCTTAAGAAACTACAATCAACGAGTATTTTAAACTCCAATTTTAATAAATTTTGTGTACGAAACACAAAAGCAAATATTTTTATAAAATGCAATCTTTTTGCACCAAAAAGCAATTAAAGTTGAAATTAATTGACCCGTAGATTACAGAAATTTATTTTAAATAAAGAATTTTCTAGAATATTCGGAATATAAAGAGATGAGTCATCAATATTTAGAACTACTGTCAGTAAGGGTAACATGAGACATTTTATTTTATTTATTTATTTATTTATTTATATAAATAATTACATTACAGGTAATACCCAAATAGTAATAATATACATAAGGAATAAGAAACATATTTAACACTTTACAAAAAGGATAAAGATGTCTTCAAATATTTACACGTAACATTGAAAATATCGATATCGGATGGTATAGAAGCATTGTAAACTCCCATTAACTTATCACTAAATGTACTAGCCCCATAGTTAGTACGATGACTACCGATATAGAATAAATCATTACTCCTGGTGACTTTAACTGGTATCCGAAACTGCAGCATGCTTAGTAATCCCGGACAGTCAACTATATCATGTATCAATTTATAAAGAAATATTATAATCGCTGCAGTACGTCGAGCTAGCAGTGATTGATAACCGACCAACTGACGCTGAATGTCATGTGAACTTTCGGCATACGGATATCTAAGCTTCCAGAGAATGAAATTAATGAACTTGTTTTGTACACGCTCAATTTTTTGGATGTGAGTGGCATAATAAGGTGGCTGTATTCTCAATATTGTACCTACTCTAATTTTTTTCAGTTGTGAATTGTAAGTAGGTCATCATACTTCACACTGGTTAGTATTATGAGAAGATTAGTTAATATCATAATTAAATTTTTTTATTACTTAAGCCAAAAGATGACTGCTAACTCTCTTATCTTTAGATCTAGTGGTAATGTTGCCAGTACCACATATACTGTGTCATGCGACGTTGTACGATATGCACCGGTTAACCTGAGTAGCAGACTTCTCTGCGTAATGTTTATTTTTTGTATTGGTTTAACCAGTAGCAGTCTGTGTGCCCACGCGCTCCCGGCGTGTGCAATCATTGATACTAGAACGGAGTTTTGGTATATTTGAATGTTACGTAGTGGTATGTTATACTGACATACTGCTAAGGTGGCTATACTGTGCATTAGTCTCGCAGTATTCTCACTCGTAAGTTTTATATGTGTTTCAAAGTTTAAAGACTCATCTAAGGTTACCCCTAAGTATTTAAATCATTCTGTTCTCTTGATTAACTGGTTTTCTATCTTTATAACAGGATCTCTATTGGGATTTAGTTTCCCTTTTACTGGTAAATATTTAGTCTTACTTAGTTCAATCCGCAGTTTGTTGTTTTTACACCAGTTGTTTATGGTGCTAGGGTGTTTGTAGCCTTGTTCTGTAGTTGCAGCCTGGAGTCCCCCTCCATCAAACAAAGGATGTCGTCAGCATATGCGATGACTGACAGAACATTCCGTTCACTTTCGAGATTCTCCAGGACCTCCTCGATTACTATATCCCAAAATATTGGACCGCAGACCGATCCTTGCGGACAGCCCTTGGTCAAACACTTTGTTAACTTTTGAGTTCCTTCTATTGACACGTATCTGTCCATGCAGTAGTTTCTGCAGGTGTGATACAACTGCGATGGACAGTCTATATCCAGGAGTCTCGTAAATAGAGAGGGCCACCAAAGGTTATTAAATGCCCCCTCTATGTCAATTGTTATCATAATAACGTATTTTTTTGTGGAAATCGCTATATTTTGTATGGATTCGTTAATAGCGTTCTTCAGTAGATTTGCCAGGTCTAAAACCAAATTGTCTTTCATTAACACCTTTGATGGATCTATGCTTTTGCAGCCTCTTGCATAGTATCCTTTCGTATGTTTTTCCGAGTATATTTAAAAGACTTATTGATCTATATCTGTTCGGTTTGTTCTGTTCAAGGTTATTAGATTTTGGTATGACTATCAATTTCGAATGTTTCCATGTATTAGGAAATTTACATTAATGTATACATTCATTAAAAAAGTTTATCAAAATTGGTACAAGTTTAGAACTGAGCACTTTCAGTACTTCGGGTGTTATTCCATCTGGCCCTGGAGCCTTCTTATTTTTGTTTTTCTCAATGCTATCTTGGACCTCCTTTTCCGTAAACGGAAGTAGGTCCTGATCCTCTCTGTTCTATGGTTTGTTTCCTATTTCGTTGTGTCTTATCATTATTTCCCTTGTTTGTTTGTGTCTATCACTTTCGTTCTCACATGTATCGTCTGGTTGGAGTATTTGCAAGAGTAAATTTGCAGTCTCCAACCAATTCGTAGTCTCTGTACCATCATTTCTTACTAGTGTAGAGAAGATTGTAGGCGGTTTTATTTTCCCTTTACTATTTTATAACACCCGATGAGTCGATTTGCAGATGTTTCTCTACGAAAACGTCCCATGTTTTCTGTTGTAAGAAAAAGTTCATCTTTCAATGAACGCAGGTGGATGCACGTAAATCTCGTTTGTAGGGGAGAGACATTTAAATCGAGAACCGCTGCTTAACTTGTTAGATTTATTGTACCGTCAGACAAATCGTACCGAAAACTTATTGTACTGTTACTGGGCAGTGCTGGTGTGAGTGGGTTCCATTACAACCTTTCATCCCATCCTTACCGTCTCGTCAGTGAAGCTCTACCAGCAGGTGCCGACGCAGTGACTCGACAACTCACAGCAGGACAAAAGCAGAAAGGACCACCCCTGAGAACAACACCCAAGTAGATTTCAGGGTAAGTGTTTTTAATAACTTTATTTCATTTGCCTGGCAGTTTACTAGAAGGTTTGCTAGTGTGTTACACATCCAACCAGTTCCAAGATGGAAGACCTAATGGCAACGATGATGATCTATGTTAATACTTTCTTCAAAGTTTTTATTTATTTAGCTTGTACTATGCCATGTTTTTAATAATTAACTTGATTTTATTATGGTGAAGCTTGTCCTTCATACACTAGGAGCAAGGTATTTGAAAACTATAACAACATTCATTTTGAATTATTTATTTTTAATTTCTACTCTTGTTATTATATTAAAACGTTTTACAAAATAATATAAACTTAAAAACAATAATTCTGCTTATGCAATTGTAAATAAATGAAACTATTATATCTAACACAATCATAATTATGCTTATAGAAATCTATCATAGTACTATGATATGTTACTCAACTTACAACATTTTATTTGTAAAATTACCTTTATACTTATTCATTTTAAATAAACACGTCGTATAAATAGTAGGAAATTGGTCCTATAACTTATAGATAGTAACCGCTTTAACTTTAGAAAATCATCTAGTGAAACTTGTTTATTCTCAGATGCAATTAAACCATTACTTGTTCAATAATTGCTTGGGAATACTTTTAATAATAAGAGTAAATAACACTCCAGCCTGTAAAATAAGCTAGCTAGAATCGATAATAATAACTCCTTAAAGCATTAATGATTGATTAGTATCTTTCTAAGGTTACAGCGGTTGTACTGTATTACAAATTTAAATCTTAGTTACACTATTATAATTACTTACATATAGCCAAAGCACTGCAGATATTAAAGTCAGTATTAATATGCTAGCATATAATTTTATCCCTTTATTTTATTCTGAATTGGTGGTTTTGTTAATGAAATACGTTAAATCATCTGTATGTAATATTTTATTGTTTCATATGCAATGTAAATAGATTAGTTTTTGCATACAAAATTAAATTACTACTATAATTTGTACACTTCTTTTTTCCAAAGATACTATTCAAAAACTCTTCATACTTATTGTATGTTAAGTTTATAATTTTTTAGAATTTCAAATTTAAATTAAAATTAAGACATATGAGTCTGAACTTTAGGTTAGAACAGCCTTGTATTCTGTACAAATAGCAATATTTAATCTTAGCCATTTAAATAATAACGTACAAATGCTTAATCGTTCATGCGATAATTAGAATAATAAAACGCTACATATTTCAAGGTGATATATCATAAATTATAAAATTATAATTACATAAACGATTACATGATCTAGCTTGCTAGAAATGAAATGTGATAGTTTCAAAAATTGCATTGCAACAAAAACAGTAAATATCTGACGAGGTATCAATGTCTGATTGAGAGATAGCATAGAATACTAAAATCAATATTCATTATCAATCTGTGAAAGTTCTTATTAGTAGCGGGGCTTTCATGTTCAGAATCGTAACTACCACATCTTCTGGATTTGGATAACATAATTAAATTTTACAGGATCAACGGTTTGTTTACTAGTATGTTTCATCAAAATATGACTAATATTTCTAGAAGAGCACTCACAAAGCCGATTGCATTATTGGGCATGTTAGATTGTTCATCTATAAGTAACATCCCTTCCCTACACATCTCTTTGCTGAATAACTGAGGAGTTCGGCACATGAGTATGCACATTCTAGAGTAGTAATTACATCCTAACAAAATCTAATATAAAAGAAGGCAAAATATTGACTTTATCAAATTTAATTATGATCCTACCGAACCAACAAGACAATTTATTATTAATTATGTGGGTTATATGGGTTTGTTTTATCAAATAATGGTATGAACTAAAAAACTCCTTTAATAAGAATACAAAGAAAATTATTACTGAAGTTCAATATACAAGCAAGTCGATCAAAGAGTTTTCTTGGATTTAAAGTGCTTCTAATCCAATCTATTTAACTTTATGACAAAATGTACACCTTGGTGTATCTATGCAAAACCAGTGGGTACACAAAATTCAATCACAGAATCACAAGACTTAGTAACATTTTTTAAGATCACGACAAGAAGTATATTGTGTTTAAATAACAGTATTATGGAATGAAAATGCCAAGCTGCATTTTAACTTGAAAGTGGTATTAGATTAACGTAGTTAAGGAATGCGTTGGCTTGGGCATTAGCTTTTGTGCATAGAAAAACACAAAAACTATACATACAATCGAACCTTGGTTAACGTTGCCTCTGATTTCAAAGTTGTGGTAAAACTAAGTGTAAATTTTAAAGCCCTATTTAAAAATATTCCAATTTAAAATCAATGTGCAACAATCATTTGAGTGGTGAATGACATACGCCGAACTATAAAATTGTTCCTGGAAAATCAACATCGTCTACCAACTGATGACTGAACAAATTACAAAATTCTAATCTTTTTCATTGTCACTTGGATGAAAGGTTTGTACAGTTTTAAATTCAAAATCACATCTTTACCTTTTCAAAAAATTTTGATTTAGACAAATTACACACTATTGTCATATTTTTCAAGTTTTCAGGATTAATGTGTACTTTTTCTAACCATTTATGTCATTCACGGATTCTCTAACTACTCCAGTACTTCAAGAGTTTTCAAAAGTTTGGTTGATGATTAAACGCTGGTTTAAACGTACAAAAATACAAGCATTAGGTTGTTGTTTTCCTGGATAAAGTTCACAATATCTTGCCAAAACAGTTCTTGAATTCTGATAATTTCTTATGTAAATGTTATACATATCGAGACATTCTCCTGCCAAAAAGTATGCCACAATGTAGGCAATAATATTAGAATCTTTTTTCTAAATTCACTCAAGTTTTTCTTATTATAATATCAACACTAAAGAAAACCACTTTTGTTAATAATAACTAATATTTTGACACGTTATGCAATAGCTTTATTGTTTTTTTGGAAAGTCCAACTTAATGTATTAATTGTCAATAAATTCGGCATTTCATAAGCAATGGAACTTTATATTAAGCAATAAATACAAAAATGACGTGGGAGGGTGGGAGGTCATTGAAGTTTAAATCCAATGTGTGATACAGCAGTGAAATTGTGTTTTTTGCCCTATTTAATGGCATACAAATCCATAAGAAAATCTCAAGTGAACATTGGAAAATAAAATCTTGTTGGTCTAGCAAATTTTTGTTAACTTCATTAGAAAGCCCCTGATCAATAATGCAGACGTAGTAAGTGTCTAATTTTGTTGGAATAAATAAAATAGTTATAGAAGGAAATGGCAAATTTCATTGTTTCAAATTTACGAGGATATATACATTTAGGATTAATGGCAATCTAAAATCTGTAACTGTGACAAAGTTTTAAATTCTTAGAAATAATATGGAACTGTTGAGCATGGTGATAAAGACTGAGGTCACTACAAAAAACTAGTAACAGTGACACTAGCAAGGTAGCAAATCACAAGCTCAACTTATACCACTAAACAATTGAACACACGAAGGTGCATGAATTCCATATACTTAGTTTATGTTCAGATATTGGATAATTAAATTTTATGTAACAACTGTCAATGCAGTGCCTTTTGATGGAGCACTGGAAAATCAAACGTAGTGTTTGTAAAATCCACGGTGGCTCTGTGGCTTAGTTGGTATGTGTGTGACTACTAAGCCCAAAGTTTCCACGTTCAAATTCTGACACGGTCCACTTGAAAAATGTTTGTCAAGCATTATTCACAAAAGTACTCAGATGAGAGGTAAAATGTAGGTCTCACGTGCACACATGTGCGTGTGTGTGTTGTTACACAAAATAAAGATTTCTATCTTACTTGGAACAGCAAGGGTTCGGCAAAATAAAAAATTTCTAGGTTAAAAACTCGCTTCCTAGCCAATGTAGTACCTTCGAGTGGAGCATTGAAAAATCAAATGTAGTGCGTGTAAAATCCTCTAATGCTTAATATAGACAAATGTGAATAACAATATTAATCAATCAAATTTCTTGCTCTATTGTAGAAGATTCGGATCTTCATTTATTATTAAAGACATCTAGCAACGAGTTTGTTGTAGCAACCTGGATTTCTAATGTCATTTTAGAATAAATCACGGAGGCTGTGAAATTGAGAGACTTGTGCACCAGTAAACGCACACATCAAGCTTAGAGTTTCCATTGCTGTCGTTCTAAGAACTGATCCTTCGTTAACGGTTACACAGGTTTCTTTATACGTACTACTTAAACATAATCATCTGGGCATATCTTGCATCTTTGTAGACTGGATAGTTGAATTGTGTAAATAGTAGAAATGGCGGTAAAAGGAAAGAAATAGTGAAAAAATATTAAAATTTCTGATTTAGGTTTGTAGGATCTATTGCTGCAATCTTGAGACTAAGCAGCTAGCATTCAACTAATTCAGAGAGTTTATAATGACCAAGGAAAGTGTGGATTTAAGAATCTTTTGCAATGATTATCACCTATTTCAACTATCAAAGTATAGCAACAAACCACATCTGCCATTACAGCATCTTGTACTATTTTATATTTACTAATAAAAGACCACATTTGAAGGAACTGTTCAACACCAAAAAGCACAAACTTTACTATGGTAATGTATGTCTATATTTTTGACAAAAGAAAAACCTGAAGGTGAAACTTCCATCATATAGCTGTAATACTCCAGGTGAGTTATTTTTTTACTGTACAACTAAGGACAATTACAAGGCCCACGATTTTATACAGAAGTAGAGATTGAAAAGGTATAGAAAAGGTTCATAAGAATTTACTACAAGAAGGGATTTAAAAATGGTGTAGATATTGGGATATTTTCTGGACGAACAAAGAACATTTTACCAAATTACTGGATAATAACACATTACATTTTTTTTGCACAGGAATACTGCAAACAACCAAAACGGTGTTAAATTGTACTTTTACTAAAAAGAATTTTGTTGCTAATGACACTCCTAATTGAAGGTATTTAATAATTTGTTTTGAACAAACAAATTACGATTGTTTTAACATATTTGTTATAATAGGCAAGAAATATGATGCTTTCTGAAATTGTCAATAGTACATATTAGTGAGTAAAAATAAACCAAGCCAAACTTATTCAAAATATCATAAGCAAGCTTGTAGTTAGTTTATTGAAACTGATGCGAGAGCCAATTAAATTAGAAGTACTTTCACGTTTTACTATTTCTAAGATGAATCCAACTTATTACTGCGTGTTTATTCTAAACACAATTTATTAAAATGACTTAAATTTGTATAGTAAAACATTGCCAGTTAAAATAAAATGGTTTAAAATAATTAATTGGATATGGCATTAAAACAGTCTGTATGTACGTAGCCATATTTAGGTATATGCTATTAGAATATAAGAGCGTGCTTTTGCTATTGTACGCGAATACACTACGTTACATATATCTTAAAATTTATAATTATAAATTAATTTTTATAGATTAAAAATTACAGCAAAGATTAATTCCTTGTTATCCATGCATTGGCAGTTTAACTTTTCTATGTATATTTATCTGATTTTCTATTAAGCTGTTAATACAACTATAATTGTCAATTACATATTGCAAATTACACATAGTTTAGTACAATTAACAAAGCTTATTGTTGTAAATATTGCAAATAATTAATTACTACTAGAAATTAAACATATTTGAAAATTTTAGATACAAGTTTAACATTTAAGCAGCATATATATTAGTGTCAACATTGAGGAGATAAAATTTACAGTGTATACAGTAAAATGGTGTTCTTTATTTCAGTGACTAAAAGTTTGGAAGTACCAAAATTTTAAATCTTAAGAAAACAAAAACTTTTGGTACCTACTATAGTAGGTAAATTATTTATTAAACTTTGCCTGCAACTTTATTAGACGACTCCAAGATTTTTTAAATTGAATGCAAAGAATCTTCAAGTTTGAATGAAATCATACTGAAATGTAGTACAGCATTTATCTTTCTAAATTTTTAATATACAGGAAGTTCTTTTCTATTAATAATTTTTGTATACATCTGAAATCAGCTTGTTACTGAAACTTTGCAGACTTTGAATTAAATTGCTTGCAGATTGTTTTGATTAAATAAAAACTATAAAAATCCATAAGGAAATGGTAATTTTCAATCATTTAAGCAAATGTTAAATTATCCATTGTTTTTCTGATACAAAGTATAAACTAGATTTGGTTTCCCTTTCCTGAAAATTTTTTAGTATTTAACATTCTATTAAGAAAGTCGTTTAATATTCTACAACGTACCTTTCATTGATGTAATATTATTATCATTTTTTTAAAATATATTATTTAAAAAGAAATTGTATAAAGTCAATTTCAAAGACAAAGTTGTGCTTTAATTACCACTTCTTAGAAACGTTCCAAAACATCTCTGATTAATGATAAAGTAAGGATTATCAATACAGCAGTAATAAATGTTATGCTTAAAATTGTTGGTTCGATTTCGGATACAGGCCATTTAAAAATACTAGGCGATCATTTTTTACAAAAATACGCCCTTGTTCGGATGAAGTAAAATGTAGGTCCCATGTGTGAGTGTTGTCACGCATGTTAAAGATCTTTACCTTGCTTGGAATAGCAAGGGTTCTGCAAAATTCAAAGTTTTTAGGTAAAAAAAGAACTCGCTGCCTGGTCAATGTAATACCATCAGGTAGATCATTGGAAAATTAAATAGGGGCATCAATGACGTCATGGTGTGTAGATGTATTGCTGCTATAATTATACGTAAATTATCATTAAGAATACAAATCCACTTGGAGATTTTGTATCTGTTGCCCATTCATTGCAGCACTTTTCATACATCTTCATAGTTCTAAATGTTATGTTTATCAATATTGTTAGCTGTAATGATTGTTTCACCATTGTACAATAATAGTATTCTTAAAGCTATTTATCTTCTCAAATTTGTAAGTATTTACCAGCAAAACCGATTATTTCTGAAATCCATAACACATTGTGCAAGTGTAGATCAAATACATTGCATTTCCGTTTTATAATTATTCAAGTGTCAGAACTTTAATAACCAAGCACAACCTAAATAAGCAAGTCTATTTTATCATTTTCGAGTACTATGAAATGTGCCTTTTTTTAAATTATATAACTTAAAATTTTAGTTAGTTAAAATTGTTCCAATGTTTTAGTGTTCTGTTATCGACTTTGTGGAAACCTTACTCTTTAAACATTAAACTTTTGTTAAAAATGAAATTACTAAATTGAAGTGTTTACGAAGATCACAATTTTTTCATCATTCGGAATATCGATATAATTACTATTTCATACAAGAAATTGTTGCTATAATATTTTCCATGTTTGCTAATATTAAGTCTAATTATAAATCCTACTAACTCTTTATGTTTCACTGGTGAAACGCTATGAGTATCTTTTTTCTGATAATTTTATTTGTTTGGGTTGTTGAGCCTTGTTTAAAGTAAACTCCATAATTATTTTGTGTTGACTTCGATATGTACAGGTATGCAGAAATATTATTGTTCATTTGCCTTATAATAAATAAAACAAAAGCCATGAAATAAATTCACTAGTGCTAAGTGAGATAAAATACACCAAAAACCGAAAGCGTTGATGCAATGTTTGTGTCTTTTGAGTAAGCTGGTATCAATGACGTATTACTGCTGTCCACATATAAGAATCGAAAATCGGTTTTTTGGGCAAATTTGACATAATGTTAGTATATTCTGTAGAGGAAAGAGTGCAAATTGTTAAGTGGTATTATTCAGGCAGTACTGCACAAGAGATAATGGGCAGGTTTGCTCTATCCTTTGAAAATAGTCCAATTGCATCAGAAAGTATGATTATACATATTGTTTCTAAATTTAAAAAATGTGAATGTTTAAATAACTGTAGGACATGCAACAACATTTGTGGTAATGATGGTGTGCATCCTGTTTGTAACTTAAGCGAAAAGCGCCAACTCCTAGAAATCGCAGTATGTAGTTTATTTATTTATTTAATAGTATGAGAGAATATGTGGCTTTTCAATATTATTTTAACTGCTTTAGTTTCTTTGAAAATAGTTGTTTAAACCTTGATTTAAGAGTTCACTATTTCACATTTTGTGCCTACATGCAATATTTACTATTGGCAACATTGGTGAAGTTTTCGCTCTCTCACATTCCTATAATGCTTATTGTGTCTCGTTCTGGCTTATTATAATACAGATCCACGATAATATTTTTCTAGATCTGTATATTATATCTAAATATTTTGTCACTTATCAATACCACAATCCCCCTGGTTTGAACTCAAGAACCTAACACTTAATTAGAAACATAATCATCTAAACATTGACAACAGCCAGTAAAAGGTTCTGCTGAATGATTCAAACTCGTAGTAGCAGTAAGATTTTCAGAAACAGGATCATTAACGGTAATAACAGGCTGTGGATCACAGATAGGATATTTTCGATTTCATTTTTATGTCGTGGAATTCCATATGAAAGCATTCGTATTGCCACTATTGGACTATCGCCACTAGCGATCACACCTGTCTTGTCCTCCAATTTGGATTGTAATTTATTTTTGAAAAAGGGTCTTTTAGCAAGAAATTACCTTATGTAATTTGTTTCCTTGAAAATCCATTTGGTATATTAGATTTTACTTTATTAACTGAATTGCAATAATGAACAACTTGTTTTAAACTTTTTCACAAATTGAGGGTAATTTAATCGTGAATAGCACGTCCAAAAAATAGTTTTGCCGAACTTATACCATTAAAAGCATGGGGTGTGGAAAGATATATGAATAAGTACTTAACTAAATCTTCTTCCCGAATATTATACTGCTTCAGATAAATCATCTGAATAATTGTCTGCAGACATCGCTTCTGCCTTTCCATTTGTTCATTGGCTTGGGTCCAGTATGGTTACGATGTATAATGAAGAATTCTAAAGGCTTACAGAAAATATTAAATTCTGATGGGAACTGTGGGCCATTGTTTGATGTAATTGAGTAATGAATAGATTTTTTCAGTACGAAATTATATCAATTGTAGTGCATCCTTTTTCACTTTGACATCTGGGAATTTGCTGACATAATAAACTATGATGCACAAGTGTTCCTTAGTCGATGCTAAAACCTTGAAATCAATAACAATATGTGCCATGGACCATCTGGAAGTTGATGGCTCGACATCGGTTCAATGGTTATTTCTTTAGAAACTTTTTGATAATAGTCGAAGGTATGAATAAACTTTTCAGTTTCGTTATTGATTTCAGGTCACCAACCTTTTGCTCACAAACCTTCTTTCATTTTGGTAATACCAGGGTGTCCTTTGTGTGCATTCTGTAGAACATGGTCTAGAAGGACAGTAGGAATTACAATGTAATTTTCTTTCGGTTATATCCCATCCACAACACAAAGTTCAAATTCTAGGAAGAATAAGGTTTGAACTTAGGTATTATAGCTAACTATAAATCTAAACAAATCCTTGCCAATTCGGCATTTTTCATTGTGTAAATCAATTGCTATCTGTACCAGTTGTACAAACATGACTAGATTTCTTTCATATATCTCATTTATTATAGTAATTAACTTGTCCACTTGAAGTAGGCGAGACAAAGGAACTGCAATGTCATTCTTACCTTTAGCACACCGAACAACGAATTAGAAACCTTGGAGTCTAAGAATTCATCTTTCCAATCGAGCACACGGTTTCGAGCATGTCCTGAAAATTGTTTGTAGAGGTTTATGGTTGGTAACCAATTCGAACCGATGTCCAAGTAAATATATGTAAAGTTTTTCTACTGCAGAAATTAGTGCAAGTGCCTCTTTCTCAGTTTGTGAATATCAACGTTCAATTGCAGAAAGCGAACGGCTAATGGAGCAAGTTGTATGAATATCATATCATTTTCTTTTCAGTAGTGCTGTTCCCAGTCTCACTGGACTAGCAGCAACGCGGTAGTTCTAGGTTAAAAAAATCATAAAGTGCTTTCATTGGACATCAGTAACTAGACATGTATAAAATGAATTTTATTAAATGCAGGGCATAGTAAATTGTGACATAATGCCCTTAAGATGGAACGACATCCTTTCGAAACTGTGACGTCCCAGGTTTAATAACTAAACCAGGTTTTTATAAACCATGGAGTACTGTTTGTAAATTACCTTTTTTTTTACCAATCTTACTCAAATTAGCAAATTGTCTAAGTAGTTTAACATGACCAAAAGCCCAGACGTACACTTTTTAGAATTCTTTGAAACATTTCAGGTGCACATTTAAGCTCAAACATTAACCTACAATCCCGGAAAAGACAAATGGGGCAACATCCCTAATCATAGATGTGGGATACTTCTTATTAGCCACAGCTTTATTGTGACGATGTATAGCAACACAAATATGCAGTGGTGTTAGACAGGATCGGGAACTATAGGAGAAAGTCATTTGCTTGCTTCTATGACCTCGATAATTTCTAACTATAGTAGTGCTGTAATTTGTTTTTCGATACGCTTACATAAGTTGTATGGTACACAACCAAGGGGTTGAATGCATGGTGGTAGAGTAGAATTTATTCAAGAAGAGCCTGGACGTCATTTGACATATGCGTAAACCTTGAAAGTCAGTGGCGTAGCGGATTTAATAATTTTTATCAAACTCCCATAGAGTAAATATTCTAAAATTAAGTTTTATATTGTTGGTGGTTTAAATTTACATGGCAAATACGCAAATAAGCAAGGCATAAAACACAAAGAAACAGAAAGAAAACTATGAAAGTATAAGAAATAAATATAGACTATCAAAGTCACCAATATCAATTGACACTTAACAGCAAATTATCTACGCCACTGATATGCTGAATAAACACCCCTATTTATAAACAATGGACTAATCTGACACCGTTTTAGCCGTGTGCGCATGATGACGTACAGACTCTTCTTAAATAAATTTTACTTTACACTTGAATTAATAGCTATAGTTAGCGAAAATTCTTCAGTTTACCTAAAGGGGCAGTTGGAATCATAGAAACTGTTTGTACCCGAACTTCTGTATATGCATCCAAATCAACATGTATAACTTTAAACTTCTTTGTGTCATCACGTCAAAGAACTGTAGATAGAGCAAAATATACATCTTGAGAAACTGGGCCGCCTAAAAGCATTACTTATTTCTTCACCCATGAAGTAAAATTCAAGAATTTGTTTCCATGTATGCCAGTCATGAGACAATGCTGTTTGAAATGCAAATAAGGAATATGTGTTTTCTTCACCTTACAATAATTTTCTAGATTTTATGTATTTTAATGACATCATACTGATTAACGAAACAATAAGAAAACCTAATTCATTCCCCAAATTACATACCAAACTCTATTCACTTCTCTACTTTCAAAGTTACTCTTCTGTACTCACTTCAATATATATTATATCTGAATATTTTGTAAGATACCAACACCACAATGGGAAACTCATCACAATCATACATCATACACTTTTTCTTGTTTTGCAAAAATTATATTTGACAGCGCAAGTAGATACTATTGCACTTTTTAGAACAAAATTATCTAGATTTAAATGACCAGCACATAAGCATTTACTGATTTACTAAATACTAATATGATAATTTAATTAATTGCACAATTAAGAGCTACACGTAACATTCACGATCAGCAGAAGTATCCATATACATTGGACTGTTATATTTAGTTGAATTCTCTTTAGCTATTATAATTGTCACCATTGCTGTGTGATTTCTTTTTGCTTCTTTACATCTGTTGGGTAATTTGTTAAATTTCTTCAATTAATATTCTTAAAAAAAGGTTAAAAATTTGGAAAGCCATGCAAAATATCTTAATATAACTAACTGTAAATCATATCCATAAATGTTAAGCATAATTAATTAACGTAATCAAACAAGCTCATAGTTTTGACTTTCAGGGAATGACAATCGTTAGTAGTCGTATCATGCAACCTGCAGTTGCCAGTAATTAAGATACACATTTTATATGACAATAAATTAGATAGCTGATTAAATGCTGCCGATTGATTTATTGAATGTGCGTTTTAAATCACATTGTACCAAAAAACTAGCTTTAAATGGTACTTGATACCTACAATTCTAGAAATTAGTATCCATACTGCACATAATTAAACAAAATATTATATTTTTAAAAATAATTTTTAGGTTTCGTTAGTACTTATTTTTAAAAACGAGATCTAATCCTTCTCACTATATTTTCTGCCATTAGTAAGAGCTAACCTAAATAATATAAAAATCAAACATAAAAATATAAAATCTGGTCTGCAAACGAGGTCTTTAAAACCTTTAAAATACAAATAACTCTTAAAATTCTAAGTTTGTTTTTATTCAAATACCCTAAACCTATGAATATAAATTGCGGTTGATGCATGCCCTAACTGCACTATATTGAAAGAATGGTATTCCAAACTTTGCTAAATGATACTAATATTTAAAAAGTTGAGATTTTTCTTTATGCATAATATTATTTTATCAATTTATTAATGAATATCACCTTTACAGATTCTATAAATATTAATATCAAGTAAATTTAAATAGCACCTCTAGTCTAGTAATAAACTATAAGCGCACATTGTGTGCTAATTTAATTTCTTGTATTTGTACCCTTTCTTTATAATATTTCTTGATTATAACAGCGTATCTCTCATTTAGTCTTAATTCTCTGTAATTATTCTAATTTAATGCAATTTATTGAAAAGTAAATTATTTATTGCCTATGTGTAAAACCTAAGATCAAAATAGTTCTTGTGAACTACAATTATAGGGATTGGTTCTTGGTATCATCACATCTTCATATGGTAGTATCTTGGCTTTTTTAAATTCATCTCTAACCTTTTCTACTTCTTCCAACACTCTAAGAAAATTTAATCCAGCAAGCTTCTTAAGATCATCAGTGCTCCACTTTCCCGTGCCAATTAGTTCAGCAAAAAGTGTAGGATATGAAGAAACATCTTCAAGACCTTTTGGAACACTGAAAAGAAAAATCATTAGCAAGGGTATTAAGAATATTTACAGAAAAATAGAAGAGATTTATTGAACTGCTAGATACAAATTGTAACTCAAAACATGACATGCGAATTTCCAAAAAACATATTGAACTATTTTTCATTATTTTACTCAAAACTAAAATACAGTTATCTAGAAGCAATTGAGCAATTTTGGGTTGGTCTGTGAATATACGCAAGAGTTTCAATGGATCCACATTGAAATAACATCATAACATATGAGAGATTGTATACAATTTCTTGAATGCCAGTGGGTTATAAAAAGCAATTAACTTAAAATTGAAATGTAGTTTAATTTAATTCTAATAGAATTTATAACTTAATGCTGTATATTACAATAATTGAACCTATTCTTAAGTTCATTATCAACCATAATTTTCCATTATTAATTTATATATTACATTTCCAATATTTAAGTTATAGTTGTAATCTGAGATATTTATTACTTAACCAACGGGTCTTAATAACCTGCTGTATATAAATCTTAATGTTCTGGAATTTTGTACAGACATTAATGATAAGAAGTTTCCTAATTTGTAATTATTTGTATTGTGCCACTTCTTTTATTTCTTGTAAATAGTATAAATATACAATGGATTTCAAATGTGTTAATAGATTTGAGCACTGACTATTAGGTTCATTTATGGTTTATGGTATGTTTTAGTAATTAATTTTTACTCTGTTACTTTTGATATGTTAAGGCATATGCTTAGAGAGTTCCGATTGATGGCAAGTTTAGATACAGATTCCTTTCTTCGATATGAATTAATTGCCATATTTGTTATGATTTTGAGGGTATAACAATTTTCAGTTGTTTGCCAATGGGATGACTCTGATTTGTTACGTGCCAAAAATTTCGGCACTAGACATTTTTAATTAAGTTTTAATATGTGAGGATTTCGCGCCATAAATTTAAAAGACTTGTTGCGCGTATTTCCGTCACCTCATAAGAGCGTTGCGCGAGATTCGCGTCAACGCGTGTGGGGGAAGAAGGAAGTGGGGGATTTTTAAAAGACGCGTTGGGACTAGCTGGCGAAACGCGAACAAGGGCAGTTGTGGGGTATCTTACCGAGTCTTTTTTTCTGATATGTAGGTTTCCTGTGTTCCCAATTTATCCTACCTTTTACCTGTCTCCTTATTTGTCTACATATAGGAAGAAGACAATTAAATTTGGATGCAACCTGGCTTAAGAGTTCCCACACCTGAGAAAGAGCCGCGAGCAGCCCATACCCGAGAAAGAGCCGCGAGCAGCCCACACCCGAGAAAGACTAGCCAAAGCAGCCATGGCCGACCATCATGGAGTAATCCTGAAGGAAGCTTTACATGTTCACGTGAGTGCCCCCTTTTGGGGTTTTCTTTAAAATTTATTTCCTTTATAATTTGTGTAATTGGTAAATTGTGTCGCCCTAATTTGCATATTGTGTGACGTTATCGACAATTTGCGGGTCAATTTTCACATTATGTAATATCGCTACCAACTGTCATTTGTGGCGCATGTACCGCGTTTACGGGGGTGTAATAGATTAACAAATACATTAAAAACAAAGCGTCTAATGTATACACTTACAAATTAATGCCATCGTATCCAGCACCTAGTCCTACATAGTCAACACCAGCAACGTCCCGAATGTGATTTATATGAGCTGAAATCCATATGATACTTGAAAAATATACCTTATAAATAAAAGTTCTTACCAACAGCATCTGCGACAGTAGCAACATCGTTACAAGTCAGAAACTGCGAATAAAAGTTAACCATAATGATACCTCTATTAATTGCCAATTTCCTTAATGTAGTATCTGGTACGTTTCTAGTAGAGTTACATAAAGCGTGTGCTGAGGAATGACTAAATATCACAGGGGCTTTTGAAACGGCAAGTGCATCTCGCATCGTCTTCACTGATACATGAGATAAATCCACAATCATTCCTAAACGGTTCATTTCCTTTACCACGCTCTGAAACATTAATTGGGCTTGCTAAAGTCAATAGCTGTAAACGAACAAATTACAACTGAAGCTACAAAACTGCATAATGGGTATTGGCTGTTCAATGGCTTTAATGCAGTTAAGTAGTTTATGCAAGCAATTAATGCAAATGCATAATCTAATATTAAACTAAAAATATTGCTAACTGCCTTGCATACACTACTTTGCTACAAAACACCACTTAGCTTAATTGGGCATGTGAATCAATGTATTCTTGTATTGACTATGTCAAAACCCAGAACGCATATTATTATTAATTAAAGCAAGAGTATCAGTGTATGTTATTAATTATATCAATAAATTCCTATTCTGTTTCTGTGAATAAATTTACATTTTTACATAAAGAAGGTTCTTTCAATGCACATGCTACTAACTACACATCTAAATAGTTTACCTTTCCAAAATTAGTAAGGCCACCATGTTCAGGTTTTTTCCCAGGCATATCTTCATGTGAGCAGTCTGCCCTAAAATGTGTCACACTAGAAACAAAACTGTATACTGCACTATTTATTTACCAGGGTGTATTACAGGTTGAAGTTAGAGTAAGATATCTTACACCTACATGGTAAAGAGTTCTTAATACAGCTAAACTTCCTGCAAGTGAATGCCCACCTTCAACACCGATTAGAGAACAAAGCTGTTGACGACCATAAGCTGTTTTTATTTCTGCAACAAATAAAAAGTTAAAACTTCTTAAACAAAATAATTAATTACTAATAGTAAATTTCATATCACACAAAAATTTTAAAAATTCGTATTTTCACATTAAAACATACGGTGTTTCATTTAAGACTTCCAGGACTTATATTTTGAAAACTGAAAGAGATACCTGAATTCTGTAAGAACCATTTATTAGAGCTTAGTATTTGGTTTATATAAGCTAGTTTGTTCTTTAAAATCCAAAAATAGAGATGACACAGGAACTTTCTGATGGAGCGAGTTTAAAAGAACATAAAATTTGTAGCAAAGTTTGTCTTCTGCAACAATTTCCAATTCTAACCGTTTTTGAGATAATCGTATTTAAACGCATTTTAATTGTATATGGATATAAATAACTGTCTTACTCCTTGTTACACCTATCTGTAAGGGAGTAAAATTATACCAATTACCTCGGGACTGCTGCACTGGCTGCAAACTCCGTCTCCCCAAGTATGGCAGAATCTAAACAAAACACTAAATTTTGCTTACTAAAAACACATAGCCTAAGCTATAATAATTTAAGAGCATGAAACATCTAATAACTTCCTCAGGGGTGGGCTGACCTGTATAGCTTAACACAGTAGTGTACCATTTAATGCACTAAGTCACAACACACCAGTTCAATAAATAAAACAATTGGAAAGCAAAGTATTTCTAATGTTTCTTTTGGTAATATATGTACATAAAAAGGTATGTACCATAAAAAAACATGATTCGACTTAGTTCCTTAATAAAACAATTCAAGTAACAACACTATATACAATCCGACTTAAACTTTCATAAGTCCAAATTTATATCAATTAATAAAACAATTCAATTAACAAAACTATATACAAGCCGACTTAAACTTTCATAAGTCCAAATTTTTATATCAAGTAATAAAGAATTAAATTACGTTAAATCTTTTACAAATAAATCAAATGCGCCGATAAGTGTTTGAGCTCATAACCTTATCAGTGTTACACTGTTTTATTAATACACCAAATGTGTATTAAGCACGTTATGCAAAGGTGCTATATCTTACAAGTGAAATTAGATTGAGGTAAAGGTCAATTATAGATCAAATTTAATGTCGAGTGACTGCGGACTTCGCAGGCATCAATTGACTTTCTAACAATTTAAAAAAATTAACTTTAAAACGTCCAGGAATGTTTGCAACATCATGTTGTAATTTACAAATAAAATTTATAGTATTTTACTCTTTGTTTAACTAAAAGTTTGTTCCAAACCCGATCCGATAAGAAAGTATAATTACCTAGTTACATAACTTGTAGGAAAACAATGTCATCTGTCTGCCAACAGCCAACCTAACCGACAGCTGCGTCCTTGACTCGACTTGACCCTTGCTATGAACAATGAAAGTGTAGCATCAACCCTTGCTCTCCATCTCGCACTTGTAGTTTCGTCACGCGTTTTGAATTAAATTCGAATATTACTTCTTCATAATAAATTCCATTAATCAAGTCCAATTTGCTGCATACGCCTTTAATTATATTTATTTCGATCGTACTTAACAGCTAAAATTTGTAATACCTCATTAGCCAAATTTTATTTAAAAGAAAGCTCACCTACCACTAGCCTGCTGTAAGTTTCTTAAATAAACATTTTCAGACGAACTCGCTTCTTCGCAAGAATTCTCATTATGAAAACGATTCTTCGACACATCATCTTGCTTGCGAGTTCAACTCAACAAGAACCAGAAAAACCACGATGGCCTCGATTATGGCCGTTAGATCTCGTATCCCTACTCCGTTCTATCTGGTTTTATTTGCAATAGAAATTTATACTACCATAGATGTATACGCACGTAATTAGGGTTGCCTACCTGTAGTGATACTAGCAGGATTTTATACTGCTACATAACGTATAACAAACGTAATTGTATTAGATCTAAATAATGGAAAACATACAAATTATAAATCTTTACTACAAAATATTTAGTGGTAAAGGAAATTACATTTTTAGTTTCATTAAAACAAATGTTCAAAATTATTTCCATCTGCACCAATACACATGTGAAATCTTTTAATATTGTCTGTTGCTAGTTGTTATCTCGATGTTATTATTAATTGTTTGAGCTTATTGTTGTGGTTTAAATGTCAAACATGTGTTTACATTCAAACAAACATAAATTAAATATGATTCTGGTGTATGGGGAATGCTGTAAAAATGCTTCTGAAACTATGTGCATGTGTGGAATGTGGTATCCAGATAGACCTAAATCTGATCATAAAACATTTGTGAGTTTGTGTAACAATTTAAAACATTTTGGAAGTTTTACAAGGCCTAAGGGAGACCGAAGAAAAACCATACGAACAAATGATAATACGGCCTTAGTCATGCAACTAATTAATAATGATCCAAAATCGTCTCTGCGTTGACTAAACAAACAACTACAGTGGAACCTCACATAACAATGGGAAGAGCACAAAGTATATAAAACAAAGATTAGCACAAAGCCGTGCTACATTTAACAAGAAAAAGTAACTACTGTGTTCAAAGACAACAAACATAGAAACAAGGAAAAGATTGCTTAAAACATATGTGTGGAACACAGCATTGGTACGGCTGTGAAGCCTGGACAGTAGGAGAAGCAGTCAAAAAAAGGTAGAAACCTTTGAAATGCGATGCAGGAGACGTATGATGAAGATATCTTGGACAAACAAAGTTGAGAACAAAGCGGTACTAGAAATGGTAGGGGAAAAAGGAAATATGCGGAACACAGTAAAAAATAGGAAAGATAGGATGATAGGCCACATACTAAGACATGAGGGAATGGTACGGAATATATTAGAAACATAGATATCAGTAAATTAATCTTAAATGAAAGCTTGACCTTTGCCATTGGTCAACGGTGTAAAAATAAAATCATAATGTGTGGCGGATGAATAATAATCCAACCGCACGTAATCGTACCTGTTGTATTTGAACAAAAGAAATGACTACGCTGTGTTTAGAAAGAGGGTAAAGAGTTGTGAAAGTTAATAATAGAAAGCATTTGGTGTACTAACATTGTGCTGAAAAGTTTAAAGAATAATAAAAGTGAGTGCTACAATTAAGGCAATATAAGTGAGTGATCTCACCGAGAGTTTTATCCTGATAAATATTTATTTGATTAAATTACTGGTATAAAATTTAAATATGCAAATTGAATATTTTTTGTGAAATGTGGTTGCATTGTGAGTTTATCCCTTTGTAACCAATATTATGTAAAGAAATATGTATTTAATTAGAGAAGTATAGTTGAGGAAAAGCTTGTTCATAATTATAATATTTAATTGGTGTCATACAAAAAGGCAGATGTTGTTTGGGAAGGTTACATCACATGTTCTATTCCTTTGTAACCATTGCACTTTCTGGTTTGAGATGTATTAGTAGTTGCAGAAAAGCTCATCGTGTGTTGTATCCCTTTGAGCTCGAAATTCTCACTACTGAAGAGATGATGTGATGAGAAGGGACACATTACAAACTGTATCCCTCTCTGTTCCGTAGGGCGCATTGCGAATTGTATTTCCTTGCTCAATCTGGTAGCCAGAGCGAGTCCATCGCGTGTTTTATCCCTTTGAGCTCATTTCACAATTTGGCAGCAGAGTGATTGAGAATTACTTATATAAACATTGCGTGTTGTAGCTATTTGTTTATATGAATAAATGCGCTGTTCCGTATGGAAAAACTAGTCATGTGCGTTATTGTTCATTTTGATTTGATTGTGAAGTTATATATGTCGGGTATTCGGCATTCTAGATGCTCATGCAAAGTTTTCATTTCAGGTAGAAATTGACAGGGACACTTCTAGTTAAGTTATTTAATGAATAGTTCCTTCTGTGTATGATATGGAAGATAAAATACATATAAAAAGATATGGTGGTGGTTCGTGTATATCTTTAGGAAAAACTACATTTATATTAGAAATAGGTAAAGTAAAAGCAAAGGCTACTGCACATATAGTTCCTGATTCAACACAAGATATTTCAATCTTAGTAGGAGATCCTTTTACCAAGTTATCCGGATTATTAATAATTAAGAACGATCAAAACCTATTGATAGGTGAAGATCATATCAATGAAATTGGTGATATTTTTCAGAAAACTCGAAAAATAGCCTTACGAGCAAAAATAATTAATAAAGATCATTTTATTAATATTGTAGTGGAATCTCAAGACACCGATTATCAAGGAAATTTGTTGGTAGAAGCTAGTTTTAAATTGAAAGAAGGAAAGGAGCAGTGTATTCCTAGAACAATATTAAGTTTAAGTAAAAATCGTGAATCGATTTTATCCTTTATAAATTTTTCAGAGATTTACATAAAAATATTCAAAAATCAGTTATTAGTAAGAGCACAACCTTGTAGCTCACATCAAGTTGAAAACAATTTTCAACATGTCACAATCTTGAGAGTGGACGCTGACAGCTACCCCTTGTTACCGACCAAAAATTTAACATTGATCCAGTGAATGAACAGCAACACGATAAATTAATCCAACTACTCTAAGATTATCGTGATTGATTTTCTCATTCAGCTACAGATGCAGGATGTGCAAAATCCGTCGAACTGGGGATTACCTTGAATCAGCACACTCCATTTATTTATAGACTTTATTGTATGTCAGCAAATCAACAAGAAACTGTTAGGACGATGGTAAATGAACTGCTAGAAAACAATATTATTTGGAAATTCAATTTGTCTTACTCGTCACCTGTGTTATTGGTACAAAAGAAAAATGGGGAAAAGCGCTTATGTATAGATTACCAAAAATTAAATGAAGAAACAACACTGCTTACCATTAATTTCCAACCAACTAGATCGCTTACACAGTAGCAAATCAGTCTTGATCTGCGGTCTGGGTACTATCAAATCCCGGTAGCAGAAAAATCAAAAGAGTGTACCACTTTTGTTCGCCCGAAAGACATTACGAGTTTAATAAGATGCCGTTTGAACTTACAAATGCACTAAGAGTGTTTCAACAGTTTATGAATAAATTACTGACGTTTGCAAAGGATTTTGCAGCCGTGTACTTGGACAATGCTCTGATTCATGCCAAAACAGTAGATAAAGCCATGTCAAATTTGACAGCTATTTTAAATTATTTTGCGAGGAATGCATGACACTCAATTTGTCAAAGTGCTACTTTTTAAAGGTGTCTATCTCATATTAGGGTTTGAAATCTCTGACTGAAGGGTTATACCAGGTTCCGAAAAAATGAAGGCAATAGAAAAATTCTCATCCCAAAGTCAATCTATACTATTCGCCAGTTCATTGGACTCTCAGGTTATTTTAAGCATTTTGTAAAAATTATGAACCTATTTTTTAACCACTAACAAACCTATTAAAAAGGAACACTACCTGGGGATGGAGTAACGTGGAACAAGATGCGTTTGATAAGCTTCGACAGATTTTGATACAAAAACCCATTTTAGCTATTTATGATTTTAATGCAGAGATTGAAATTCATACCGATGCCAGTTCTTTAGGGGTGGCTTGAATAATGTTTCAGAAAATATCAGGACTTCTGCACCCCGTCACATATTATAGCAGACACACTACCAAGACAGAGAGCAAGTACCATTCCTTTGAGCTAGAAACCTTGGCAGCTGTAGAAACATTAAAAAATTTCGAATTTATCTATTGGATATTCATTTTACCGGGGTTACAGACTGTAATGCATTAAAAGTTTTTAGTACAAAGAAAGACATATTGCCTCGAATAGCTCGCTGGTGGCTACAGCTACAAGAGTTTGACTTGACAGTGGTATATAGACCTGACAATAGATCGAAGCATGTAGATGCGTTAAACAGAAATCCATCCTTTACTGAAGAATCACCTGCGCGAGATTTTACAAATTGAGCAGGTTGACTGGGTCTTGTCGGAACCACTGACAGATGAAAAGTTAAAGGACATCAGCGAAATACTTTAAAACAACCGAACATCAAGAACGAAAATTATCCGCTGAGTGATGGTCGACTATATAGAATTACGGTTAAGGGATTGCTGTGGCTTTTACCAAGAAGAATGAGACAGAAGATCATTAGATTAGTTCACGACCATTCCGGTCATTGCAAAAACTTTGAACACTATTGGTTGCCACGGATGTGTGAGTATCAGAAGTATATTGCTTGTTGCATTGCTTGATTGTTCAGTAAAAATTCTGGAGGCAGAAAGAAGGATTGATGTATCTCATCAAAAAGCTACAAGTACCATTGCATACGTCGCATATCGAGCATATTGGTCCATTTTCGAAAAGTCACAAAATAACATTCATTTGTTGTTAGTTGTTAATGCTTTCACCAAATTAATTTTTTTAAAATTTTTTAAAACTAGTAATTGACTATTTACAAGGGATTTACAGTTACTATGGACATCCGCATACTATTGTATCGAATCAAGGAAACGCTTTTACATCCAAAAAGTTTCAAAACTATTGTCAAAAGAATTACATCAAGCACGTCCGAAATGCAGCCAGGTCAAAACACTAAATTGTACCATAAAGGGGGCACTCCTTGCTACACCAATAGATGAAAACCGATGAGATAAAAATGTGAAAAGCAATTAATTAATCGTAAATACAACAGTGTCAAGAACAATTGGTAAAACTTCAACTGAATTATTTTACGGCTATAAACCCAGATGAGGTACAGATGTTCCGTTCTTGGATGAAATATCAAACATTCCTGAAATTTTACAATATTTGCCAACTTTGTGCAAAGAAGTTGCTAACAAGATTGCATTAGAATAGTCCAAACTAAAAGCCTGCTTTTACAAAAAGGGAAAAACCCAAAACAATATGCACGAAAGAATATATAATCAAGTTAAAGGATATATTTGTTGAGAACAACATGGATTTGTTCCTATGAGATCCATAGTAATCAACTTATCAATATTATGTGATGATGTTAGCTTAGCTCTTGAGGGTGGAAATAGCGTGGATGTTATATATTTGGATTTGACTAAGACCTTTGACTCGTTGGATCTTGAAGTAAATTACACATGTTTGGTTTAATCCAGAATTTATTTTGTTCTTTCAGTCATATTTAAAGCAAAGAATGCAAAGAGGGAATATTGCCCCACCTCGGGGTTCCGCAAGGATCCAACCTAGGACCGTTACTATTTTTATTATATATCAATGATTTACCGTGATAACTGAAACATACTACGGCACTACTCTTTGCAGATGATTTGCAAATCTATAAGAGGATTACTAGTAAGGAAGATAAACTATTACTTGAAAAAGATCTAGAGACTGTATGTAAATTGAGTAAAACTAATAAAATATCTTTCAACATCAAAAAATGCTAAACAGAATATAATATAATTTAGATTTGTACAGTATGAATGGGGTAGGTTTAGAGAAGGTTCATTCTATTAAAGATCTGGTTGTGTGGTTTCAATCTACATTAAATTTTGATTTACATATAGAGAGGATCTGTAGTAGTAGTAGTAGTAGTAGTAGTAGTAGTAGTAGTATAGTATTAAGACACTGGGATACAAAATGAGAAATTGTTACAATTTTAACAGTATCTGTTGTCTCATAATATTTTATAATTATTGCGTTAGTTCGATACTTGAATATGCTGCTGTTATTTGGTCACCAAATCTAAAATCGTGTAAACAGAAAATTGAAAGAATTCAAAATAAATTTATTAAATTTATTTATTTTAAAGAGTATGGGGCATGCATCAGGATTCCTTTTCATACGAACAGCATATACTGGAGTTTAACTTACTAAAGTCGAAACTTAGGAGAATTATACAATATATCTTACTCGTAGTTAAGTTACTGAATAGACAACTAAATTGTGCAATACTACTTAGTAGGATTAATTTAAATGTTCCGTCCCATAGGGTAAAAGCATTTGAAATTATGCATATAAATAAATGTAAAACATTAACTAGAATGGACTCACCGCTGCTTACTTCTTTTAGGTTAGTAAACCATTACATTTGACTACTTAATATTAATATTTTTGGCGAAAGCTTAACCAAAATTAAGACAGCGCTTACTGCAATTACGCTGCATCGTATATAGATAGTTAGAGTGAGCAGGTTATTGTATTTTACTGTTTTAGATTAAGTATTTATACCTAGTTTTAATTGTATACACGAGTATAAGTGGAGATAGTATGTTACATCATTATAGGTAGGTTCGTAATAGGGTGCCATGTTAATTGATATACTCTGTTATTGTTACATTGAAGTATGAAAACATGCACATAGGTTGTTTACCTGTATATTTTCAAAATAAATAAATAAACTAGTGACAACACTAGCCGAAAGTTACTACTTCCTCATACGGGCCCAATGGTAATAAAAGCAGTGCTACCCAATGATAAATATGTGGTAACTGATATGTCAAACTCCCACAGAACAGTCAAGGTTGCAAACTATGAAAAAATCATTGCCGTTGATAAAATCAAACCTTGGAAGATGGCTGGCGTAGTATCTGATAGTACAGACAGCGACAGTGAAGAAGATGGAGTTGCAATACCTTCTGACGATACCGATTCCGATGCATCTCACACTTCGGGACGAGGTGAAATTTAGGATGACCGAATGTAAGGTATGTTTCAAAATAAATAGAGATTTCAGTAAATTAATCTTAAATGAAAGCTTGACCTTTGCTCTTGCTCATTGGTGTTAAAAATAATATCATAATGTGGGACGGATGAATAATAATCTAACTGCACGTAATCGCACCTGTTGTATTTGAACAAAAGAAATGACTACGCTGTGTTTAAAAAGAGGGTAAAGAGTTGTGAAAGTTAATAATAGAAGGCATTTGGCGTACAAACGTTGTGCTGAAAAGTTGAAAGAGTAATAAAAGTGAATACTGCAATTAAGGCAATACAGGTGAGTAATCTTACTGAACGTTTTATCCTGATAAATAATTTATTTGATAAAATTACTGGTATAAAATTTAAATATGCAAATTGAGTATTTTCATGTAATATGGTTGCATTTCGAGTTTATCCTTTTGTGACCGATATGATGTAAAGGATGATGTATTTAATTAGAGAAATATAGTTCAGGAAAAGCTAATTCATAATTATAATATTTTAATTGGTGTCATTCAGAAAGGCAGATTTTGTGTGGGATTACATTGCGTGTTCTATCCCTTTGTAACCATTGCACTTTCTGGTTTGAGATGTATTAGTAGTTGCAGAAAAGCTCATCACGTGTTGTTTCCTTTGAGCTTGGAATTCTCACTACTAACGAGAGGATGTGACGATTGCATCACTTGGTAGCAGAGCGATTGAGTATTACTTATATAAACATTGCGTGTTGTATCCCTTTGTTTATATGCATAAAGGCCATAAAAGTGCTCTTCTATATAAAAAAAACTATTTTGTGAAGATGCTGGTGTTCAATACAAAAACTGCTTGGTTATTCCAAAGTCAGATGGCTTGCTTTAACTCCAGCATTAGAACGCGTTTTGCACTTATATGATTCACTACGTTCATATTTTTTAAGCCTTGACAAATGTCCTACAATTTTGAAGAAATTCTTTCAAAACGATATGTCAGAACCTATGCTTTATTTTATTCACAGTCGGGCGTCGTTGTTTCATAAAATTACTCTACAAATTGAAGGAGATAAAATTTCAGCAGCAGAAGTTTGTATTATATTAAACGATTTCATACTGCAATGTAAAAAAACTAGTCATAAGCAGTTATCCCATTTCGAATGGACCTGCACCTTGCTGAAGTTCTAAATTACTAGAACAGGTGAAATGGCTTGCGTGTTCTAATGAGCTAAAGAGCCAAACTACAGGTCCAACCAAAGTAGTAGGGTCGTTAGTGAGGAACCAGACTAAGACAGGTCCCCGAAAGAGGGCAGCGGCTTTTTCGGTACTTAGATTGGCAGAGACCATAGGGGTCGGTATGGCAGTCTAAGACACACTACCGCGATGTGAAAGGCAACGGGAAACCACCACATTATCTCTCAAGTACACAGCGTACTTAAATTGTTACAAACATGATGGCATTCTCTGGGGTAAAAGATTCCGGAGTTAAAATAGTCCCCCATTCGGATATACGGGAGGGGACTACTTCGGAGGATGCGATCGGAAAGTTAAAAATAAGAGTAGGGAACATTCTGCGAGTCGGAGCGTGGAATGTTAGAAGTATGAAGCAAGTAGGTAAGCTAGAGAACCTAAAAATCGAAATGAATAGGTTATCACTAGACATAGTAGGGATCAGCAAAGTTCGGTGGCCAGAGGCGGGAGATTTTGGAGTGGAGACTTCGCAGTAATTCATACAAGAGCAGAGGAAGGAAATTTGGGTGTGAGGATAGTTATGCGGAAAAGATAGGATACTGTGTAGAAAATTACTTACAAAAGAACGAAAGAGTACTCATAGTTAGATTAGAATCTAAACCGGTAAACACAGTAATAATACAAGTATACATGCCCACCTCTAGCTACAGTGACGAAGAGGTAGAAGCCATCTACAAAGATATCGAAGACATATTAAGATACGTAAAAGGACATGAAAATTTAATAATTACGGGGGATTTTAATGCCGTGGTAGGTGAGGGTAGGGAAGGAGCGGTAGTAGGTTTATTTGGTTAAGGCACGAGAAACGACAGGGGAATAGGCTGGTAGAATTTTGCGACAAGAACAATTTAATCATCACAAACACATTATTTCAACATCATGCTAGAAGACGATATATGTGGAAGATGCCAGGAGATATAGGAAGATATCAAATAGATTACATTCTTGTTAGACAACGGTTTAGGAATCAAGTAAATGACTGTAGAAGCTACCCAGAAGCAGATATAGATACTGACCACAACATCGTAATTATGAAGGCCGCACTTAAATTTAAAAATCTGAAAAAAAGGAACGGAAAAAGGCACTTGGACTTAGAGAAACTAAAAGATAAAGATATTCAAGTAAGATTCGAAAAAAAGTCAAATGAATTGCTGAATGATATCGGGAAAATATCTGAAACTAAGAAAGTAGAAACAGAATGGAATAACATTAAATCCAGCCTAGACATGGCGGCTAGAGATATTCTGGGGTATACACAAAAAGAAAATAAGAAACCATGGATAACAAAGGATATCGTGAATTTAATAGAAGAAAGACGAAAATACAAAAATAAATCAGACGAAACAGGAAAACAGAGATACAAATCCATAAAATGGGAAATTATTCGAAAATGCAGGAAAGCTAAAGAACAATGGATTGATGAAAAGTGCAAAGAGGTACAAACTAAGATGGAAATAGGAAAGACAGACGAAGCATACAAATTAATTAGAATTAATTTTAGGGATATAAAACCGTATAGTAAAAATATAAGGGACGCACAAGGAAACGTCATTATAGAAAACGTAGAGAAAGTGAGTAGATGGCAAGAATATATAGGAAATTTATATGCAGGAGAGGAACTAACTGCATTAGAACAGGAATCAGACATTGAAAATGATGACTTGGGATATCCTATACTTCAAGACGAGTTTGAATTAGCATTAAAGAATCTGAAAAATGGTAAGGCGCCGGGTACAGATAAGGTGCAAGCAGAAACTCTAAAGGCCGCTGGACAAGCAGTAACAGAATGTCTCTTCCAACTTGTAAGCTATATGTATGAAACAGGCGAGATACCCAAAGATTTCAAACGTAGCATCATAGTAACTATACCAAAAAAGAAAGGCGTGGATAGATGTGAAAATTTTCGAACAATAAGTTTGACAGCACACGTGTCAAAAATATTAACTAGAATTGTGCAAAGACGAATAGAAAAACGAGCTGAAGAAATACTAGGAGAAGACCAATTTGGGTTTAGGCGAAACAGGGGAACACGGGAGGCTATTTTAGCTCTGAGAGTGATAATGGAGAAAACAATGGAAAAAGGGGAAAGCATGTATATAGGGTTTGTAGATCTGGAAAAAGCATTCGACAACGTAAATTGGAAAAAAATGTTTGAAACACTCAAAAAGATTGGAATGAGTTATAGGGATAGACGAATAGTACATAGCTTATACAAAGAGCAAACAGCAGTAATAGAATTAGAGCAGGAACGTAGAGAAGTAAACATTAGGAAAGGAGTGAGACAGGGATGTGCCCTATCCCCATTGATCTTTAACTTGTACATAGAAGAGGCAATGAATACTGTCAAATGCAGGAAGACATTTGGAATTACTATGCAGGGACAAAAAATTGATATGCTTAGATTTGCTGATGATATAGCGGTATTAGTGTCTAGCAAGGAAGAGTTAGAAGCTGCTCTTAATGAAATGGAAACGGTTCTGACAGAGAGATACAGTATGAAAATTAACAAAACTAAAACTAAAGTTCTAGTTTGCAAAGGTGGGGAAAATAAATCAAAAACAAGAATACAAGTATGTAACACGAACTTACAAGAGGTTAAGGATTTCTGCTACCTAGGAAGCCAAATAACGCAAGATGGGAAAAGCACAAAGATATAAAACAAAGATTAGCACAAGGTCGTGCTACATTTAACAAGAAAAGCAACTACTATGCTCAAAGACCACAAACATAGAAACAAGGAAAAGATTGCTTAAAACGTATGTGTGGAGCACAGCACTGTACGGCTGTGAAGCCTGGACAGTAGGAGAAGCGGACAAGAAAAGGTAGAAGCCTTTGAAATGTGGTGCTCCAGGCGTATGATAAAGATATCATGGACAGACAAAGTTAAGAACGAAGAGGTACTAAAAATGGTAGGGGAAGAAAGAAATATGTGGAAAACGGTAAAAAATAGGAGAGATAGGATGATAGGCCACATACTACGGCATGAGGTAATAGTGCGGAATATATTAGAAGCAGAGATAGGAAAAAAGAAGAAGAGGCAGACCTAGATTAGACTACTGCACACAGATAGTAAAAGATGTAGGCTGTAGAGGTTTCAGGGAGATGTGTAGGCTAGCCCAGAATAGAAATCAATGGAGGTACGCATCCAACCAATCCCAAGATGGATAAACTAATGATGAAAAGATAACTGTGCTTAAACATGATGATTATTATAAGTAACTACAAGAATTGGTTGGGCAATATTCTCGAATAATGTTAAGTGTGTGAAAGGATTTACTGGAAAACCATTATTTCGGCAAATGTCTAAGTGTTGGGGGATCTTGGTAGCCACAGGTTGCTTAACCTCCTTCACTGAATCTCGGTAAAATAGGGTATAAAATTAGAAAACAATAGAAAGGGAACGAGCTGAATACACATGCTGTGTGAGAATTTCAGGGAACTATGTAGGCTAGCTCAGAATATAAATAAGTGCAGGTACGTGTCCAACCAGTTTTGAGACGGAAAACCTAATGACGAAAAAATAAGCGCAGATAAATCTGATGATTAGTATAAACAACTAGTTGTTGGTTGCGAAATACCTGCAACTAATGTTGACTGTGCGAAAAGATAAATTGGAAAATATATTAAATCGCCAAATGGTTAAGAGTTGGGGGAACTTGGCAGCCACAGGCTGCTTACCTCCCTTCACAACCATTGAAGGTTGGAGAAATAGGGCATATCACTGTAAAACAATAGAAAGTGATCGAACCGCATCTAACAAGAAAGAACAGCGCCTATGAGGAAAGACAACAAACATAGAATAAGAAGAAAATTGTTGAAAGCATATGTGTGGAGCACAGCACAGTATGCCTATGAAATACGGGCAGTCTGAAAAGCAGACGGAAAAACGGTAGCAGCCTTTTGAAATGCTGTGCTTCAGATGTATGAGGACGATAGCATGGACAGACAAAGATAATAACAAATAAGTTACAGAAATAGTAGGGGAACAAGGATATCTGGGGAAAAAGAGAAATAGTAGGGCGGAATACGTTCTAAGGCATTTTTGGGGAATAGTATGTGATATATTACAAGCAGAGATGGGAAAAAAGAGGTAGATGTAGACCTAGATCAGACAGTTATAGATGCAAACTGTGCATATTTCAGGGAAATCTGTAGGTTAGTTCAGAATAGGGAACAATGATGGTACGCGTCTAACCAGTTCTAGGACTGAAGACCTAATGATGATGAAGCAGTTATCCTTCATTTTGATTTGATTGTGTAATTAGATGTCGGGTATTAGGGATTCTAGACACTCATGCAAAGTTTTATTTCAGGTAGAAGTCGACGAGACCACTTCAGATCGGGCCACTAGTTTCTATTTAAGTTATTTAATAAAAATTTCTTTCTGTGACTTTAATTGATCTAATAATAAAAAAAATTGTAATGGGTAGTTATTACTTTTTCCTTTTTTTTCATCAACCAATTAAGTTATATCTTTTTCTTTCCCCTATATAAGTAATAACTACAGGTAAATATGTATACGTGTTATTTATTCAACTTCACAAGTTTTCCAGAAGCAACAAATACAATAATCTTCTCAATAATGAAGGCATCGTATTTATACTATTACTAGGTTGTACCTAATTTACCATCAATACACAACACGGCCTTTAAAACTAACGAAGTATCGAACAATACTGGCAAAAACGTCATTAGTTTGTGCATCCGAAGACGCCAAAAGATACAATATTGCTCAAAATGGCGTTGTATACATTGTTGTTAAAATTTTATTTTGCAATGATTCTTGTTACTCAAGTGGCTTATGTAACCCCGAATGATGGTATGTTATCTTACAAATAAAATTACCGATCATAGAACGATATTTAAGTCACAAACAGCAATGTAAAGATATAAAGTAAAAATCAACATACCTTCAGCGGATGTACAAAGCGTAAGTGAAGGATGATACAACTCGGTGAACCTTCTTATTACATCTATTTGTTCTAATGTAAGTTGAACAGCATCCTTATGCTGAGAATCACAGGGTACATAAGCGGCCCAAAACTGCAACAAATACATATCTTAGAGAAAATGTATGATATAATGTAAACATGTGACTATAATCAGCGAGGTCATCGTTTTTAAGAGTTTGTATAGTTCTTTAGAACGATTTTTATAGAATATGCTACACAGACTGTTTCCACGTTAAAAATGTAAATAGGTGACGAACGATCAGGGTAGTATCAAAACTTTTTGCTGCTTGTTGTGTAAATGACGACGCCCCCTTCCAAGCCCTCAATAAACTTTAGACTTTTTGAAGCGTTTTTTGGGTTACCTTAATGCATACAAATATATATTTTTTATCTTTTAATACATAATATCAATTTATAGATATATAAACATTAAAACATTATTAATAAAATAAAATCATTTTTATATTCGTTCATAAAATAACAAATATATCTGTGCCTTAAGAACTATTTTTTTGGGCACTTCTGAAACATAAGAGTCAATAAAATACCCTTTTCCCAATGGAATTTTGGCGTTAGCTTTGGCATCTATATACGGCGAGAACAAGAGTAGTTTTTAATTTTTAGATAAAATTATATATACTCGTATATACACACAATATATACTACACACATGCGCACTCGCATATGTACGCACACGCACTCCCACACGCACACGCACATACACCTATATATACAATCGTCACGTGTGATATTTTGATAACTACTTATATATAAGTAATTAAATATCAAATCAACCCTACACAGTTTTAATATATATTCCATTTTAATAACAATGAACTAAATGCAATTATAAATTATTACAAACACAATCATTATAAATAGATCTACTTTCAACCAGAATAACATTAGAACGTAGACGAAGCATCTGTACACAAAAGATAATTGGCGGGCACCCTGTGGCGTGACGTCTTCAAATGAAGATGATCGACAGGTCTTGCGGCGCAAGATCACCTGATTAACAAGTACGAGACTTTTACGTTTAAGGGTTATTTAGATTAAGATGGCAAATTTCGAGAATGTGTTTCTCATATTCTGGGTTGTTACAGAATAATCTAGAGCAATTGGAAATCCATATAAATTACCGTAATTGATATTAGAAGTCAGTTCTAATTGCAGCTTTGATTATAATACCTACTACTTACGTAAAGCTTTGATTACAATACGTTATAGCTTAAAACTTTGAAAAATGTGATATAAATAACTGTCGATATAAATTGGTGTTGATATAAATCGCCCTGTTCTATATAAATGAATAATAGTGCTTCGTAAATAAATTAGTAAGTAGTGCTTGGATAGTTAATTGTAGTTTTTCAATAGTAACTTAGAAGATAGTTTAATAGCTTAAAAAGATAATACTTCTACTATTGGGGATTAGTTCGGAAATAAAACTTTGTGAGAGGTTTTAGAAATTTTGTTGTAACTACGAGTTGTTGGGCAGGTTTGTATAATCTGTTTGAAAATAAAGTACTGCGGTTATTGCAAATAGAGTTTTGTTATACTGGTAGTGGGGTTAAAGACATTTATACGATTTCTATTTGATGCCTATCATTCTTAGTCAAAAAAAGAAGAAAATGAACAGCAGAATTTTTTTGTTTTTAAAGAATTCAAGTCTATAACAATAGATAATGTAATTAAAAATTTTAATAGTTCTTTAAAAACGCTCTAGCTAGCAATAAACGGTATTAATCAGTATTAAAAACGTCCGTATTGTTACCGTGATGAAGCTTTTACAAGCAAACGCTGGCTTGATCTTCCATCGTAACTTATTTTGTTTTTAATGTCACCTATACATAATCGGTTAGTCGACTTTTGTTGTCGTTTCTGTCCGCTGGCTTATATATTAAATGCCGCCTTCTAACCGGTACACGCTCTTATTCATGGTTCACTCCCGCGATTCTTGCATGTCTTCTACTGTTTAGTCAGGTTTCCTTACCGCGTGATTTCCCTATGATCACATCTATTTAACATTTTTCATAGTTTATATGTTAATATCCCTATAATTTTGCGTGTCCTCGTGTTTGTTTTGCTTCAACCTTCGTTATCATGCATGCGTTTATTGGTTTTGTATTTTTGTACTACGTATTGATATTATTTAAATTAAGGATCACTACGGCGTTCAGTATTTTTAAATATGTACTTTTAATCTTTTTGAGGAGGTTTTCAAAACCTAATACTGCTTTCCTATGGTCAAATGTACTTCTTTAAACCCTTGAACTTTATGAAATTATTTCTACTGCAAAAGTTTTTTCTTGATTAATACGATTAAATTAAATTAAAGACGGAATTCAAGATCGCAACACTTCCCATAACTAACTAATATACGAGGTACTTCCCTACTAACAATATACATTATACCTATCTTAAACGAACAATTGTACCCTTAACCCTCGCAAGGTAACAGGGGTTGTGGGTCACCCCAGAGAGTTTTCAAAAGAAGCCAGAGCAGAGCATGTTATATCTTGTCCGTTCTTGTTCTGACTAGTCTCCTCCCTAAGGTCTTCCTATTGCTAGTATATTCACAGCTTTTCTACAAGTTGTTTACCCGTTTATCCGTACTCTGGGGTAATAAGTCACCTCAGTTACCTTATTAAGTTGATTTCTTTCCGTCCATTATTTTTTGTTGTTTATTAATATTGCTGAGAGTTATGGATCACTTCTGTAATGTAAATGATCCAAAATATAGTGACTTTGTGAGAAGTGTTAAACAAAGAAAGGGCACCTGAAATGTATGACAGCTTCTCTGAAACTGAGGATAATATCGAACTTCAATCAGATACACAGTATGAACAAGAAGCGCTGTCGGACGAAGAAGGAAATGACGAAGTTACACCACTTGCTAGGTCTATAAAAGATAAAGGTGGACACATATTTTGCCATTAGAAGCTTCACAACGGTTTAAACACCCCAAATGAATATAATAAAAGTGCTGTTTGCTAAAAAATAATGCAAAAAATATTTTGACTGAAATCAATGCTTTTCATTCATTGGTTTCACATTATTTAATTGATAGTATAGTAAATTATACAAACCAAGAAATTGATATCAGAAAAGTGAATTACACAAACCAAAGATGCACAAAAATACCGATGCTTTAGAAATATAGCATTCGTCGGTTTATTATATGTATCAAGAAGAAGAAAAGACAATCACCTTTCGATTGCTGAAATGTTTACAGGATGTCGGAATATAAATGTATTATGAGTGAGAAGAGACCCAAATATCTCCTTATTTGCATTAGATTTGATAATAAAAATCTTCGTGATCAAAGTGACAAATTTGCACCCTTTCGTGAGATATAGGATATTTTTATTTCTAACCGTCGCAAAAATTACAGTCCTTATATGTATGTTCAATCGATGAGCAACTTTTAGGGTTTAGAAGAAAATGCCCTTTTAGGGTATACATTGGTTCAAAACACGATAGATATGGCATAAAAATAGCTACGATGTGCGATGCACGGGCTTACTACATGATGGATGCGATATCATATGTGAGCAATAACATCGGTTTAAGGCACTAATAGAAATATGATGATGGATAACTGATTTATTACTAAAGAGCACAAACTCGCGATGGTAGGCAAGTCACTATGCGTGCGAATACGAGAGAAATACCTCTGTCATTTTTACCTAATAGAAAAAAAGAAGTATTTTCTTCACAATTGGCATTTGATAAAGAAAAAACAATTGTGTCGTTTTCAAAAAAAAGAGAAAGTCTGTAATTCTTTTGTCGATTATGCATAGAGGATCAGATGTGAACCAGATTACAAAAAAACAACAGATATTATAGATTTCTACAACTCCATAAAGGGGGGAGTAGATACATTTGACAAAATAATTCATAACTATTCGACAGCAAAGAGAACTTTGCGATGGTCTTTGCAATTTTTTTTGGAATGCTAGACCAAACGGGCATCAATGCTTTAGTGCTATATTTCAATGTAGCAAAAAGTCAAATGAGAAGTAAAGATTTCCTAAAAAAATCTTGAAATGCAGCTTGTGAAACTTCATGTCGAGCGATGACTGCAAGGAAACTTACATCAACAGGTGAGAAAAAGTATTATAAAATTCCTAGGTCTTCAAGAGCTAGAAGAAGTCCCAGAACCACCGACCAAGCTAGTAAAGCAGACCAGGTATGTTCTATGTGCTAGAAAAAGGACAGGAAAGTGAAAACAGTTTGCATAAAGTGCAGAAATGCAGTGTGTGCCGAATATCGGCGCGACATTTGTAACTCTTGTATATAATTTTCTTTTAATTTAAATTGATTATATATTAACGTTCCGTTAATTGTACTTAATAAAATATACTATTCGATTTTGGTATTACAAGATTTTTTTCATTTAATTTGCTAATAGAATACGTGGGGTGACAGGTCACTCTTGTTACATTAATAAGGTAGCTCGTCCATGTTACCTTTGTAAGGTTGCATTTAATTTTTCTCTAAAGTAACGCCACGCGTTACAATAATCAGGTACCTGGAATCTACTGTAACGAAAATTCCATTTGCACAAAAGCAGTTCTTTATTTTCAAACTGATCACAAGCTTTTCAACAACTCGTAGCTACGATGGAATTCTAAAAGCTTTCCCAAGAATTTATTTTTAGCTAATCGCTAACAGTACAAGATTTATCTCCTTAACACTACCATATCTTCTTAATTATTTAATATCGAAGCACTTTAATTAACTATCTAAGCACTAATTATTTATTTACATAATCACCACAGCAATTCATATCAACAGTAATTTATATGAACGCTAATTTATATCACATATGTACAACTATTAAAGTTTTATATTGGAACTCTAATCAAAGTTTCCATCAAAACACATATCAAAGCTTCAATTAGAACTAGCTTCCAATATCCATGACGGCAATTTATATACGTTTTAATTGTACTAGTTAATTTGAAAACATACCAGAAATTATGCAACTAACATTCTCGAGAATTCCTATTGTAATATAAATTATCATTAAATGCAAAAATCCTTGTATCAGTCAATCAAATCCATCATCCGCAGAGGCTTGCCAATAATCTTTTATGCATAAACGCATCGTTTACATTCCAATATAATTATTCTGGTCAGAGACAGACCAGTCGGCGCTACACTATGAATTATACAACAAACTCTGTTCAACACCTGTGCTGAAGTGTGTGCAGTTTTAGTGAATTTAGAATTGGCAATTTTGTGATTTAAAGTGGGACTAGTATCAAAATAAGCAGCAAAAAGTAATGCTTTGATTGGCGAAATTGCAGAATCGTAATTTATTCCGTGCACATAAATAATTTGAAATAGCATCCTAAAGTTATCCAAATTATTCACAGCAGTATTATCATTGGTCTTCGTGTTGTTTGGGCTGATTAGGAAACATCTTGCTTTCCGCATCAAATTGTAAACATATTTGTACGCGGGATTTTAATTGGAAAAAGATTTTATTTTAAATTGAATAATGGAACGAGTTATATATCCCCCAATTAATATGTATATAAATTTAAATGCTATTATTATGTCTTAAGAAATAGAATGTTACATTGTATAATTGAAGGTTATAATATTAAAAGGTTAACAAAAGTTCATATCAGACACGAGAACGGAAGCAACTACTTTGTATTCCAGACGCAACCTGATACTGCAGGTGCAGGACAGAATGAACTGCAATAAAAGCAGACTTAATTATGATTACTAAGAAGTAAGACATTGTATGTTATCAAGAAGTAGCAGACGTAAGATCTGCACTTTCCCACGAGATGATGTGAGAGCAGGAATTACATAAATACCCCGAGGAGCCCCTGATGGCGTCAGCCTCGAACTTCATAAGTTTAACATTGTTGGTGGTTCAAGCTATTCACCATAATTTGTAATTATTAATTACTGATTATTAACTTCAAGTATTTTGTCAATTTCAAATAGTTTAGTGAATATAAACGTTTAAGTTGATTGTAACAGAAAAGAAGTCATTTTGTAATTGTCTAATTGAGAAAAAATAGATAGAAGAGTTTTTTGGGAAATAAATGTTGTTATAAAGAAGCTCTCAAGGGCCCAAAACCTATCTAACGTAACAGATGAAATTTTTAAATAAGACACTTTAATGTGTGCTGACAAATCCTACGGAACTTTCACTACAATAAAATAAAATGTTTAAATTTGAAAATAAAATGTCCAGGATGTAAGTCTATTCCGGGGGAAATAATAATATTGTAACAAAAACTCTATTTGCAATAACAACAGTTTTTTATTTTCAACACTGATTATATAAACCTCTTCAGCAATTCGTAGTTACAGTGAAGTTCTCAAACCCCGCACAATAATTTACTTTAAGCTAGTCGATAACAGTACAATTACTAGCCTTTCAAATTATGATGCTATCTTCTTAATTAACTTAATATCGAAGCACTATAATTAACTATCTAAACACTAATTAGTAATTTATATACGAAGCACTATAATTAATTTAAATCGAATAGAGCGATTTAGTTTCAACAGTAATTCAAAGCTTTAAACTATAACATATTGTAATCAAGGCTTCAATCAGAACTAAACTTTGAAACCCCTTAACGACTATTTATACCTATAAAATTGCAATAGTTATTTCGAGAGCATACCGAAATTTATGCCTATAATGTTTTTGAGATTTCTTATCGTAATCTAAATAACTCTTAAATGTAGAACTTTGGACGTGTCAATCAAGTTAATTTGCAAGATGTGGTGCCGAAGGACCCATCAATCATCTTTTGTGTACAAACCCTTCGTTTACGTTACCTGGGGATTTTTGCTCCCCCCCACCCCAAGACACCCAAAAGGCTGGGTTTTTTCAAACAAAACAAAATCTCATTTTACCGTAAAATAAGTGGAGCAGCAAAGTTCGTCAGTTCTCTCCCCGCCGGCGGGACGTATATCGTTTACGTTATTTTCATTCAAACCATTGTTTACATAATATATATATATATATATATATATATATATATATATATATACAATTGTCGCACTTGAAGTGATGGAAATTTTCGTCGTCATTCCTGCATATAATGCTATGCCACAGTATCTCTACAAACTTTTGTCGGCAAGCATGTCTGGCTGAAAGTATGAAATGGTTTGCGAAGGAGTTTATTTTGTAATACTCACAGATAAAAGCAGCGTTGTTACACCACAGTCTGTACAGTTTCTTGGAACTATCACGAACTAGCAGATTCAACATATTAGTTTCTGCTATTTTATTATTTCAAGGGAAAATTTTTCCTTTCCTTTCGCACTGCGTCCTAGAGCCCCTCCCCCACGTTTGACATTCCGTTAAATCAAGACATTTGTGGTGGCAGCAGGACGGTGCACCAGCGCATAATGCAGTAATTGTCAAAAAATATTTAAACCAAGTTTCCTAATCGTTGGATTAAAAATGATGGAATAGTTGTGTGGCCTGTTAGATCCCCGGATCTAACACCATTAAACTATTTTTTATGGGTGTTATGTATAGAGTGGGGAGAGCAAACAGAAACGATACCTGGCTCTCACTCAGGAGGCTCGAGTTCGATTTCCGGTACCGGAACCAACATTGGCGATGAGTCGGTTTAGTAATCCACGTGAGTGCAAAAAAATCTTGATTGTAACGTTCGCGGTCAAGGTCAGTTGAATGCACGTTCCGGTTTTTGTTGGTTCGGAAAAATAACACTTTTTCTTGGCGAGTTAAAAACGGTCGGTTTTGGTGAACGGTTTAGTGTAATTAATATTATACCAGTTTAATAAGTTTATTAAATAATGAAAATATTATATTAAATATTTGAAAAAGCTCAGAAATTATGCATTGCCATGGAGTTGATAAAAATGCAAAGTCAAGTTTTTTAAGAGGTACTAAGTTCAAATGTTAGTAAGGTTTCGAAAGTGAACGCAAAGTCCAGTTACGTTCCTGCAGTTGTTCAACATCCGTTGAAAAATTTTACAGGTCCCACCCTTACAAAAACAAAAGTTGTTTGTTCAAATGCAATCTTAATCATACTCCTAATCGTAATCTCCTTGTTTTACGAACTGTCGTAAAACCCTCGCTTGCGCTCTCCCCACTCTATACATAACAATGGGGAACTGTCAAACATCAAATTTACAAGTAAACCCCTAGAAATATGGAGAAACTTAGAACAAGACTTACTCGTGGATTTGACGCTATTCCTAGAAGGTCTATTCAAAGAGTAGTGCTAAATACAAGAAAACGTGCACAATTGTGCGTCAATGAAATGGTCAGCTGTTTGAGCATTTATTGTAATTATTGTTTGATCAGCACATCACGTGCAACAGTGGTTTACACTTATCATTTTTAAATTTGGCATTAAAACATTGTTATTTCCGATTAGGTCATTGGTTAAAAAGCTTTTTGCTACCTGTCATACACTACTATAATCAGAAAAAATTGGTGAATCCGAATGTACAAAAAATCAAGATGGCGATCATAAGAAAAAAGAAAGTTGATGATGGTCAGGTATAGACGAAACATTTTTTAACAAATTTAATCGGGCTATTCGATAAGGGGTAAAAGGTGGCCATGAGAAAGTGCTTTTTAAATTTTTAAATAGTATTTGAAATAACCGCACTAAAAATAAAAAACAGAAATTCAGTTTTTTACATTTTTGGAAATATCTCGGACACAAATGAGATGTTGAATTTTGCAGATTATTAATAAGTGTAAAAATTAGCAACTTTGCCGAATTTAAATATGCCCTCTATCTCCATTAATAAGCGAGATCCCCCATAGTGGCCTTCGAATTTGAATCAGCTTGTATAGGATAGGATTTTCGCATGGAGCACGGTGTAACAAAACAACGTAAGAAAGTCGTGTTATATTATAATGCTATACATAAAAACTACAGGAGTTTGGATTCACGTTAAAAAACTTGAATACATTACTGAATGGAAAGCAAACACCAGTGACGAATTTATATTTGTGACAAGCAGTGGTATATTGTAAACATCCAACAGTTTTAGCAAAGAGTAGAATATACTCGGCGAGGGTGAATTTTATTAAAAAAGATAAACACCTTTGTCTTCTGCAAAAATATAGTAATTGAACAAGATCCAGAATACTCAAAGAATAATAAAATGTAAGTACACACACTATTAACAAGTTGAAAATGCAAGGCATTGTCGCAACGAACTTCCAAATGTAGACTTACTTTAAAACAATTTAAAGAAATTAAAATTATTATGTTGTAATAATTATAAGTATTCAGATAAAATACAAAAATTTATAAACAACAAAAGAGACATTTTAATATATTTTATTTTATTGAATAAATATTTTAAAAGCTATATATGTGTGTGTGTATGTATGTATGTATGTGTGTTTGTGTGTGTGTGTGTAAATAAGGGGGCATCATATTTCGATTCAGTTTTTTCAGAGGATTTTAAATATGTATCGCACATTAATTTTGGACCTATTTGAAATTTTTGATAAAAATTAATTCCCGGGGGTCGGGTATCCGTGGTCAGATTTTGTGGGGGGTACCATATTTCGACTCAGCTATGTTAGGGGAGTCCAAATATGTATCGCACATTAATTTTGGAACTATTTGAAATTTTTGATAAAATTAATTCCCGGGGGTCGGGTATCCGTGGTCAGATTTTGTGGGGGTACCATATTTCGACTCAGCTATGTTAGGGGAGTCCAAATATGTATCGCACATTAATTTTGGACCTATTTGAAATTTTTTTCCCGACGGAATATCGCGGGGCACGGCGCCCCGTGGCCCGATTTTAACTGACATCAAAACTTAAGCTCTGGACACCGAGCTGAATCGATTGATGTATCACACATTGATGTCCGACCATTAGAAAGGCCTCGGACGGACGGACAGACGGACGACAAATCGATTTCATAAACGAACGAAGTTCGTTGAAAATTTTGAAGAAAATCGGGGCGTCAACAGAATAAAATGGTGGATGGACAATGGCAGTTGTCATTCTGTCAAAAATCTTCAATAATCAAACGGGTTTTGAAAATTCCACATATGTATATGCTTTTAATTTTAATTTCAAAGTAGTGAGTATATTTTATGCCATGTTTTACTTTATATTACGAAAGGCAAAATTTATCGCCTTAATAAATAATAATAATGTGGGAAATTTACATTACGCAGTAATGGGACCAACTATTTTTTGTTCAAAAAGAGTACACTTTGCACGTATTTCATAGGTCAAAAAAAGAAGAAAAAACGATAAAAACTTTATTTTCTTTTAAAAACATATTTTTCTTCAGAGTGGATTTTTTTTGCTAAATGAGGATGTTCGTCTAATAATGTAGCCACATCCGAACAATTTTCATTTTGCATATTAAATTTGACTGTTAAGACGGCAGATAATGTTTTTACAGAAAGTTGCAACTTCTCACTGCTCCAATAAGCATTCCCTAGTGAAAATACCCTTTTAACAGCAGCATTAGTGCCTGGACAACATAAGAAAATTTCTATTAAAACTTTTAAATTTTCATGTGGGATATGTTCTACTCTAAAATGCCGAAAGATTTCTACCCATCTTTTGTCACGCTCTATTTTCTCATCGTTGCATTTCTTCAATTTTTCTTCATTTAAATATAAATTTACTCTTCGAATTTCTTCAATGAGAAAATTGTCATTAATAACAATATTTTTTACTTCCTTCATTACAAATTCGACTGCTGAAGAAACTTCTTTACATTCAATTTTACTATTTAGAAGGGTCCATTTGAAACAATTTAATGCTCTAAAGTTCACTATCTATTCTTCGATATATTCTTAGCAAATTTTATAAAAATTTTTAACTTCTTTTACAAATTCATTTTTTATTCCGGGATTGGAATCTTCTAAAACGGTCAGTTTATTCTTTAGAATTAGTGGTAAAAATCCATCATTAAATCTTGATTTACATTGCAGTATGAAATCGTTTAATATAATACAAACTTCTGCTGCTGAAATTTTATTTCCTTCAATTTGTAGAGTGATTTTATAAAACAACGACGCCCGACTGTGAATAAAATAAAGCATAGGTTCTGACATATCGTTTTGAAAGAATTTCTTCAAAATTGTAGGACAATTGTCAAGGTTTAAAAAATATGAACGTAATGGATCATATTAGTGCAAAACGCGTTCTAATGCTGGAGTTAAAGCAAGCTATCTGACTTTGGAATAACCAAGCAGTTTTTTGTATTGAACACCAGCCTCTTCACAAAATTCTTTCAAACTTGCTACCCCTACTGTAAACCGATTGAAATATAAATATATATATTTGTAATAATTACTTCCACATCTATTGACATTGAACTTGATGCTGTATTGATGGCATTTGATATAATGTGAGCATTACAGCCAATTCTCAAAATATTTCGTTTCATAAGATCTTGTAATTTTGTGTACAAATTATTGACACCTTTACGGGTGCGTCCTTCAAAATTAGCATTTGTGTTATCAGCCGAGAGCGCCAAAATTTTCTTATTCAAATTGTTGTCTGTTATAACTCGAAATAAGTGATTAGACAAAATGTCTGATGTTTCCCCTTCGATTGATTCCAAATTTAAAATCTTAATTTGAATACCGTTCTTAATATCGAAATACCTTACTAAAATTGGATAAAGTTTTATTTCATTGTGATTCGATGCGCCTGATAGAATAGATATATATGATACAGAATCCAGATTTTCTGTTAGTATTTTCTTGCAGTATTAAATACGCTGGTTACGATAGACTCACATTTTGTTCGCGCACAAGAGAATTTTTCGTTACAAAATTTTTTTAATAATTTAGTAGTACAGTCCATGCTGCGAAAACTTTGATTATGGATTATTGTGTGAAAAGCGAAAGTACTCTCCATAACTGTCAATTTTTTTTCATTAGTTCCAAAAGTATTCCCTTTAAAAAATGTTGTCAGTTTGGATGTTGACGCTGCTGCGTCATGAGACGTTTTATGTACTTTAGTTTCAATGTGTGCCGTTATTGCACTACGTCCATAAATTACAATTGAAAATTCTTTATTGCAGATTGTGCATTTAACCAAGGAGTCATCATTTCGATTTTTAACTACAATGAACGGAACTCTTTTTTTTTAATTTTCGTTTAACGATTTTTCCTTCTTTTGTTATCGCTCATATTTGAATTAATAATCTAAAAATTATATTAGTAATATATTTTTTATTTTGATTTTAAATAAATATTATAATCTGATATTATTTAAGTAAAATGAAAATGAAACTATAATATTAATACTTACATGCAACTTCACCTTCACTAGATAAATAAAATAAAATTTTATTTTATTTTGTACACCTCAAACCTTGTTAACTTGAACAAAAAGTACGAAATTGTTGGTTTTCTCTATCCTCAAATTAAGTAAACAGAAAGGAAATTCCCATAAAACTTTGCCGTACATACTACGCATGCGTCAAGACTGCCAAGCATGCCGTACATACTGCACATCAAAAATCAGCCTGGGGATTACGTACACAAATATTGGAGAGATAGATATATCCATCTCTTTTCACAAATGTAATTTTGACGTTGTTAGAAAAGAGGTCTGTAGTATTTATCTATCTCTCCAGATACATAATACGGCCTTTCGATCGTGCCGGAAACGGCAGCCATATGTGTGCGCGAAATTCAAATCACTGTCAAACTCGTGTCTGGTGTTTGCCCTGTCCTCTGACGTGCCGGAAACGGCAAGCAATATGCGCGCGTGAAATTCAAATCACCGTCAAAGTAATTTTAAATATTTAATTAATAAAATTAAAATAAAATAATCTAAAAAAATGATGTTTTAGAAATACAAATGAGTATAAAATTATACAAATGAGTACTTTCAGAGTACATGATTTGAAAAGAGTACGGATTGCGAAAAAAGAGTACAAAACTCAGTAAATGAGTATAGTTGGTCACCTAAGCAGTAATTTCACTTGAAATTTTGAATTTAAATTTTATAGGAAAAAGAGGTTAGGGGATATATATTTGATGTGAAGAAAAGATAGAGACATGTTTATTTGCTTATTTTACTTAAAATTTATGTTTTATTTGAAACTGTAAATAAAACAAGAAAATAAAAGCGGTATTATTGTTTATTGAAAATGTTTTAGGTGCCCAAACATATACATTAATTCTTAGAATTTCGTTTGTTCTTTTAATTCAAGCTAGAAACAAGTGAACGGTGTAGTTACGAAACTGTTTTTATTACTAGCGTTTGCACGTTCCAATCAGTGTTCCGCTGTACTTGTATACTGCCGGTATTAAATAAAAAGTCATGTGTTTTATCTTGTAATTAACGTGTTAAAGTATAATGAATAAATTGTTTCAATAGTATCCCTTAAATCCATAGTTTTCACTTAGTATTAAACAAAATCTAGGCGCTTGATCCGCGATTACTGTTTAAAAGTGTACCATATCATTATGAGTGATGAATACTTCTTCCATACCACTAACAGTTAACAAAGTGTATTATTTAGCAAATAATAGATAGATAACCTGTTGATTAAATACGACACATATATTATGATTCTAAAAAAGGTGTTTAGTAATTTGTGTAACGATATGTGACGAGAACGTGTTATAAATCCAACAATCTAATATAAAAACACAACCTGTTGATAAAAAGGGTATTTGAAGACGAAGAAAGACGAGGCAGTTCGAACGAATTCGTAAATACAAAGCATAGGGTAACGTTTATAATGGACGCATTAGGTAAGCGACTTTATAGATAAAATTATTATAAGCAAGTGTAAATTTTTGATACACAATTCAATTTTTGCAACGAGCTATTTAGGAGGTATACGATAAGTATTAATGAATAGCAGGAAGTTAAACTAATTATTTTTCGCAGACGACCATGATACTTCATTCAGTTTGAAATCTCAGTTTTTCTGTTTGGTTGCGATTGCGAACTTTGATTGGATTTTAAGGCGCACGTTCTAGTATCAATTTTTTCTGAAATTGTTTTGACTAAACTCTCCTAGAGCGCTTTAAAATGACGTTGGACTGGTATCGCTTATTTTAAGTAAGCGAGTTAGGTTTTGGACCTCTTGGAGCGACTCTTTAAAAGCTTTTCCAAAAACTTCTAACAAATTTATTTTATACTGAATTACAATGATTAAATTAACAAGTACGTTATGTTCATTAACGTTGGAGATTGAAATTATTCTAACTTGACTTTCACTAAATAAAATAAAATTATGGTGAGTAGCTGAACTGACAACAATGTTAAAGTTGAGAAACTCTAGACTGACTGGCCATCTTGGGCTCTCGCGGGTATTTATGCTATCCCTGCCTCTCACATTGCTTGTGGGAACTGCAGAGCTCATGTCTGCTATTTTCTTTATTCATTTATACAATACAAAGTAATAATCTTAATTCTAATAATTGCTGTCTTATAACCTACTGTGACCTGCACCTGTAGTATCACGTCTGGAATACAATGTCTGTTTCCGTTCTCACTGTCTGGCTTGTTGAACTTTCATTAACCTTTTTATTATGTCCTTCAATATTACATTGTTGCATCTAACTTAAGTTTTAATAATCCTTAATTCTTAATGGTTCCATTAATTACATATATATTCTAATTTGGGGGATATGTAACTCCTCCAGACGTAGATGAAAATTAAGGGGTTTTGCTTAATTTTTGAAACTTATTGTCCCTAAGGGTTTATTTATTATTTCTTTAATTCCTTTTATTTCTTGTTTGTTATTACTAAAATTCGTTTTTTTGTTCCTATATCTAAGATACATTTTGTACAATACATACATAGTTAATAAAATGATCACAATTATTAATAAAATTGTCCAAACACTGATATTGTCATAATGTACTTTTGGCACTTTCAATTCACTTAGATGTTCTTTGTAGTTGTCCATTAGCTTTACAGCTTGGTTGAGATCGTCTAGGTTTAAGTGTTCTAGTTGCATAGGTTTCTTGCTGATTTCGTCGTTTTCGGGTTGCGTAAGTAGTTCCGGTAAGTTTGCGAATTTCTTCGTTACTGTTGGGTATTGGTAGACTAGAATAATTTTATTTTTCAATTTTAAATAGCAATCTTCTTTAATGGTCATTACTTTACTTCCAGTTAATGCTAAGTTATTTTCGTCTTGGATGCAATGGGCAGTTGCTATTACTTCTTGCAGAAACACAGCAATTCATTTGTTGTCCGTAACTTTTTGAATCTTCATATTTGTAATTTGTACTGGTTTTGGATAACAATTCTCATAGTGATTAGAGAATCTTAACAATTGTACTTCACGGGGCTATCTGCTTGAATAGATGTTGTCGTTAATGATTGGCATAAGTATTGGCTCGGTGTTACTTCTTTGCATTTTTCACTTGTAAAGCCATACCTAAGTTTATTTAGGGAAAGGAACTTGGTTTTGGGATTAATAACTTGGTATTTGCTAGTAACTTTCACGGGGAAAGCAAATAAATGATAATAATTATAAGTGTTACGTTCTACTATGGGGATTTCTATTAAAAATGTAATTTCATGATTTTTTACATAATCTTTTACTATGGCTATTTTTTCAAATATGAGTATATTAAATTCTGTTACTTCAAAGGGTAGTTTACTATTAGTTATAACTGATCTAATCTTTAATAATTTATTTAATAGACCAAATGGTTCTATTATACTAGCGTGTAATGTATTTAGTTTAGCAAAAGTCACAGCGTTTTCTAATGTGGCTAAAATTTGTTGAATTACCGTAAGGGTTGATATAATTTGGTTAAATATCGTGTTAAATCTGATTAAATCTCGCATTCCTAACATTGTGGTTTGCATCCTTTCAAGGGTTAGTATTATATTGGTTATACTGTCTTGATTTTTTACTAGCTTTCTTAATATATCATTAAATTTTATTATGGTTGATTGAGTTAAAGATATTTGATTTTTAACAATTGTTTTTATGTCGTTTTGATTTTCAATTAACTGTTGTGTGGCGTTGTCATATCGTTCTGCATCGTGGTTGTCTAAGTTGCCTGTGATAGCTTTTATGATATTACCTAATCCATTAATGAGTCCTCTTTTTCGTCTTGTAATTTGATTTGTTGTTATTAATCTATTAAATTTATCCTCTGTGTTTTTAAAGATATTTTTCATTATACTGTTATAATTAAGCAATTCTATAGCGTATTCTTTTCCAAATTTGGCTGTGTCCATTGATTGTTTCAGTCTGTAGTAATTGTCTCTAATTATATAAAATTCTTGTTTTAAGTCTATTAAGTCAAATTTCTGTGCAAATGCCAAATAATCTATGGTATTTTGCATACTTTCCAATTTTACTGGTAATATACCGCGGTTATTCTGTGATGCGTTCTTTATCGTTATCTAATTTATTTTTTACGTTGTCATGTTATTTTTAGTTTTTCCTTATGGTCTTTAGTATACTGTTGATATACTTCTTTATTGTAATGTATATCGTAAGGGTTACGGAAATCTGAATGTCCTAATGTTAATTAAAGGTGTGTGAAATTGGTTGATGAATGGATAGTGTTATTGTAGGCAATTAATGCGTATGACATTAAATTAGTTATGTGTTCTTTCTTACAAGTTAGTTTTAACAGTCTTATTTGTTTTAATAAAGTTAGATGTAGTCTTTCAATTAATCCGTTTGATTCTGGGTGATTTTCCGTTATAAAATGAATTTTTATTTTGTGGAGATCTAGGGTATTTTGTATTGTTTCATTTCTAAATTCACTGCCATTGTCTAAAGTTATTGCTTCTGGTATACCGTAAAATGTAAAGTATTGTAAAAATTCTTGGGTTACATCGATACTATTTTTTGAAGTGATGAGTATCGCTTGTCCTACTTTGGTGAATGCGTCTACGATTGTTAAAAAATTTTGAGCTTCTACTACTAGAGTGTCTGCATGTAATTTTTAAAAAAGTTTGTCGGGTGTTTTAGTTAACATTAAGGGTACTTTTGGAGATGACCTGTCGTATTTCGCTTTGTTGCATAATTCACATTGGTTAATAAAATCTGTGGTTAAGTTTTTCATGTCTTTAAAGTAATATCTTCTTATGAGTTGTTTGAGGGTTTCGTTGATTCCACGATGATTGGTTTTTCCTTCGTGTTGATTTCTGATTACGCCATTTATTTCGTCAGGGTCCTCTAAAGTTATTAATTTTCTTGTACATCTAATAATTTCGGGTAATGAGTTATTAAATAATCTAACACATAATTCTGAAAATCGTTTGCATAAATGTTCGGTGGTGAAATAAAAGTAAAAACGTTTTTTCTCGGGGATATATTCTTTTAGAATTTTAATTATCTGCTCCTCGTTCTCGTCTTTGGTTATTTAGATTTGATATATTTTCTTATTATCGGTTTTTGTATATTTAATGGATTGGGGTTTGTTAAAGCTTCGGTAACTATGAATTGATTTGATTTTATGTCTATAGCCTCATTTAAAATTTTAATCGCGGTTTTTGGTTCTTCGTTTTGTGTTGAGTGAATAGTGTTTATTTCTTCTGGGTCTTCTGTTATCTCTGTTTCGTCTACGCTATACATAATTGATTCCGTTTCTATTGCGTTTGAATTCTGCATCTGCGTTATTATTATAAATGTCTTTTTTGTATATAATTTCGTAATCATATTCTTCCAAATCCTCCATCTTTGTAATTTTGTATTTGGTTCCTTGAGTTTGCATAGCCATACTAATGGTTTATGGTCGGTGTATATGTAGAATTTTCTTCCATAAAGATATGGTCTAAAATATTTTGTTGTCCAAATTATCGCTAATAGTTCTTTCTCAATTGTACTATACTTTTGTTCCGTTTCGTTTAAGGTTCTGGATGCGTAGCTGATTGGTTTATCGGTACCTACTTTTCCTTGGCTTAATACTGCGCCTAATGCTACGTTCGATGCGCCGGTTGTTAATATAAATGGTTTTAAAAATCGGGATATTCTAATATGGGGTGGTTGGTAAGGATACGTTTAATTTTTTCTACTACCTTGATAAATTCTGGGGTGTGTTCAATCTTTTTCCCTTTCTTTAAACAGTTTGTTAGTGGTTTGGTTATTTGTGCGTAACCTTTTATGAATATTCTGCAATAACCACAGAGTCCTAAAAATCCTTTAATTTCTTTATTAGTTTTGGGTAGGGGGTAATGTAGTACTGCGTTCGTCTTGTCTGGATTTGACATAACTCCTTGCGGGGTTTTATGTGTCCTAAAAATGATACTTCCTTTTGTAAAAATTCACTTTTGTCTAATCGGACTTTGAAATGGACTTGTCTTAATCGTTCGAAAACTTCTCTTAATCGTTCTATGTGTTTTACGAGTGATGTTGAATATACTATTATGTCGTCCAGGTACACAAGACATTTTTCGTTGTGTATTCCTCTTAAAATGTTATGCATAACTCTTTGAAAGGTGGCGGGGGCATTTTTTAATCCAAACGGCATGCGTTTGTATTCATAGAGTCTTCTAAGTGTGCCAAAAGCTGTTTTAATTGTGTCCTTCTCATCCATCTCTACTTGATGATATCCTGAAGCGAAGTCTAATGTCGAAAAATATTGACACTTTCCTAATTTATCTAAAATCTCGGTTATATTGGGTTATGGGGACTTGTCGTCTACCGTCTTCTCGTTAAGCTTTCTATAGTATATAACCATTCGATAATTGAGTTTGCCTGAAGCGTCTAATTTCTTCATGACTATTAATACGGGGCTGCTCCATGGTGAATTTGAGTGTTGGATGATATCTTGTTTCAGTAGGTCTGCTACCTGTCTATCTGCTTCTTCTTGACTTGCCTGAGATAGTCTGTATGCTTTGATGAAAATAGGTTTATCATCTGTTAATTCAATGTTGTGTTTTACGGTGTTGGTGTAAGTTAATGGTATTCCTTCGCAATGAAATATATATATATATATATATATATATATATATATATATATATTGCCGTGGAACCTCAGTAAAATTCGTGCCCCTCCTTGGGTCAACATAAAATTTTCAAAAAAAGTTAACAAAAAAAAATTCCTTACCCTTTTATTAAGGACGCCTTCGAATTTCTTCTGCTTCCCTGGCTAGCTCAGCAATCGGCCTTTTCTTGAAAACCTAATTTTACATTCATATCTGTTTCCCACTCACAAATCATTAAATAAAATTACCAAAATAATACGACAATCATACAACCTTTTATTTACACCTATATTAACAGATAAAATATATTTACACATGTTTCCAAACAGTTAGCTAGAATAATTATCAGCTCAATATATTGTATGTTTCAAAGTCCTTGAGTTTTATAATGATTTTAAATAAATTTGATTAAATATGAGTAGATGGGCCCCACATATAACCCGAAATTGACTTCACACTGGAGTAATGTGTGCTCATTATAACCCAGTTTTTTTTTTATAACCCATTATATATATATTATTATATATATATATGTATGTATGGATATATATATATATATATATATATATATATATATATTCGAATCATAAGTCTTTGATTGCTCTCTCCTATTCGTGATTAATGTCGTTATTAAAACAAATGTTAATTAAATTTTCTCTTAACATCCTGTTGTTTTCTGTAGGGTTGGAATCGTTTGCAAAGTCTTCGTTTATTTCCATTTCGCTAAAGTTCACTTCTTCTACGTCTATTGGAATTGTCAGCGATAGTTCAATGGGGTAATCATTCGAGTTTAAGATTGTCGTAGTGGCGTAATTGTCTTTTATTTTTACTAATGCTGTGGGTGTTTCTACTCCGGGTTGAAATGACATATGGTTTATGATTTCTACGTAGTTTTTTGAATTTACTAAAATTTTTATTTGTTTTTCTGTCATGGGTTCGATGGTGTATTTTTGTTCGGTTTGAATATTACTATTTTGAAATTTAATGGGGATTTGTCTGTGTTTTGTTCGTAATAGTCGATTTTTTATGTCGATGTTGGCTCCTAATTTTCTTAGAAGATCCATACCTATTAATCCGTTGTGTTTGTCGTTACATTCGAAGATGCAAAATTTATGTTTCATTTTTACGTTAAAAGTTTTCGTAGGGGTATGTTTGTTGTGAATTGGTGTAACGTCGTTTTGTGGGCTGTCTTAATTTTAAAGGGTTTTCTTTCTACAAAATCTAAATAATGTTTCTTTACGGTTCTGGGCTAATTAAAGTTTTTGAAGATCCGGTGTCGATTAATAATTTGAGTTCTGCGTGGGGTATTTCTATATAGGGTAAAATTTGTTGATTGATATTATTTAAGTTAATTACGTTTGGTCGTATTTGAATCGATCTAACTGAAAATTTGAGCACGCGTTTTCCTCGTCGTCCTCTTCGTAATTTCATACGCCTCGTTAGGTTAATAGTTTTCTGAATTCGTTTCATCGTCTCTATAGGAATTTGCATAATTATCCGTGTCATGAATCTTCCACTTCTTGGTGGAGTAGTTCTTCCGAGGTAAAGTTTCGTTTTTGATTATAGTTTGGTCGGATAAGTTGCTATGATTGTCTCGTTAGGTTTTGCATTAATAAGTGCATACAAATGCTCCTTTATAACTATACAATTTCGTTGCCTTGAAATGTCTAATTATAAAGTTCCAGCTTTCCTGAATGATGTTATTGCAGTCTTTGTGATAAGTAAATCGTTTGGTTACAATAAAGTGCATAAACGTTTTTTATAATTATATACTCTCGTGCTGAAGGTATTTAAATATAAAAATGTGATGAGGATTGAATCGTTTCAGTAATAACTTGCTGTAATAAAAGAATTGCATTATATTTATATATTAAGCTTCAGATTTTGCTGAATAGATCGTTTCGTTTTATAATTTGTAGTAAATTGTGTACATAAATGAGTCTATTTAATTCCTTTGTTAAATCATTTCTCTGAGTAAATTCCTTTTAGAAATGGTAAAATAATAAATTATGATAAAAATTGCATATAAAATTGTTCTTACATAAAAATTTTTCCTATTAATTGTTCATAAAAGTTTTTCTTACTATTTTTCTTAAAGTTTGTTCTTACTAACTGTTTAAAAAAAATTTTCTAACTATTTTTCTTAAATTTTTTTTCTTACTAGCTAGTATTAATATTCTGTTGATAATGGTTTAGGAAATTGAACTTGTTGGTACTTACAATAGTTTGTTTGCCAATTCCATTTTTTTCCTCTTTGCTGCTGGACTTCGTCTATTTTTGTACTCTGCCTAGTTGATTCTTGTCCCAGATTAAGAATAGAAATTCAAGACCACCGCTTCCTCGATTTTTTGATTTTGCTAATGCCTTTCTGGTATACTAACGACTGCGCCAGTTAGGTTTTGGGCCTCCTGGAGCGACTTTTAAAAAGCTTTTCCAAAAAACTTCTTCTAACAAATTTATTTTATACTGAATTACAATGATTAAATTTACAAGTACGTTAAGTTCATTAACGTTGGAGATCGAAATTATTCTAACTTGACTTTCACTAAATAAATTAAAATTATGGTGAGTAGCTGAACTGACAACAATGTTAAAGTTGAGAAGCTCTAGACTGACTGGCCATCTTGGGCTCTCGCGGGTATTTATACTATCCCTGCCTCTCACATTGCTTGTGGGAACTGCAGAGCAAATGTCTGCTTATTTCTGTATTTAATACAATGTAACAATCTTAATTCTAATAATTGCTGTCTTCTAACCTACTGTGACCTGCATCTGCAGTATCACGTTACGTCTGGAATACAATGTCTATTTCCGTTCTTACTGTCTGGTTTGTTGAACTTTCATTAACCATTTTATTATGTTCTTCAATATTACATTGTATCTAACTTAAGTTTTAATAATTCTTAATTCTTAATGGTTCCATTAATTACATATATATTCGAATTTGGAGGATATGTAACTAGTGTAATTCGAAATTTGCATAATTTGATTTTTGATCATAGTTTTGATTCAAATAGTCGTAAAGGACCGCCAGTTTAGTGAATTTGTTTTGATAGTAATAACAATAATAATACTGATCTTTATAGACAAGAAGATTATTTTTACAAAATAAAAATGTTAATATTTATTTAAATTTGGCGCAATAAGAAGCCATCTGCTGTTTTTCTAATTAACCCAGGCTACAATTCGCAACGTCAATAAATTAAAATTTAATGAGTAATCGAGAATTCGTAAGGTGAATGCACAAGAAAATGACCAACCACCCGTGGATGATCGGTTTTCATTATTATTTTCAATTTAAGATTCCATGTCCATAAGTTCTATTCATAATGTAGCGGGCTACTGTTAACGCATAACCAATTTAGAACAAGTAATAACAAAAGTTTTTTATTATTCACTATTCACAAGTTGAATTAGCAGTATATGCCTTATTTATAGATGTTTTTAGTCCAATTAATAATGAAGCACTATCACACTTGCACCCTTCCTTTTTACAGGTAGGAATGGGTGTACAACTTTGACCTTTTGTGGCTGCGGTAGATTGCAAAAGACTATATCTCAGGGGTTTATATTCTTAGACGTTTTGAGAACAAAGTTAAATTTTACCCAGACTAGTTATAGGAATGTAATTTAAAACATGACAAAAAGAAATACCTTAATACAACTTGTATATTGACTTTTAGTTAATAACATTAATAAAAAAACTAAATATATACCCTTATTTTCTTACAACCAAATCTTCATATGATAAAATCACTGAGTGTAGTATAGATATCTACTCTCTCATAATTTTAAAATTGTCTTAAACCCTACCAGATAAGATATTAGAAAATCTCAAATTATTGTTGTACTTAGACACAATTTTAAATTAACTTTCTAAGTAAAAGGAAATCATAAATACATTTAGTTGTATTCAACATAGTTAAAAGAATTTGTAATAAGCATTTAAATAGAAAATAACCTCTTAATCCACAAAAAGTTTTATGAAAGCTTTTATGTTTACACTTGTATGGTTTTACCAGGAAAGTAAATGTAATATTAAATTAGTTAAGAAAATAGGTAAGTAAAACGTATGCCTTTCTATTTTAAATGCATTATTCTTCTAGATATTTGAGATTAAAACTAAAACACATGCACATGGTTCTTTAACAAATGTAAGTAAGATAAATCTTCTACCTGTATTTATACAATTTGAAAGAAACGTATACTTAAGTATTGAGCTCTGGCTTGTTCAGAAATATAGAAGTTTTCAGTTTCTTTATACGGTTTTAATAAGATGAACACCATCCATATTTAGTTTGATTGTTAACCTCAAACTTCAACTTTGTAAGAGCCAATCCTTTTTGTTCCACAACTATCTGTTTTGTTAACGGATATACAATTTATTTTTAGAAGGTAATTAAACGGCAACATAAAATTTTTATACGATAGAAGATAATATTTGTAGGTAGTAGAATTAATGCACTAGGCTTAGATAGCCTACCATGTATAGTTAAATTCTCCACCAGAAGACAACTCACCAGAGAATAACCCACAAGAGAACCCTAGAAAATCAACGTGTTACAAGAGCAAAGTATTGTAATACGCCACGAGGAACACTCAGAAAATTTATCTGTAAACAACTTACCATTCTTAAACATTTTGAATGGGTTATTCAGGTTAGCTTTCTTTGTATATAATATACTAGTATTCTAAAACGATATTTTTGTACTTCAACATGAATAACAGAAAAGACACTTTTTACATACCAGGTACGACATCTTGGCCTTAGAAAGAACTGTATTATCGGGAAAAGGCATGCAAAAGAAGGAAGTCAGATATCAAGTGAACGAAAGTTTATTCTGGTTCGAAGATAACCACACATTTTGAGAGAGGGACAAACAAGAAAGCCATTCTAAACGACAGATTCATGTATACACCAGTTGTGTATTTATGGACATAATTCAGAGGTTTGCCAATTAGAAAATTACATCTGATCATAATTATTTATATTATATATACAAAAGGAGGAATATTAAATTAAAACTAAAGATCAACGTATTTAGTGTATTATTGTATAATACTAAAGGGAAATGTTACATAAATCAAGACTAACTTGTGATTTTAAACGGTATTAATATAAAGTTAAAATGAAGAATACTTTTATATGCAAGAAGATGGGACGTTCAATGTAACATGGCAAGGCGACAACGAATTGACATGTTACACACTAATGCTATTTACGAGCACTAATATTTTCTTAAACTATTTTCTTAACCATAAGTCTTCTTAACAACATTAACCCTACTATAATTTATTTATTACTCTTTTGTCTATTTATGTACAATCTGGCGGTATAATATGCACGTTCACATAACACAAATTTATATTTACTATAGGACTTTCAAAACGTAATAACCAATTAACTATACACGATATGATTTATATACGACATTTGGATATAGACTAACTGATGTACATTCATCATCGATCTTATATTTACCCTAAAATTAAGTAGATGATTCATAGTCTGGTGTTTGGTCGAACGTTCTAGACTTCTGTAGAATACACTTTGGTTATGCAACTTGCGTGCTTGACGGGTTGCCTAATAGTTCGTAACAATAATTTCTATTTAAAGTTTGCAGTACACTTAGCCGACTTTTTATAAAAGTGGCTACACGGAAACAGTGCAATGTATGCTGTTTTTAAATATGGTGCCTAACATTTATGGGGTGTTTGCTGTCTCCGACATTGTTATACAAAAATAATAAGGTGGGCACATTTAAATGAATATTATAAGAGGGCATAAAGAATGTTTTACAATGTACTTTTATTGAAGTATAGTTTTCAGTTACAAATAGGTTATTAAGAATACATTTTTTTATTCCAAAACTATTGTTTTAAGAATTTTGAACTATAAATAAGAAGTGGTCATACATGGTTTAATAAAATGTATTGGAGCCAGTAAATGACTACTGTGGTTAAATACTGGTGTAGGATCAAATTAAAAATTTTTGATTAAAGTGTATAGTGTGTTACGTTTATTTTCAGCGTAAATTAATGCTAATCATTTTCAACTCAAACCTCTTTTGCTTTTACAACGAAAATTAATTCCGTAAATTAAAAATAATCCTGTCCGTTGTTAATTCATTTATTTGTTGTATAAATCCGATTTGTATTGTTAAACCCTTTCGCTACTTAATAATAAATACTCTTTCTTAGAATTCCTTAACGTAAAATTTATGCAATAATTAGATAGGCGATAACGTTGTTCCAAGTACCCGAAAATTAATCTTTATGTATTTCCCAATGAAACAATTCCTGGAATTAGAGCTGCATATTATTTCAATAAACTCGGGTTTTCCAATTTTGAAGCCTTAACAACGATATTACTGTGAGCTCTGGAATATTCACTTGTCTTTTAACTTACAAGACGACAACATCCTATTCTGATTTTCTTCGTTTTGTTCGTTATAAACACTTCGAGCACGCCCTACACGTGGTGAGTATTGAGTTTTTATAAAATGGCACGTTTCGACTACAATAAATTAATCGTTACTTGTAATTGTTCTAGCTTTCTTCCGGTGGCCTTAAAGTCACGATGAAGGGTCGGTCGTCCCTGGTTGTAAAGGGAGGCCAAAGACGTTTTGTATGGGTGTAGCCCCCCCCCCCCCTAGCCGTTTCTGTAGATCAGCTACTGACTCAACCCCGACGTCAGCAACTTTAGGGTGAGTGTTGGTTGTTTTTGTTTTCTTAATTACGTTGGGCCATATTGATTGGGAGTTGGCTATGCAAGTACATGCATTTCCAAATGTAATTCATCTATCCAAAAATTAGTGAACTATTTTGGGATTTATTGCCGTTAGAGTGAGGCATTACTGTTTGGTTTCACATAACTAAAAAAATATACTAATTGAGGAAGTTAAAATGAGTTAACAACTTGCTGACGCCGTTGAAAATGTTGTTGCCGTTTTTATGTATAGATTTAGTTTTAGATTTACTATACTGATTTAGAGCTGTTGGTTTTAGAGGGGAACTTCCGCTTAGTTTCTTATTTTTGGTTGAACCTTAATCTAAGGAGTAACCTAAAACCGACAGCTCACCATGTAAAAATGTTCTTTTGTTTTGTATTTTTTTGCTAGGGTTACTGTGAACATATTTTGTTTAATTATAGATTTCTTTTTTTGGTAGGTTTTGTTTTATGTATAAATGCGTGAGTGTATATTTGTTTCTATTTTTATTTCAGGCCTTCCTTAACTTTTTGTTTTGGTATAATACCCCGCCCCCTCGCCGATTGAGCCCGTTCATACTTTTTTTTTGGGTTTTTTTTGTAGGCTACGTCACATGCACGTAGCAAGTGTAATAAATGCATATCCATATACATCTTATAACAGTAAGCTATTGATGTATAAGATTTAATGTGTTTGACCAAGCTTGAAGATTCATGAACTAAGCAAAATAATATTGGTCATTGTCTGGACTTTATATCAAACCTAGTAAGCGACCACATTTAAAAGTTTTTAAAATTCTATTTTGTTTTCAGTTATTTGAAAATGTACTACCTTACATGACATTTATTTTCAGAGAATTGCGAATACTAAGAAAATTTATAACCGGTTTCAGTATAGATGGCTGTAGAAGTTGTTAATGAGGGTAAATTAAGTGCAAATAAAGCTAGTAAGAAATTCAATATTCCTAAAGGAACCTTAATTAACAAACTACATGGTAAAAGTGCAATAGGCATTAGAAAAATGGGACTTTTATTATTCTTACTATTGATGAAGAAAAAAAATAGAAGATTGGATTCTACAAAAGGCATGAAGTTAAAAACGTTGTTCAAAAGGTAGTGAAAGAAACACAAAGGGAGGATCCATTTAATGATGATAGGTTTGGCAAAAAGTGGTCGAAATTGTTTTAGATAAGACATCCTAGCATTTTTAAAAGAAATTCACATATTATTTTCAAAGCAAGAACTTGCTTTACTGAAAAGCTATTAGAAGCTGGTTTAACAACCTACAAATATACTTGAAAAAAAGAAAATGCCACAGATATCCTCAAAGATACAAACAGAATTTACAATGCCAATAAGCCACGTATGCAAATTTGTCCTAACACAGGCAACGTTTTAGGGCCTAAACAATTTAGAAACATCTATGAAGTGCAGGTAATGAAAACGAATGCATCACAGTGTTAGCTAATTTTTTAGCATCCGGAAAAGTTGCATCTCCATGACCTCTATACCTGACTACTTTTCTGTAGGAAGAAGAGACAGTGGCTGGATGGTGGGCCAACATTTTTTGAATATACTTGGTGTGGCAATGAAATAACAAGAATTTGTTTCTATCTTCTATAATGGTAAAACTGATATCTTAACGAAAGTTCACGAGCTTATACACAAGTCTGCCAAGTTTGATAGCGATCGGTGTTAGATTTTGTGCTCTGCGATTTTTTAAAGTTAATAGTGTAGTGTGACGTGAAAAATGAGCAACGAATCGTCATCAAGGCCGAAATTTTGCGTAAACTGCAAGGTGTGTTTGGTAATGATTGCTTATCAAAACAACGTGTATACGAATGGACTGCACGTTTTGCTTCAAGCCAAGAATCGATGCAAGGTCAGGTGCCCCTACAATCCTGCACACTAGGCAAAACGTCGAAAGTTTGAAAGTGTTGGTGCGGACAGATCGACGCCTCACACTTCGAATGATGTCAAATTAATTAGGTATTAATAAAGAAACCAATCGCCAGAAGTTACACGATGATTTATTGATGCGCAAGCTATGTGCAAAGCTTGTTCCGAAAGTGCTGACGGCGGAGCAAAAAGAATTGCAACGGTCGGCTTGCGAGAGCTTTCTTGAACGAATTCAGAGTGAAGGGTGTGACTGGATGCATTCGATTATCACGGCAGATGAAAGCTGGGTATATCAATACACTCCGAGACTCGTCGACAGAGCAAACAGTGGGTTAAAGAGGGGGGAGAGCAGCCCACGAAAGTCCGGCTGTTCAGAAGCCAAATGAAGACAATGCTTATCTGTTTCTTCGATATTAGAGGTAGTGTGCATCGAGAATTTCTTCTTAATGGTCAAACAGTGACTTCGGTATTTTATATTGAAGTTCTTAAGCGATTGTGCCATAGAATGTCTCGTGTGAAGCCGGAATTAGCCAAAAATGATTGGCCCCTTCACCATGACAATGCGCCTGCTCATATAAGGTTATCATAAAGTAAGGGATATATTTTAAATTATGATAACTTTTTAACAAATTAAGTTAATAACAAGAAATAAATGAAATCTAATTGCTTATGAAATGGGATTTAGTATGCCCAAAACAGGTTACGGCAATTGCTCAATATGACCTCCATTTTGTTGTTGTAAGATCACCATCCTTACCTCCACATTGTACACAGCATTTCGTAACATTTCTGGTTGAATTGTACCAATTTGCTCCGTAATACTGTCTTTTAATTCTTGTAGCGTAGTTGGTCGTCTTCTAAACACTAAACTTTTTAAATAACCCCACAGCCAGTAATCCGCTGGGTTTAGATCAGGTGATCTTGGTGGCCATGAATTTACGAAATGTCTGCTTAACACGCGATCTTGAAAAACGTTGGTTAACAATTCTTTGACTGGTCGAAAAATGTGCGGAGGTGCTCCATCCTGCATAAAAATGATGTTTTCAATTCCGTAGTGCTCGTTTTGCAGCTGTGGAATAACCTAATTTTGTAACATTTGCAAGTATCGTTCACCATTTACAGTTACAGATACGGCTTGTCCATTCTGCATTTCCTCGTAGAAATACGGACCAATAATAAAATCAGCTGTAAAACCGCACCAAACGGTGACTTTCTTGTCATGAAGACTTTTTGAACGATTTGTTCCGGATTTTCTGCAGACCAGATTCTACAGTTTTGAGTATTGACTCCACCATTCAGAGTAAAATGTGCCTCATCTGTCCGTAAAATACGGGATAACCATTCGGGTTCAATTTCCATCTGAGCCATTACTCGCAAAGAAAAATCGTACCTAGTAGTCAAATCTGCGTCCTTTAATTCAAACAGCATTTTCAGTTTATATGGATACATGTTTAGAATTTTGCGTAAAATTTTCCAAACCGTGGTATACGGCATTTGCAATCGCTTGGATATCGCATTTGCACTGCTGATTGCGAGTGAATTGCTTCTGGCTATGTCTTGATTTTCATGAAGAACCTCTGCAACTTGGACATCACTAATTATTGGTCTTCCTGATCTTGGTAAGTCAGTTACAGACCCTGTTCTTTCAAATTTTTGTATCAAATTGCGGTATGCTTTCATTTGACAGGGTCCTGCTCTCAAACCCATTCTCGTGCGAAATCTTCGTAATCCAGCGGTGTAATTTCTGCCGGATTCATAATAGCACTGAACTAAACCAATTCTTGTTTGTAAATCCATGTTATTACAGTTGAGTCGTTTGAACTCAACGTTTACTTGAGTTTTAATTTCAAAATAAAACTTCAAATTGAATAATTTCGTTTTGACACTAGTGTCAACAATTGTTATGACAACGCTTTTGTTTCTCATAGATACGGTAAAATCCCATTCATTAAGCAACTAGATTTCGTTTATTTTATGTTACTAACTTAATTTATTAAAAAGTTGTAATGATTTAAAATATATCCCTTACTTTATGATAACCTAGTACATCATTAAAAGTTAAATAGTTTTTAACCAGCAGCAACTTAACAACGCTCCCCCACCTCCGTACAGCCCTACGCTTACCATGCTCAAGGTCTGGGTTCGTATCTCGGCGTAAAAGGGGGACTGAATTGTGTGAACGTTTTTTTCCAATCCGTGGCTATAGCTATCTGGAGTGTGATAGAGGTATGAGCATTATCAATTAAAAATCATACGTAGAGGTGCCTTAAGGATGGATGGATATGATTACTTAGAGCATACGCAAACCCCCACCGTTGACTATTGCACATTGTACGACAGAATTTTACAAAGGGTTAACAAATTACTTTTCACCGATGTACAAACCGAAATGCCCACTCATCACAAGCACGATTAGATGGTTGAAGTCTACTAACATTAGTCCTTCATTTTATGATGCTCTTTATAAGCATAACGTGTTGTGCCACCAAAAAGAGGCAAAAATAAAGAAAATAAGCTCCCCTTCCCCAACCAACACAACAGCTTCGTAACTACTACGATTGATCTCTTCCTATTCATTTAGCTAAGTATAACGCCCTGCAACACCTGACAATAATTTCTCATCAATGTAGATGTCACATACCTTACATGTAATTTTACAATGGTCCACCCGAATGTACTACATTGGCCAGGAAGTGAATTTTTGTTTACCTGAAAAATTTTGAAGTTTACCGAACCCTTGCTGTTCCAAGCAAGATAAGAATCTTTAACGTGCGTGACAACACTCACACGCGGGATATCTATTTTGCCTCTCATCCGAACTAGGGCGTATTTTTGTGAAAAAATGCTCGCCTAACATTTTTCAAGCGAAGCGTGTCGGGATTTGAACCCGGGACCTTGGGCATAGTAGTCACACGCATACCAACTACGCCACGGAGACGCCAGATGTCATATACCACTGAATATCGGGGAAATAGGGTATATACCTGTAAAACAATAGAAGCTGACCGAACTGCATCTAACAAGAAAGAACAGCAGATATGTTCAAAGACAACAAACATAGAGACAAGAAGAAAATTGTTCAAAGCATATGTGTAGAGTACAGCACAGTACGTCTATGAAATAGGGGCAGTAGGAAAACAGACAGAAAGAGATAGAAGCCTTCTGGAATGATTGCATGGACAGACAAGGTTAATAACAAATAGGTTATAGAAATAGTAGATGAATATAGATATCTGTGGAAAACAAAAAAAAAGTTGGAAAAATAGAAAGGCAGGATACGTTCTAAGGCATTTTTGGTGAACAGTGCGGGATATGTTACAAGCAGAGATAGGAAAAAAAGAAGTAGAGGTAGTCCGAGATCAGACTTTTGCACGCAGATAGTGAAAGATGCAGACTGGTCCAGGACTGAAGACTTAATAATGATGTAGATGTCAAAAATTTTAATCATGATTAAGTCACAGATAGAGCTGCCCCAGAAGGTCACGAAGATGTTTATTTTGATTACGATGAAGACGATGAGTAACGTGGAAACTTTTTACTACATAGATGAAAGTTTCAGGTTTTAATATCAGTGTAGTAAATACTTTGACAGCAAATAATATGTGAATGTTTTTGAATACATTCTCTTTCCTTTTTCACATTACATATGGTATATTTTTGACAATACAATAATGTTACAATTTTCACTTCGTTTTACTTTTGAATATTTACACCTTTGAAATAAATAAAAATGAATTTGTGATCGAGAATATTACTCAGAAAGAATTCTAAATGTTGTAACATTTTTATTTTCAATAATAATTATTTGCATTGAATTACAAGAATAATGCGCTAAGCGTGCATTGTTCCTTATTGATCTACTTATATTAATATATCTGTGTCACATAAAGCTATTTCCAAGCGCATCTCTAGTTGTTTATTTCGTATTCCACGCCTCTAACGTCGCGACCACTCGGTTCTAGTTTAGACAAGTTAGTCGGCCGCTTGATGAAGATGTATTTTCGGCTAGAGGCTGGCAACCTTCGCATCAATTATTAACTATTGAGATATCTTCTACTAACGGTTGGTAAAGTATATATTTTACAAACTAATTTAATTTGAATTAATTTATTTAGCGCGACACGTAGAATGAAACATGTAGAATTCGTCATGTAGGATCCAAAAAATTTAGAATTACCGTTATTTAGGAACAGTTGATTTGAAATTTGTCTACTAAGAAATTATGGATGTAATTTGGATGCAGTCGTATCTAATTAGAAATGGCTGGTAACTTTGTTTGATGAACGAAATTTCCATCTCAATTTATCGTGAAGCAACAAAAGCAGTTTTGGTTCGTTATTAGATATAAGATATTTCATGCATGTGTTTTAAAGGTTAGAGCACGTAAACTTGCTATTATGTTTACAATATGTAAATTGTGTAAACTTCAATTATTGTTGAACTAGTTTTATTAGCCGTAGAACAAAATTTTGTCAGATTAGCTTTCTATAATAACAAGCTTTGTTCCATTTGAACCTTCGATAATTTCAACGTATGTTTTCGACGTCATATTTTTTTTTGTTTTGCACAGTTGACAGATGTTGTCTTGAAAGCAGATGCTTTGTGCAGCTGTAATGGAATTTAAACAAAACATTCCTATTTTTGTGATCAGCTTTTATCTATACATAAATTATTAAACATAAATATGAAAGTTCAAATCTACGTTATGTAAGATTCTAGTAATTGTAATCTACCTGAAAAGATCTTCCCAGGTTAGAACGTAATTCAGTGTGTTATGCTTATAAATTATTATCACTCAAATGTTTATAACAACTTTGATGTAGTTGATAATGACAATTTTTTTTCTTGTTAAAAAGTTCCGATATTTTAAAAGAGTTTTTTTAGTAAACAATTAGTTCAAATTTAAGGCTTTTATTTTGGTCAAATGCGATCAAATCTAAATATACAAAAGTAAAATTTTTCTGAGTAATAATGTGGTGCCAATATTATACTGGATATACATTTTTTTTATTTTTATATACTTTTATAGGACACAAATGGTGTTCTACTTTTTTTATTTATTTAATCTTTGCAATTTCTTACAGGAGCTGCGTCTTATTGTGTTAAGACAGGTTTTTATTAACGAAGGCGATCATTTCATCTTTGGGTTTCCACGTCCCCCCTTAGAACTGTGCTTTGCAATTATCGTAATTATCTCAAGACATGGTGGCGCCTATTTGATTTAGCTTAACTTTGGTTTGCAAACAGGATTCGACTCCCCCCCCCCCCACTTCTTATTGCTCTACCCAGGAATAGACCCCTAGCTATGTCGGAAGACTTTTGGTTCACTAGCGCCTTAATGTAAAAGAAATAACGTTTTAGTTGTGCTTTCAGTACAATAGAACAAAAAGACGTTTCAGTCTTTTGTAAAGCAAAAGTCGTTTCAATGTCATTAAAATTATTGGTTCACACGTCAAAAGAAAAACTATTTCACTAGTAATTGTGAAACGTTATATATCGTTTTTCTCAACTTTTTAAAAAACTGAACCTCATCGTTTTTATAACAGAGCCTTCACTTATTGAACACCCTCATATATTCGCTCAATAACCCCTACATGCAAAAGTTTAGTTTCCCAGTATTTTTGAGCTACTTTTAATAAGGCACATTGTGGGGCACCCTATACCTATTCGAATTATTTTTCTTAATGTAGAAGTTTAGTTAAGTTTTCAAAACATTACTTTGACTAACGTTTTATAGTTTTTCTAAAAGGCTAAATAGATGTCACATACTTTAAAAATGCTTTCTAAAACTTTATCTGTCCAGAATGAAGAGTCATTTATTTTTCTGAATAATCAAAACCATTATATACTTTTAAGAAAAATCATAAACTTTTAAAGTAAACGATTGCACGGCATGGACTATATTAAAACATTTAGAAAATATTTAAATGGGACCTTGTAATTTAAACGTAATACATTTTCATGAATATTAATTTGGTAAAGTGGCTATTTAATTATACTTAACATCAGCATAGATTACGCTTCCTAAACATAGTACAATTTAGATACTTATTCGAAATTGTTAAATCCGCAATATTGATTGCAAAAAGCATTTACTCGCTTCAAGTTAAAATTGTTGGATGTCCATTTAGTTCTAATTACAGAACAGAACAGAATAATAAAGACGAAATTTACATAGTTTCCACCATAAATCATTACAGAGTAATAGCTAAAATTGCTCCAATTAATATGCTGCCCTGTTATTAGACGATTAAGAATGCAAATTGGATAATGCTCTACCTGCCTTAAAGGACTGTATATCTACTAAATGACCGCAAATAGTTAAAAAAGCTTAGAACAGCTTGTGAGCTTTGTACTGATATAAAAAGAGGCAATTTACAGATGAAAATGTCTCTTTGAATAGCAAAACTATGCAATAATATCAATATCCAACTTAAATTTGAAATTGTTCAAAGTTAGTTACCGTAATGGGGGTGGTTTTATATAGGGTGTAAACAAGCACAACTTAAAGCATGCTTAGGAGAATGAGCATGATTAGGTTATTCTTAAACAGCAGAGCCATATCATCTCTTCTTTTAAACGTTTAGGTTTAAAGACTCAGGGTGTTAACAGTTTGTGGAAACGATATTGTTTTTGTCACTGCTTTTACATACCTTAGAAACGTATTGATAATCAAAACCCTAAGCATACATTTTTTAATAATAGTTTTAAATTGTTTATCGTGTACACAAATTACATTCGTTATGCTGTTCAAAATAAGCTTCATAGCACTGATGCGAATTATATTTTTTATTTGTAAAAAATTTATCACCATCATTAGATTTTCAGCCCTAGAACTGGTTAGACGCGTACCTCCATTGCTTTCTATTCTGAGCTAACCTATACATTTCCCTGAAATTCCCACAGCCCACATCTTTCACTATTTGTGTGCAATAGTCTAATCTAGGTCTATCTCTACATTTTTTTCCTTTCTTTACTTTTAATATTTACTTTAATATCTTGGAACTGGTTGGATGTGTACCTCCATTGATTTCTATTCTGAGCTGGCCTACACATTTCCATGAAACTCCTACAGACTACATCTTTAACTATCTGTGTGCAGTAGTCTAACCTAAGTCTACCTCTTCTTCTCTTTTTTCCTGTCTTTGCTTCTAATATATTCTGCACTATTCCCCCATGCCTTATAACGGATCCTCTTATCCTATCTCTCCTATTTTTTTTACTGTTTTCCACAAATATATTTCTTCCCCTACTATTTCTAGAACCTCTTTGTTCTAACATAGTCTGTCTATGATATCTTCATCATACGTCTGTAGCATTACATTTCAAAGGCTTCTACATTTTTCCTGTCCGCTTCTCCTATGCTCCAAGTTTTACATCCGTACTGTGCTGTTCTTCACACCTACACTTTCAATACGTTCCTTTGTTTTGTGTTATATTTGTCTTATATCTTTGGCACTTACCCTCTTGTAAGTTCCCGTTTCCTATTTGTATAACGGTTTTTGACTTATTTTCTCCTTCTTTACATACCAGTACTCTAGTTCTATTTTTACTAATTTTTATACCGTATTTCTCTGTTAGTACTCTTTTCAGTTGATTAAGAGCTGCTTCTAACTCTTCCTTGCTAGTTGTTAATTCCGATATATCGTCTGCAAATATAAGCATATCAATTGTTTGTCCCTGTATAATCATTTCAAATATCTTCCTGCATTTGACTGTATTCACTGTCTCTTCGATATACAAATTAAAAATTAACGGGGATGAGGCACATCCCTTTTAACCCTTTCCTGATATTTACTTCTCTACATTCATGCTCTAATTCTATTACAGCTGTTTGCTCTTTGTATATGCTACGGACTATCTGTCTATCCCTATAACTCATTCCGATCTTTTTGAGTATTTCGAACATTTTTTCCCGTTTTACATTGTCGAATGCTTTTTCCAGATCTACAAACTCTATATACATGATTTCCTCCTTTTCTATTGTTTTCTCCATTATCATCCATAAAGCTAAAATGACCTACCGTGTTCGCCTGTTTCGTCTAAACCTAAATTGATCTTCTCCTAGTATTTTTTGAGCCCGTTTTTCCATCCCTCTTTGTTATTATTAACTATTGTTATTAAAATTAATAAAAAAAAACAATTTATTTTGAATTTATTTCGGCCAGTATAACAATTTGCATACAATTATGGTCACTACAAACTCAAGTACTATAAAGTTATGACATGTGGTAATGACTGATTATAAGTTATCGTGGTCTAGGTTTTTATACTATTCTTATCTAAAGAATTTTGTGTTTTTGGACCTTTTTCTTATTTAATTATGATTAACAGTTTATAGTCAAAAAACACATTATTATTTCCAAATAATATGGAAATATACAAGAATGTTCAAGGTAAGTCATTATACCTTACTTAATACAATTTTGATAATATCACTCCTTCCTTGTTAAGTTAGAAAATGGGAAAGTTCTATTATCAGGGTCGTGATTTCATTTTTAATGATTCTAGGTTTCACAATTTTAAAATAAACTGTTACGAGTTTGGGAAGCAACTTTATGAACGTGTTTTATTATGGGTGTAAAAGCGAGATGCAACTGACTTTTGCCCTTTGGTTTTCGCAATAGTCAACAAACACTGCAAAGGCTAATGTGGACAGTATTTTGGGCTCATGCTTTGATAATGTATTCGTCTATCTAGATGATATTATTATAGCGCAATCAGATTTCAAAGACCACATTAATACGCTTCAGGAAGTTTTTTAGGCTATAAAGAAAACCAACCTAAGTATCAGTTTCGAGAAATATGAATTTTGTAGACTATCATTTAAATACTTGGGCTACGTGATTGACAGAAAAGAACCACATACAGAAAACGTAATCGCACACTTTTTTAATAACCATCCCCTCAACCGTATAAATAGAAACACGTTAAAAAATGTTTCCCAATCCTCAAGTTATTGAATTTATATGAAATTTAACTATATAAAAATTATCAGCCGATTTCACGTTAAGCGTATTGGCTACTTTAAAAGTCGCCCCCAGGGCGCAACACAAATTGAAGGCACTCATTCTTCTAAACTTAAAAAATTTCACCTTATGTATTCAAATCAAACATTAATAAATCAAAGTCACTTTCAATTTGTGTCATAAACGTCAAACGTAAATAAAGACGATTTTAACAACTTTGAGTGGTTTAATTCCCAAAGAAAATCAAGAAAAAAGTTTACAGCTTAAGTTCATACATAAACTTATTACAAAATTGTAAAATAATGCTTACCGAATCTTTGTTAAAATTTACAGAACTTAAATCTCTTCTCTTGTAAATAATTTACCCTGTTTTTTGAGTATAATTAGCCAATGATGCTCCACAGATAACTTAGTAAAGGTCAAAATGTTTCAAACTCTCACCTCAAAATCTGCTGGTAAATCATACGCTTACCAAAAAAATTTATATGATTAAGAACTTATTCTAGTTTACGAATATTTGAATATTTCAGTTACAAACAAGGAATCATAATTTATATTTGCAAAATATGGCGCTTGTCAACATCTCATCTCCAACGTAATTAACGGTATTAAAAGCTTCCTGGTGCCATCTTAAATCTCCATTTGTAGTCGATTAAATTCGGCAATAGTCCCCGTATCTGGATTATTGTTGTCGAAGATAGTTTAAAAATAATTATTCTTCATAATTATGCAAAGCTACATATTGCATCTTGTACAATGAATTACGAATTGCTCGAACTTATACATTCAAATCTTTACTTAAACTTACATGGTCGATCTCGTAAAAGTTAAATGAATTCTGAAGTTAATTACCTTCGTTTATATACAAAATAATCTCCATACGTCATTATTCCAGATCTTTTCTTATTTATTTAAAAGTATGAGTCACTCCAGATGATGTAATATTTACGCGAATGGCGCGTTTTAATGAGCTAACTAGTGGCAATTTACCACGGTCGATGTTATTTACGAGTTTCGTAAAGCGTCGTCGATCCTCTTCTAACGCACATAGTAATGTTCACTGTCTCTTTCTCTATTATTGTACTATGGAAACTTTTAAAAATGAAGTTTAAATGTTATCTACACACGGAATAATTATTTTATGCTCTTATGAAGATGCATTAAGGCTCGCAATTCGTTACTATGGCATTCTTAACAATTAATTTGCACAAGGTATCTCACTCGGCTGAAAAGAATTGAATTAAAGGTGAGGTTTTAAGTTTTATTCGTATTACGATCTCGTTAATAACTGCAATACATGAAATTCAATTACATGGTTAATAAGGGCTCCTTTGTACTTCATCAAATAATTACGCTTAAATTTATACAGGGTAGCGACATTAAATAAAGTGAGATTTTAACTTTTCCCGTTTTCTGGCTTTTGGGTGGGTTTTGCATAGAAATTGGGTGGTTCAGAATCAGGAAAAATGGAATTTTCCGCAATTTCATGGTTACGCCCTTTATTCATTGATGTACAATGCAAAAACACAAAATTGCGCGTGTATAAATAATCATCCTGTATGATATAAGCATATTGTAAATAAATAGTAAGTAACGTAAATTGGATATGTAAATTGTAAGATATCGTAAAATGCATTTGATTTGCTGTAAATAGCATAAAAGAGTACAGCTTTACGCATTTAGTTTGAGAAACTAAAACCAACGTGTATTTAAAAACCCCAAAATAAATAAATAATTCTGTGTGCTGAAAGCAAATATTTCCTATAAAGCGCAAAACCCTTTTGCATTAAAAAAGCAATTAAAATTTAAATTAATTGCCCCCTAACTATTGAAATTTATTGTAAACATAGAATTCTCTAGAATATAAAAAGATGATTCATCGGGATTTAGGAATACGCCAAATTGCTATAAACACATTGATTAACATTTTTATTCCAAGAAGCAGCTTGAACATTGAAAATAAAACGTAAAATCCCTGAAACTGTTAATAAATAATTTTTGATCTTCGCATTCACTCTTGGAGAGAAGCGATAAGGAATAATAATAGCATATAAACAGGGACAAAAGCAAGCATGACGGATACCTAGAATCAGATAAAAAAGTAATAAAATGTCAAAATTTTATACGCTAATTGGGCATTCCTGTTACCTTACATAATAATTTTCGAGATTATTGTGGTAAATTCTAAATATATATATATATATATATATATATATATATATATAGGAGCGCTTATTGTTTCGAGGGGATTTCATTTATTAAATATGATCCGATGCAGTCGATGTAGATCAATAAATGTTATTTTAAAACGCTAACCGTTGCGTTATATAGAAGTATGCAGTAAAACATAGTTGCGAAGTTGCAATGAATATTAAAATGATGTTTTTAAATCCAAATTACGTACAAAAATGAAATTATTAATTACAAAGAAAAGACAAAATTCTTCAGTATAAAGCTATTTTAAATATGTAATAAATAATCGAAGGGAAGATGTAACCTAAAATGTACTTTGATAATTGCTGTTGAAAATTAGGAATTTTAATTTGAAGATCAATTTAAAACAAGAAGATTTTTAATTAGGTGAAGAGTTTTGTGGATTTTGCAAGTATCACTGTTAGATTTATTTTTAACTGATATTAGAGTATATAGATCTAGTTTAAGATAATCCTAATAATTTTTTTCTTGTGTGAGGGATTTTTTTTACCAGGAGTTTGTGTTCAGAGTTTGATATACTCTGACCTTTAATAGATTTTAGGTCAAGGATTTTTTCTGGCCAAAACAAATCTTAACAGAGTCCAAATAATTTATAACCAGGTGAAAGATCCTCAAAAGAATAAGTTTAATTCGGTAAATATAAAATAAGGTAAACAACAATAATTTTGTTTGTAACAAAGACTTCTTAAAAATTATTTTGCCTGAAAGAAACGCTCTTGTAAATGCTTTTGCATGAAAGAAGATATTTTATATTGTATGAATGCTTTGTGATAGTGCTGCATTTTATTTAATTTTGGAAACTCCGTAAATTCCGTTGAGCTAGTCAGGCAAAGTTAAAAACGAAGCGACGCTCCCAACGGGGCATTACCACAGCATTCTTTTAGTGGCGCCCAACGTGCTGATTTGTCTCATCAATATATATATATATATATATATATATATATACTATAAACATTTGAAAACTTCCATGTGCATTAGTGTCAATAAAGACGTAATCACGACCGATTACCTATTTCTTTATCTGTTCAATAGTGGAATATATCCAGTATAGCTTATTGAGCGGTAAATTGTATTTAAAATGAACAGACCACTTCAGTTAAATTAAAATTATAGTATAAATTTTTGTGAGCATCAAAATAATCCTCGGAATATATTGTTGCCACACCATTTTTGATGGAGGGTTTTACTTATATGATGGTAAAAAAATAAAGAAAGTGGTTCTAATATTCTGATGGAGAGTAAGTCGTATTGTCGAATGTGGATTGGTTTAATGGATCTTCATGCTCGAATATACGAACTACAAGAATCTTTACTTTACTGATGTCTGTAGAAGATATTGGAGAGTTTGACTTTGAACGCGAATAATAATAAAGGTTTTATTATCAAACGTGCATTATACATTAATAAATGTTATTTGCAAATAATTTCTATTTATTTACAATTTATTTGTTGTATGAAAACCTTCAGGTACTCAATCACCTTGCTTGTTATACTGCATGTACTTCAATTAAAAATAGCAACAACAGTGGTCTTCATTTTACTTCGGTATTGCCTTTATGTAGCAAGTAGTTGAACATGTAGTTCAATTTTCTTAAAAAGAGCGTTCGTATAGCGAAAAAACGGACATCTTAGATTTATTCTGGTATTAGTATTGTGTGAAGTTCGAATGTGTTTCTTAATGAGATCAGCAGAAGAATTTGCGTATAAACAGTATGGACATCTCAATACAATGTTTTGTACACACTTCAGCGATAAGTTTTAAAATGATAATTTGAATTTGGTTATTTTAGACAAACACTTGTATATTTACAACAAATTTAGGTAAACTTAAGTTTTGAATAGCATCACTTCATCCTGTCGTTCATTATCCTCATTTAGTTTAATAGTCATATCCCCTTCTTTGCACCAAACAGGAAAATCAATGTGAGTTATGTATCCCCCAATCCATATATGTATTATAAAATAGAATTTATTAGGAATAATTAGAAATTGTTAAGAAACTTAAATATATGCAACAATGTAAATTCAAGAATAATTAAACAAAGGTTATTAACAGTTGTGAGAACAGATGCAATACATTGTATCCCAGACGATAGTGATACTGCAGGTGGCAGGTCACAGACGGTTAAGAAACCGCAATTACTTAGAAATTAAGATCATTACATTGTATAATGAATAGAATTAAGAAATAAGCAAACATGAACTCTGGAAGTTCCCACAGACATGTGAGGGGCAGGGACAACATAAATACCCCGGAAGCCCCAAGACCGTCAGTCAGTCTACAGTATTTCAGCTTTAACATTGCAGTTTGCTTAGGCTACTCACAATATTAGTTCAATTATTAATTACTTTTTAACTTAGTTTAATTTTAATCAAGTTTGTCAAAATTCCACATTAATATCTGTTTACTAAATACATTTTGTTACAAAGTTTTTGGAAGAAGTTTTTAAAAAAACCGCTCCCAAGGTCCGAAACGTAACTTGTGTTAGAAAAGAACTGTTCCAGGCGAAGTTTCCAATGTAATTTTCTCTATACATACTTTACATGAGTGGAGAGACATACATGCTGTTTATTCTAGTTACCAACTGTTAATTTTGAGGATAATTTTATCCACTGACTTATTGTTTAATTTGACAATTTTGGAGGTTAAAGTTTGATAATCAAAATCACAATTTCACAATTTTTTGGAGGCTAAAATTTGACAATTTCTTTTTGGGTGATTAAAATTTGGCAACTTTTAAGTCAAAAATTCAACAATTTTTGCCATTCAATCTAACGTAATAGCACTTCTTATAGATATGAAAGTATTGATCTTTCTGCTGACTAGGCTTATTTATTATTATTTATTTATTATACCGGGTGTAACAAAATAAGTGTAAAACATTTCAAGGGGTGATTCCTTATCGTAAAAGAGATATGGTCTTTCATATAAAGAAACTTCATTGGAACATCCCTTGTTAAGATATAGCCCCTTAAAAGGGGTACATAAACTTTTTTTTTCATTTTTTTTACAAACACTAAAAAAGTTACAAAATTGAAATTAAGGTAACATTTTTTACTATCAAAATACACTTACTCAGTAATTTATTTGGTTTACCCCATGGTTGTAAGGGGTGGAAAACGCAACTCCCAAAAATTTATTTCAATGTAACTTTTTGTATTATTATGTATGTGCCATTTAAAAATTTATTTCCAATAGCTTATTTCATTCTAAACAAAAAATGTCTCTTGATTTTTTTGCCCAAAATTAACCAGTTCGCAGGAAAAAATTATTTTACAAACAACTACAGAGATACAACGTCATAAGACGAAAATGCGAAACTAGTTTATCTAGTAGGCCGCTATTAGTGATAGTGACAATTAAATTGTAATCACGCTGTCAGTTTGTAAATTTTTGAAATTGAATTAATAGTTGTGTGTCGTTGTTCTGTTCTTAATTTGTTAGTTTAATAATTCACTTGTTATTAAAATGCGTTACGTTTACGGTCTGTCGCAGGGTAATGGGTTGGAAGCTTGTAGAAGGTATGCTGAAATGTATCCTCAACGACAACTTTCTTCGCATAGAATATTTGCCCAACTTCATCAACGATTACGAGAATATGGTTCATTCGAAAAAAGAACGCAGGATTGTCGTTGCCATCGAGAAGTTAGACCACCACAGCTTGAAGAAGCAGTACTTAATTTGGTTGAAGAACAACCCACTAGCAGTACTAGAAAGATTGCTTTCGAGTTAAATGTTGATCATATGACGATATTTCGAATTTTAAAGGAACAACTCTTATACCCCTACCATCTACAACGAGTACAGGCACTGTTACTGCGAGATTTTCCGAACCGTCTTGAATTTTTCAATTGGATGCTGGAAATGATTAGAAAAAATCCTGACTTTCTGAAGACAATCGAATTCACAGACGAGATTATTAATTTTCATAATAATTACATATGGGTTGATGAAAATCCTCACGCTATTGTCCAAGTTAACCATCAAGAACATTTTTGTCTTAACGTGTGGGTCGGAGTTATTAGGGATTATTTAATTGGCTCTTATTTTCTACCTCCTCGATTACATGGTGAGACATACACTCAATTTTTAAGAAAAGTGCATCCAGTACTGCTGGAGTAAGTTCCTTGTGGTATCAGAAGGGTTATGTTTTTTATGCATTATGGGGCTCCCGCCCATTTTAGTCAAGCAGCACGTCAGCATTTAACTCAAACATATCCAAATCATTGGAGGACCACAGAATTGGCCCGCTCGATCCCCGGATTTGAATCCTCTCAATTTCTCTTTAGGGGCCATTTACACCTTAATTTCAATTTTGTAACTTTTTTAGTGTTTGTAAAAAAATGAAAAACAAATTTTATGTACCACCTTTAAGGGGCTGTATCTTAACAAGGGATGCTCCAATGAAGTTTCTTTATATGAAAGACCCTATCTCTTTTACGATGAGGAATAACCCTCTGCAATGTTTTACACTTATTTTGTTACACCCTATATAGACAAGATATCAGCATTAAAAATTCTCCTGGCTGTTTTCTATTCATATTTCTGCAGAGTTGTTATTTCTACAATTATTATCTAGCATTACAAAATTCGTACTGGCTAGGTTGATTGAATTTTTGCTATTTTTGTTGTTAAAGCACTTTATACACAGATGGTGTGTTATAGTCGCTCAGTCTTTGGCGAGCTGTAGTTGTACTATTTAATACGACAAAAAAAACAAGAAAATTTTCCCAAAATTATCCAGGCCAGGTACCAGTAATACAGATAAAGTGAGGCTAATTGATCAATTTATAATTGACGCAAATGAGATTTTGAAGGAGTCATTGACTTCGTGGACCAATCCGCCGGTGGCAGAACACAATCTAAAAACACCTGAAGCAACAAAGTATGTATTTATTGGCTTAACATAAATTTAATATATTTACTTTATCTAATCTACATCTGATTTTTTCAGTGAACAACAATTAAAAACTACCTCGACTAGTTCCAAATGGAGGTGACAATCCCAACGGAATCAATAAGGTATCATTTTAAAGAAAATGCGTGGGGACGACGATACCGTCGAATTAGGAGAGGAAGAAGAAAAGGACGCCGTAGAATTTTCAGACACGATAGAAAGCGTGGCGCAATAATCCGGCGTCGTCTTCTAAAAGAGATTGAAATGATTAAGCGGCAAAGGGAGAGTTTAGTTATAAGAGAAAATATAAGACAATTTTAAATTTTAAGTGTAACTACTTATGTTAGATTATTGTTCTTAGTTAATTATTTTAAGTGAAAGTAGTAATTTGTTATTTTTTATTGTTTTATTAATAATTCTAAAAAAAAATAATAAAGTTTATTACAAATTTGAGATGCTTGCTTATTTATAAAAAAAAAAGGGTTTAAACAATTTATGTGATCTATAATAATTATTTTAAAGTATATTTTCAAATAATATCTTTTATAAATTACAATAGAAAGTAAATCAATGTATAGCAAAGATACATTGTGTTCTTCCTTCGTTTGTTTTCGTTGCATTGGGAGCTGTGTTTTTAAAAAACACTTCCAAAACTTCTTAACAATTTATTTGATTAATATAGAATTGAATGTGGAATTTTACAAACTTGATTAAAATTACTCTAAGTAAAAAAATAATTAATTGTACTATTTTGAGTAGCCTAAGCAACTGCAACGTTAAAGCTGAATACTTTGACTAACTGCCGGGTCTTGGGGCTCGCGGGCTATTTATAATGTCCCTACCCCCTCACATGGCTGTGGGAACTTGCAGAGCTCATGTCTGCTTATTCTTAATTAATGCATTGTTACAATCTTACTTTCTAGGTAGTCACGGTATCTTAACCGTCTGTGACCTGCCACCTGCAGTGTCACTATCGTCTGGAATACATTGTATTGCATCTGTTCTCATGAACTGTTAATAAACTTTATTAATTGTCCTTGTATTAGATTGTTGCACTTCACTTAGTAATTTCTTAATGATTTCTAATAATTTCCTATTAGATTCTATTTTATAATACATACATAATTCGGGACATATATAACTCACGTTACTCAGAAAATTCGATATTGACAGTAACTCCGGTAGAACCTTTATTGATTATGTAGACATTCTTGTTTGGATCAATAGTATAGTTTAATTTCTTAATTACATAAGCTTGCAGATACTCAAACACCGTAGTGGTAAAATACGCTTAAATTCCTTTGCTTCTATCATAGCTTGATCGCCAAATTTGGTTTTTATTGATTCTACTTTTAAAACCTTATACTTTTGGTTCACAGTAAGGTTTTTGTAATGCGTGAATAGCTTGCGGTACCTATTTTTGTTAAGATGATTGAAATCCATATTTGTACTTATGATCCTTATATTCTTCTTGATGACGAACTAATAAAGGCATTACGTTTATGTTGATAACAAATTTTGCTTATTTGTGAACTGCGAAGAACACAAGTGTCATGAACGTTTAAAATATATAACGACATGTTAATAATCGATGTAAATCTAGCATTTCCTGATTACTCTTAAATATTTTAACATATGTCTGTACTTCTTGGAGTCCAAAGCAACGCAGTTTCTACTGCTAACTAAGCGGTTAGCAAAATTATGCACCACCAGCAGTTTTGCTGACTACTTTGAGTTCAAAGCAACGCTGTTTTAAGTCGACTGATATACTTTCAGTTCAAAGTAACACACTTTTTTAGTCGATTTCCCTACAAACCAGCACAGCTACGTCGTTTTCAGTAGATCGACCTACATTGAATCCAAAGTCGTACACCATTTAGTCGATTGACCTACATTAAGTCCAAAGTTGCATAGTTTTACTACTGCAGCGATTTCATTGTGATTGACTCAATTCTGCTTTGGTTTAGATAAACGTACATAAAATCTGCATGCTGTACGAATGCATGAATTAATGAAGCTTACAATTACGTTTTATGAAAACGTCTGAAATATTGAAAGAACTCTTACACACTGATTCCTTAAATTAATATTTTGAAAATTGTTTTTCAGTTGTTTTCCCCGCTAAATAACTTTCTAGTACATCTAAAATAAATGAGAAACCTCATCGTGGTTCATGGTAAATTCAATTATTCACAACAAACAATTATATTGATACATAAGGCATCGAAGAAAACATGCCTAGTATTTCTAATTTCAAACAATTCCCGACTTTCCCAAGATTGAAAGCAATTGTACAATCCATTATGCATTAAGCAATTCAGACCCAAGTTTATTCTGATCGTAACTTTCCTGATTCATGATTTACATCGCCATTTTACGGCACGGGTGTTTATTGCCAGCGAATTTGGAACTGACAGAAACTTCAGAGATAAAACGAATAATTCAGACGACGCGTCTTCCTCAAAGTACGGTTTTCGTTTTGTATTTCATTGCGGTGCTTTGGTTTTATTTCTTATTTTTATTTACTCGAGTAAAGTGTTGATTACGATTGCTGCTTTTGGTGGCCATTCTCATATTTGTGCCTTCTCTGAAATGTTCTATAGGTACTTATTCATTTTTTATATAGTTCAGCGGAACTTTAATTTTCAAAATGAGAAAAAGAATTAGTCTTTAAAATGAATACATCTTGCATTTTAATAAAATACTATCACCTGCATGTACAGAGCTTCGAGAAAAATTGATTACTAACGACTGGAGTCGACCTTGGTACGTGGTTTTTGGAATGAGGTAGAATGTGTGCAATTTGAAAATGTTTTAATATACACTAGATGTATATTTACAGCAAGGTGACACATTAAAAATGTGTCTCTTAAGCAGAGCCTTTTGCGTATTATTTGCTAAATCGATAACTTCTTCGATGTGGATTGCTATGTCAACTGCAGCTACATTGATTGCATTTCTAAATATATTTTGAAAGAACTTGAAAAAGAGTAAGCATTTTATAAATTCAATTTTACGTCTAACGGGTGCTTTATAAAACCAAGTAAATTGCAGCTCAAATTTCAATAATTTTGACAAAAAATATAGACCAGCTAATCAAAATTGTACTAGTTTTAGGGTTACTTTGATCAGAATTAAAAATTAAAATAATTAATAACCCTTAACCACAAAAAAATATTGTTAAAAACTAAATAGGTATTTCGACCACTAAGTGGTCATCATCAGTAGTAAACTTAAAAAATGAAACGCATTAAAAATTGTTCAGGAAACCCTTCTAAGGATATTCTCCTCACCATGTAGGCTGAAGTGATCCTTCCCAACAGACAATTTACTAAAATTGTTTCGAACACCTGAAGATATTCTTCTTACTAAGTAGGCTGGTGATCTCTACAAAATAATGTGAATTGTGGCCTTAATAAACAAATTTACTTAATTTATACTAAAATTAAAACTGTTTTAGCAGAACCAAAATTAATCACACGTTCCCATTGGTTGTTAAGTAATAGAGAAAGCAATCCAAATGACGCTATTGGACCCTTGTCAGTATTTAAGAGGGGTCTTGTGTGTTTAACTATTTTGATTGATTCATACGCATTTAGGGAGGAATACGTTGATACCGCTTTCAACAGTCTGACATGCTCTTGTTTAAATGGGTGGTTGATTTCAAAAATATGTTTGGCGACTTGAGATCTTTTATATTTACCATATTTGAAATAAGCAATGTGCTCTTGAAAGTCTGATCGATGTATTTTTGAGAACATCCAGGTCCCGAATAGCTAATCTCACAAATCCCCGACTTTCGCAACTTATCCACTTTGTCTTTTGGACTACCTAACAGATCTCTAATTTTATTAGTATTATTATAAGCAACTTTAAAATTGAATTGTTTAAATATTCTATTAAGACCCTTAGTGGTGCCGTGAAAAGGAAGTTTGACAAATTTGACTAATTCTTTAGTGGTGTTAGGTTGCAAAGTCGTTGATTTACGGATGTTATTTCTATTCTTACATTTTCTTAGAATATTATCTACAATAACCGCAGAGAAACCATTGTGAATGGCTATTTGTTTAATAAGTGCAAGTTCCATTTTAAACCTGTCGCTATTTAAAGGAAAATTAATGAATCTGTTCACCAAAAAAATTGAAAGCTGTCAGGCTATGTTGTAAAATAAAACGATTCACATTAGTTTCTTTCTTATAGATATCAAATTCTAGTTTATTATCGTTTCTAATTACTAGAGTATCTAGAAATGGCCATTATTCTCTGATCAGAATGAAAATTTTAACGGTAAAAGCATTGTGCCCTTCTAAAAACTGTAAAACTAGTAAGCTATTGGAAATTTCTGAAAAATAAGGTTTAAGTAATTTTGTAAAATTGCTGTTTTTAAAGAAACTGGGAAAATTTGATAAATTGCATTGTAAACGAACTTTCTTTTAATAGTTTCAATAATTTTTTCTAAATCTTCGTCGCGTTTGAATTTTTTCACCCTGTTGAAATGAACAGAAGGTTTGTTTCTGTTAAAAATATATTAAGCATAAATTGCGGTGAACAGTTGTTGCCAAGGTAATTATTCTTTTTAGTACTGTTACTTCTGTCTATCACCTTTTTGTAATTTCTTTATTCGTTTTGAAGTACTTTATATGTAGTAATTAAAACACAGTTTTCCTTACTTATTGATAGCCAGAGCCAGTGGCGTAACCAGACTTGAATTGAGGGGGGGGGGGCTAAATAAAATAAAGTAATAAACAACTTAAATTGGTCTTCAAGAGCGCCGAAGACGTTTCTTTTGGTGATGTTTGCTCTGCCTCACCTTAATAGTTATCAATACCTATGCTAAGAAAGCATTTTTGTATTTTTTAATCAAGTTTTATACAAATTTTATTTTTCAGTAAGGACATTAAAAAGCAGTTATATTCTTCTATTGCCACTATTTGCGTATGCTGTGATTATTTCCTCAACATCGATTTCTACCTCTCTCTGAATGTTTAGTAACGCTAACCCGTTCAAACGAGTTTCTTCAGCATTTGCACGAAGCCAGGTTTTAATTCGTTTGAGAATTGAGAATCTTCTTTCTACTTCTGCTTGGTTGCCGGAGCAACACACAAGATTTGCAACAAAATATATATATTAGGGAATAAGTTTCTTTGGCACACAGAAAGGGCAAGAAGCGCTGTTGTATACAGCTCACATTTTCTATTTCGTCTTCACTTATATTGCCATCTCTCAACTTCAAATCGTAACAACTCTTTAGATATGTCTATTTCTTGAATATTATTTATACAATGAAAATTTCTTCTTCCGTTTTTTAACTATAAAGGATGGTATGAGAAATTGAACTTCAGCCACTCTTTTGAACAGATCTCCAAATCTATCCTTAACTTTGTAGTAGGCCCGCCTAATTTTCTTAGTATTAGAATATTTAAATTTAAACGATTCGTCAATTTTCGTGGTCGTTCGGAGATACGGTGGTGGTGTAACATTTTTATTTTCAGTCATAATTTATTTGCATTGAATTACAAGAATAATGCGCTAAGCGTGCATTGTTCCTTATTGATCTACTTATATTAATATATCTGTGTCACATAAAGCTATTTCCAAGCGCATCTCTAGTTGTTTATTTCGTATTCCACGCCTCTAACGTCCCGACCACTCGGTTCTAGTTTCGACAAGTCAGTCGGCCGCTGGCAACAGCTACGTTAAGATGTATTTTCGGCTAGAGGCTGGGAACCTTCGCATCAATTATTAATTATTGAGATATCTTCTACTAACGGTTGGTAAAGTATATATTTTACGAACTAATTTAAATTGAATTAATTTATTTAGCGCGATACGTAGAATGGAACATGTAGAATTCGTCATCTAGCATCCAAAGAATTACCGTTATTTAGGAACAGTCGATTTGAAATTTGTCTAATAAGAAATTTGTTTGATAAGAAACTATGGATGTTAATTTGGATGCAGTCGTATCTAATTAGAATGGCTGGTAACTTTGTTTGAAGAACGAAATTTCCGTCTCAATTTATCGTGAAGCAACAAAAGCAGTTTTGGTTGGTTATTAGTTATAAGATATTTCATGCATGTGTTTTAAAGGTTAGAGCACGTAAACTTGCTATTATGTGTACAACATGTAAATTGTGTAAATTTCAATTGTTGAACTGGTTTTATAAGCCGTAGAACAAAATTTTGTCAGATTAGCTTTCTATAATAGCAAGCTTTGTTCCATATGAACCTTCGATAATTTCAACGTATGTTTTCGACGTCATATTTTTTTTGTTTTGCACAGTTGACAGATGTTGTCTTGAAAGCAGATGCTTTGTGCAGCTGTAATGGAATTTAAACAAAACATTCCTATTTTTGTGATCAGCTTTTATCTATACATAAATTATTAAACATAAATATGAAAGTTCAAATTCACATTATGTAAGATTCTAGTAATTGTAATCTACCTGAAAAGATCTGCCCAGGTTAGAACGTAATTCAGTGTGTTATGCTTGCAAATTATTATCACTTTAATACTTATAACAGGTTTATATTCAAACTATAGTTGCTTGTTTAAAAAAAAAGGAAAGTCAAAACTTTAACTTTGATGTAGTTGATAATGACAATTTTTTTCTTGTTACAAGTTCCGATATTTTAAAAGAGTTTTTTAGTAAACAATTAGTTCAAATTTAAGGTTTTTATTTTGGTCAAATGCGATCAAATCTAATTACATAAAGATAAAATTTTTCTGAGTAATAATTTGGTGCCAATATTATATTGGATATACATTTTTTATTTTTATATACTTTTATAGGACACAAATAGTGTTCTACTTTTTATTTATTTAATCTTTGCAATTTCTTACAGGAGCTGCATCTTTTTTTGTTAAGACAAGTTTTTGTTAACGAAGGCGATCATTTTATCTTTGGGTTTCCACGTCCGCCCTTAGAACTGTGCTTTGCAATTATCGTAATTATCTCAGGACATGGTGGCGCCTATTTGATTTAGCTTGGCTTTGGTTTGCAAACAGAATTTGACTTACCCCCCCCACTTCTTATTGCTCTACCAGGGAATAGACCCCTAGCTATGTCGAAAGACTTTTGGTTCACTAGCGCCTTAATGTAAAAGAAATAACGTTTCAGTGGTACTTTCAGTATAATAGAACAAAAGACGTTTCCGTCTTTTGTAAAGTAAAGTTGTTTCAGTGGGATGGTGAACACTTTTGACAGGAAGCGTCACTTGGCGTGGAAAATATTAATGATAAACATTAATAATAATGGTAGTTTAACCTATAGTGAAAGGTAATATAGTTTGTGGTGTTTAAAACTTATTTTAGGAAATAAGAGGAAGTATAACCGGCACCGTGTGTATCACGGCCCTTCTCAAAGCAGCCAGCAAATACGTAAAGAACAACAGGACGCTTACTCATGCACGGCACAACATTGTAATTCCAGCCGGCTATTACACAGTTACCGATTATGAAGGTAACAAAACAAACTTGGTTCAGCATTTGAATGAACGCTTGTAACCTGCAGGTTCTTCTACCAATGCAAGTAAGTGTAACTATTAAAATTAAGTTAATTTATGAACTGTTGTTACCGGGAAGTGTCTCTCGTAAAGGATTCATTGTTTTTTCAAGTACTTTTCACGCAGCGTGTTCGGAAACTGGGGTTCGGAAATTACGCGGCACGGGAGTAATTTAGTTGTTAGCAATAAATTGTTTGATTATGATTCAAATAACATAAGTAACTTGGGTTTGTGTTTAAGGTTTGTTGTTAGTTTTTGCAAATGAGTAATAGAGTTATTTTCAAATGTTCCGACCTGCGTCTTATTTGTCAATCCAACCCTGTGCTGAAATTAATTAGAAAATAAGAGTCTCACTGGCCTGACCATCATTGGCCCAGTCCAACTTCTACTAAAACATATCCAAAAATGGTAAATAAACTGTTCGTTTATAATACTCTTCAGGACTCGATTGAAGTATGTTACTTCATTTTGTTTGTTTAGAGCATGTTCTTGGTATAACAACTTCAATATTTTAGGAACAAACAATATTCTCAATGTCTTTAAAAATGTCTGAAAATTTTTGATCAGCGTTTTTCCGGAAATTTTCGAAAACAGATTCAATATTCTTTAATTCACTATATGCAGCTACTAAATCGCAGTCCGTTTTTTGGAGAAATAAATATACTTACAGGTAATAATATCTTCAAAATAACGTCTAATACTTTTAAAGCTACAATGAACTCAAAACTTTCAAGTGATGCTAGGAAAACAGCTGCTCCATTATCAATTTTAGTAAGGTGCAGTAAAGTTTGCCGTATAGTTGAAATAAGTCTGAGAAAGTTGTTTATGTTTTCGTGCCTTTTAACCCAACGAGTTTCACACATATTTTTTATAATTGAAATGTTACAATTTTCCGGTAAACAGCTTTTAAAAGCTTTTCGCCTAAGATGGCTTTCATGAATATAATTTGTGACCGACTTAATAATTCCAATAGCGTTTCTTATTGGAGGCAGCGTGCAACTAGTAACTAGGTTTAGAACATGAGCGGAGCAATGTGTATAAGCTGCTAAAGGGTACATTTCAAGAATTCGAGCATGAACGCCTTTAATTCTACCGCTCATATTTCCAGCCCCATCATAGCCTTGGGCACGCAACTTAGAGACAACTCTACATTTAACAATGTCATTGTTTCTAAAATCACTTTGGAGAGTATGTTCCCAGTTGTATTTTCTACTTCAACAAATCTTAAAAAAGATTCCATTATATTTTCAATTTTAATTAACGCACACATATTGCCATTTGCTCTTTGCCAGATATATCAGCAGTTTCGTCCGCAAGTACTGAAAAATACGGAGATCTGTTCACATCGAACACAATTTGCTGTGTTATGTAATTGCCAATTAGTTCAATTAAATCATTCTGTACTTTGGGACTAATGTATGTTGCATTTTGTGGTGATTCCTCGAAATGCTTCTTTAAGATTTGGTCACCACATTCCACTCGAAATTTTAGTAACTCCCTAAAATTTCCTTGATTTGATGTCGATGATTCCATAATATTGTGACTCTTTCCCTCTCGGTGACCTCTAATCGGAATATTTTGATGACCTCAAAAAGTAATAGTAGTTACAATACCGTGAAGCGTTTTTTGGTTTAATGTAATCCTTTCATGAACCGCGTGCAAAATTTGATCTCTAACATTTCGGACCGTTTGTTCATAAATGTTCAAAAAGTATCGAGCAGACTCTAAAGCATTTTTATGATAGTTTGTAGATTTGTGGCTACAGAAACATTCCAATGCCTTCTTCCATTTTATTACAGGATTATTGACTAGAAAACCATAAGATGGTCGCGCAAAAAGCACACAAAATTTGCAAAAAGCGCCATTTAACTTCGCAGAATAAACTAACCACCGAGAAAATTTAGCAAGCCAATTATAATTAAATGATTTTGTTTGTTTTCCTTCTTGAGTTTTCGGAAACTGATAATTAGGCTTGGGCATCCACGGTTGCTTTATTAGTTCATATTTTAAAACATAACTCAAATTTGATATATTTTCTATATATTGTCCTACATCATATTTGTTTATATTTAACGAATCTGTAGTGCTGCAAGGTTCTTCAGCTAAAGCATCATTATCACTTCCGTTGTAACTTTAAACCCGCTTCTGGTGGTTCAATGAATACTGCCGTCGCGATAAACAAAGTAAAATAATGGTTAAGATTTTAAGAATAATATAAAACTAATATTTCCAAAAGTATTAATTTTGGAATGAAATGGACCTAAATGTTAAAGGAAAATAGATCAATCTGAAACCAAGCATATGCTGCTTATAAAAATAAACAAGAAATAACCTTACCTAGAGTTTCTGTACCTGTGCATAGCTTCACAGCTGTATTTATTTGAAATCAAGTTGATAATTAAACTGTGGATAAAGTGTACAATTAGTTCCAAGAAAAACAAAGAATATAAAAATGTTTTGCAATGAATTCTACCAATTTCTAGAAGCCATAAAAAGAAAGTTTTTAAATCGACCCAGATTTATTCCAAAGAACTCTTCATGCCTTCTGTTGAAAAAAATTTAAACAAAATCGTTAGGGTCGCTTTTTCACAATGCTATTTTGAAGAGTTTAGAGTCTTTAAACTAAAGCCGTTTTAAAGAAAAGTATTTCAGTAAAGTTTTTTACTTCTAGTAGTTTAGCAGGCGATGTGCTGTTAAACAGCGTTTATGTTTCAGCAGTAGCTTTATTCATTTTCGCCCACAGGAGCATAGAGCTTGTTTTTTAGCATCCTGCACCTGTAGCTTTTATGTATAGGTTTAGGACTTTCGGATTCAAATTATGAAATAGCCCTTATAATGTGCCCTCAAAATCAAAATATTGCAATAAAAACATCCTATTTTCCTTTACATCACTCCATTTTCAAATGCCATATTAAGTTTGTGGAAATCGGCCCATTAATTCCTAAAATATAACCGACGCAACTACATCTACATACAGACATTATCTAACACCGACATTTTTATGATAAAAATTCTTTTAATTATTGAGGGGGGTGCTATAGCCCCTAAACCCTCCCCCTGGTTACGCCACTGGCCAGATCATTAACCATAATTAGGTAGCAAAGCATGGTTTGCTTTCATAATGGAATAACAAACAGATAAGTACTTCAAATTGACGATTTGTTAAGAAGTGGATTCTGTCTATTATCAGTGCCAAGCGATTGATTATATAAATTTCATATATGCCTTTAATTAAACTAAATTTGATAGGTCTGTATGAGACATAAATTCAACTTTCTAACTGCACTGTTTAGAGCGGATTTTACATTTTGTAAAATTAAAAATACTGTAAATTTGCTAAAATTTATGCGTCTGATGGCACCGTTTATTTTACGGAGATATTTAGGAATCTCAAAGAACCGGATAAAGTTTTTTACTTTTAATCCAAATGCGAATTTTTAATGCGTTTAAGTAGATGATATCCAACTTAAAAATTGTATTTTCTGTACCAATGACTTGTTATTAAAATATATCAACTTAAAGGATAGTTGCATAAACAGAGTAAAAAATACGAATCATTCGACCTTCCCATTTGTATATTATCGTTAAAGTTAAACGTTTGTAATGTTACCTTTTACAGCTTAAAAATTATAATTCCTCACCAATAAATACAGTTTTAATAAATATCCTCTCAGTGGCGGAAGTTAAGGATCAGTTATTAGGATTGTTCTTCAGGTTACAAGTTTTCTTCTAATACTAATTTTGGAGTTGGGTTAGCGAAGTATTGTGGATTGCTTAACTTAAATAACGAGAGACATCGAGAGGCGTTGAAAGACACTTCATTTCGACAATTATATTGAGTTAAATCTAAATAAAAATGCAGGAGTGTTTTATCGTTATGTTGTGAATATTAAACAGTATGTGGGTTTTTGTTGCTGATAATTTTAGAAGACTGAATAATTAAAAATGGACTTATGAAATTTACCTCTAACCATTTCTTTGGAAAAAAAACTAACAATAGGGGTAACGATTAGAGGTATGGTCCGATTTAAAATTTTTTTTACAGATTTTGATTCCCCAGGAAATTTTTTACTAATTTGATGGGTTACGTGCTGGATTTATCTCAGAAGATAGAGCAATGACGTTTAGAAATAGATTAAAGGTGATCATGGTATGGTTTGTAAAGGGTTGATCTCTAAATAGTAAGGGGTAATCCGATTTGAACAATTGCAGATTGGAGTAGCTGAGAAAGAACAATATTTATTGACATCTTACGCGACGGAGTTATATTAAAAATACCACTAACAATTGGTTTTGGCAAAAATCTAAAAAATGATGTAGCAGCTAGAGAGTTGCTCCACTTTAAATTTTTTTAACAGATTTTAGTAGCTTCGAAAATTTTAGACCGATTTTATATGCTACTCTACTAGAACGTAGGAAAGCAAAAATTATGATTAATAAATGTATTAAACTACGTTGTTTTTTATTCTTACGTTTAAGGTGGTAGTCCTAATGACAAAAAACGATACCCTTAATGAAATCGATGGGTGGGAAAAGGGTGAGGGTAATAAAAAGAAAGCTAAACTTTAAGTTGGTATGTTTAAAAGCGTCTGTCTACCGATGCAGACGACTATTATGTGACTTAGTTGTGCTCGTTAATAAAAAAATACAGGGTAGGTATTTATAACATTTGGGGTTAGGTGCTCTTACATTCATTTCTAAATTAAAATGGAGTCTGTAAGCTGTTTCTTAATCATCCTGAATTTTTTTCATATTTAAATGCACCCTAAAAAGTTCGTCTCTAAATTAAAATGGCGTCAATGCATTAAACAATAATACGAGATGTGCAAGTAATGATTTCGATTTGACTCAATAGTGTAGTGGTTAAGGTGTCTGTTTTGCGTGCGGGCAGCAGGCGTTCGAAGCCCGCTTGGGTCAATTTTGTTTTCTAAAAAGTGGCTATAAAATTTATATACAGAATGAAGCAAAAGTGAATATATACAAAGTAAGTCAAAACTCGTTAAGTTTAAAAAATGAAGGATTGACGTAAGAAAAAAGGCGGATTACAGATGTGACATTGTAACGATTTTATTTTCTGGCAATATTTTCACAAATATCTAATTTATTTAATTCATTAATAGTCAATTTAAAATATAATAAAGCTACACAATCTACGTGATAAATGTTATATATAGTTGAATACAATATAATCTTCGATTTGAGAGTATAAAATTTTAAATTAAGCGGTGACAGAAAATGCCATTGGTTAGTGTCACTATAAGAGCTCCCTCCTTTAGATGATTGTAAAATCATACTTGTTGTCAGACAGCAACATACGTCAATAAATTACTTCCAACTGAGCTGTCGTTAGAGAAAGTCAATTGTTCTTTAAATCAAGGAACATGACGTTGTTGCAGACCACATGTTGGAAGCACCAAAAGTTTAAAGTCGTTTTCAAGATGAAAACGTCTCGGCGAAGCTCATTATATGTTCGCATTAGACGGGTCGTTAAATTGTTTTAAATGGCTTTAGGTTAACATGCATCTTGGATAACATGCATCTTGGATAACTTGTATATCTTGGATAATTTGTATAATTTAGATAACTTGAGCAACTTACATTAATTTAAGAAGCTTTCCTTAATTTGAGAAATATATAAAATTTATTTGGCAATCAATGAAAATTTATTGGTAACTATTTGAAATTTAACTTTATATGGAAATCAATTTGGCGTGGTTCAATTATTTGAGGTGGACGCACCTGATATTTTATTAGATATTCAATATTCAGCTGAATTGGATTGTGTGGTTATGGAAATTCCTAATTGTAAATGTTGAAACAAAGAAGATTACAATTTATTAATTATTATTCCGGGTATGGTCCTTATACCTTGCAAGTATTTTTCTGATGGATTAACATCTGGTATGTAATTTGCGTTTTTAAATACGTCAGCTGTAGCATTTGGCAATAGCAGACAGATAAGTGTTGTTTGTTCACGTGGAAATTTCCTAGTTCATTAGGTGAATGACGAACAAGTTATTTTTAAATTTTGGTGAAAGGAATCTATAAAGCTTCACTTTTAATCTTTGCATTAGTACTAACAAAAAACGGTAGATGTCGATATAAAAACAGAAAAGGTTAACTTTCGAAAATTAAAGCGATTATTTGAATTACAAATTATTTTATCTTAGAGAATTAAATTGTTACATTTTGCATTTCATTAAATATTAATTGGAATATTTTGCCATAGAATGTGAGGTCCAAGTAGTACTACCCAGACCAAATAAAGTTGTAATATAAATTTAATTATTCAAAAACTCAGATTTAATCATTTTCAAGTATAAATTTTGCTAGATCTTACTAATATAAAAACTACTATATTTTATTTATGAGAAATACTGATTATTACCAAGTACATATGTACATATTTTTCATTATTATTATCTAATCAAATTTTTTAAAGAAGATGTCTTGTAAATAATTTAACTGCAACTTGAAGGAATAGATTTTCATTTTGGTCAAGACTATTATTATTAGTTGGAATGAATGCGGTTTGATTCTTATTAATTACGAATTTTTTTGAAATGAATGCACAAATTGTGCTATCCTTGTTTTAATCTGTTCACAGGTGTAGCAGTGCATCTTTAAAGTCAATATCGAGCCATAAGATAAGTAAACTTTAGGGATTGGGTTCCTGTATTATTTTACATAGCGGTATTTGAGTATAGGTTTCCGCATTCGCCTTATACAAAAGATTCAAGTAAGGTCTTCTTAGTATACAAAATTCGGTGGCGCCATATTCACTATATTTTGGTCGCAGTCCAACCCCGACCCAAATCTCATGTTCTATCCAGAGCAAATAGCTCGACTAGTCGCTTAGCCTTTGGAGGTTTCCTCATCTACGAGCCATTTTCCACCGAAACTTACCGTGGGCTCTTTACGTCTACTGGAAATTCTCGTCATCTATCCTTGTGCCTTTCAGCTGGTCACATAGGAGTAATAACCTTATAAATAGCCCCCTTAGTAAACCAAAAAGTTATAACATAAGAAAAAAAGTTATTATCGTTAATCAGTTTTTCCATTAAGAAACTATTAGTTTTAATGAGTTTTCCCATTAAATTGCGATTAGTGTTAATGAGTTTTCCCATTAGAAACGATTAGTGTTAATGACTTTTCTCATTAAAAATTGATTAGTGATAATGGGATTTAAATGAGAAAACTTATAAATGATTAGTATTAATGAGATTTCAATGGGAAAACTCGTTAAACAACGATTAGTGCTAATGGGTTTTTATTGAAAAAACTCAAAAACCGATTAACGGTAGTGTAACAAAAAAGCAATGTTCTTCCTCTACTGTCACTTAAACGCATTTTGTTGACAAATTTTCAGCGTCTATTGCAGCACTAATTCAAATTGGAATTGCAGATCTTCAAGATTTGATTTTACTGAATTGTGGTCTCTAGAAACTCGATTTAAAAACTACTCAAACCTTTCGGATTTCAGTTCAGGCGTTCAATTTTTTTCAAAAAACTGTTTATCAAATTGGTTCAAGATCGGGTGAAAATCCTAGAACGTTCACGTAACAGTGGTAGTCTAATAGAGACACAAAATATTAGGAACGATGTACCCATTTAGACCATCCTGAACAAACCTGCACCTTGAAGAAGCTTTAAAATACTATAACGGGTGGAATGGTTTGCGTGTTTCAGTGAGCTAAAGAGCTGAAGTATAAGTTTAACCAAATTAGTGGGGTCTTTAGTGAGGAAGCAGACTAAGACAGGTCCCCGAAAGAGGGCAGCAGCTTTCTGGGTTCTGAAAGTGGCAGGGACCATAAGGGTGGGTATGACATTCTAAGATACATGCATGCGGAAGGCAACGGGAAACCACCACATTAACTCCCAAGTACAAAGTTACATAAATGATTATTAATGATAACGGCATCCTATGGGGTAAAAAATTTCGGAGTTAAATAGTCCGCTATTCAAATCTCCGGTAGGGGACTACTTCGGGGGATTAGTCCGAAAATATAAAAACAGTTGTGAACATTCTGCGAGTCAGAGCGTGGAATGTCAGAAGTATGAAGCAAGTAGGTAAGCTAGAGAACTTAAAAATTGAAATGGATAGGTTAGCACTAGACATATTAGAGATCAGCGAAGTTCGCTGGCCAGAGGCGGGGGCTTTTTGGAGTGGAGATTTTAGGGTAATTCATACAGGATCAGAGGAAGGAAATTCGGATGAAGAAAAGGTTATGCGAAGAAAAACAAAACAACGTGTAGAAAACTACTTACAAGAGAACGAAAAAATACTCATGGTTAAACTAGAATCTAAGCCGGTAAATACAGTAATAATACAAGTATACATGCTCCCCTCTAGCCAAAGTGAGGAAGAGGTAAAAGCGATCTACAAAGATATCGAAGACATACTAAGATACGTAAAAGGACATGAAAATTTAATAATTACGGGGGATTTTAATGCAGTAGTAGGTGAGGGTAGGGAAGGAGCGGTAGTAGATTTTTTTTAATCTAGGCTGGTAGAATTTTGCGACGAAAACAATTTAACCATCACAAACACATTATTTCAACATCATGCTAGGAAGACGATACACCTGGAAGATGCCAGGAGATATAGGAAGATATCCTATAGATTACAATCTTGTTAGACAACAGTTTAGAAATCAAGTCAAAGATTGTAGAAGCTACCCAGAAGCAGATATAGACACTGACCACAACACCGTACGTATGAAGGTCGTTCATAAATTTAAAAATCTGAAAAAGAGGAACGGAAAAAGACACTTTGACTTAGAGAAATCAAAAGATAAAGATATCCACAAAAAATTAGAAAAAAAATCAAATGAATTACTGAAAGATATCGGAAAAAATTCTTATACTAAGGAAGTAGAAACAGAGTGGAATAACATTAAATCCAACTTAGACATGGTAGCCAGAGATATTCTGGGGTATACACAAAAAGAAAATAAGAAACCATGGATAACAATGGGTATCCTGAATCTAATAGAATAAAGACGAAGATACAAAAATAGATCAGATGAAACAAAAAAACAGAGATACAAAATCATAAAATGAAAATATTATTCGCTTATTCAAGAAAGCTAAAGAACAATGGGTTGATGATAAGTGCAAAGAGGTACAAACTAAGATGGAAATAGGAAAGACAGACGAAGCATACAAACTAATTAGAATGAATTTTAGGGATATAAAACCATATAGCAAAAATATAAGGGACGCGGGCGGAAACATCATTATAGAAAATGTAGAGAAAGTGGGTAGATGGCAAGAATATATAGGGAATTTATATGCAGGAAAGGAACTAACAGCATTAGAACAAGAATCAGACATTGAAAAGCATGACTTAGAATATCCTATACTTAGACATGAGTTTCAATTTACATTAAAAGGTCTGAAATATGGTAAGGCACCTGGTACAGATAAGGTGCAAGCAAAAACTCTAAAGGCCGCTGGACAAGCAGTAACAGAACGTATCTTCCAACTTGTAAGCTATATGTATGAGACAGGTGAGATACCCAAAGATTTCAAACGTAACATCATTGTCACTCTACCAAAAAAGAGAGGCTCGGATAGATGTGAAAATTTTCGAACAACAAGTTTGACAGCACATGTGAAAAATATTATCTAGAATTGTACAAAGACGAAGGAAAAACCAGCAGAAGAAGTACTAAGATTAGATCAATTTGGGTATAAGCGAAACAGCGGAACGCGGGAGGCTATTTTAGCTCTGAGCGCGATAATAGAGAAAACAATAGAAAAAGGGGAAGGCGTGTATATAGGGTTTGTAGATCTGGAAAAAGCATTCGACAATGTGAAATGGAAAAAATGTTCAAAATACTTAAAAAGATTGGAATGAGTTTTAGGGATAAACGGATAGTGCATAGCTTATAGAAAGAGCAAAAAGTGGTAATAGAATTAGAGCAGGAACGTAGGAGAAGTAAATATTAGGAAAGGGGCGACACAGGGATGTGCTCTATCCCCATTAATTTTTAACTTGTACATCGAAGAGGCAAGGAATACTGTCAAATGCAAGAAGACATTTGAAATTATTATGCAAAAACAAACGATTGATATGCTTAGATTTGCAGATGATATTTTATTAGCATCTAGCAGGGAAAAGTTAGAAGCTGTTCTTAAGAAAATGGAAACATTTCTAACAGAAAGATACGGTACGAAAATTAACAAATATAAAACTAGTGTACTAGTATGCAAAGCAGGGGAAAAATAAATAAAAAACTAGAATACAAATAGGTAACAAGAATTTACAAGAAGTTAAGGATTTCTGCTACCTAGGAAGTCAAATAACGCATGATAGGAAGAGCACACAAGATATAAAATAAAGATTAGCACAAGGTCGTGCTACATTTAACAAGAAAAAGTAATTAGTGTTGAAAGACAACAAACATAGAAACAAGGAAAACATTGCTTAAAACGTATGTGTGGAGCACAGCACTGCAGTGCTGTGAAACCTGGACAGTAGGAAAAGCGGCCACGAAAAAGATAGAAGCCTTTGAAATGTGGTGCTACAGACATATGATAAAAATATCATGGACATACAAAGCTAAGAATAAAGGGTACTAGAAATGCTAGGGGAAGAAGGAGGTATGTGAAAAACAGTAAGAAATAAAAGAGATAGGATGATAGGCCACATACTAAAGCATGAGGGAGTAGTGCGTAATATATTAGAAGCAGAGCTAGGAAAACAGAGAGGTAAAGGTAGACCTAGGTTAGACTATTGCACACAGATAGTGAAATATGTAGGCGGTGTGGAAAAACTATTCATTCAGCAAATGTCTAAGTGTTGGGGGGTCCTTGGTAGCCACAGGCTGCTTAACCCCCTTCACATACCACTGAATGTTCGTGAAATTGGGCGTATAATTGGGAAACAACAGAAAGGAAACCGAGCTATATTTAAGCTGTGGGAATTTCCTTCCTAAACTTCTAGTAAATGCTACGCTATACCCTTCTGCCTTAGTATTTGTCCTACTAATCTATCTCTTCTATTTTTTACTGTTTTCCACATATTTCTTATTCCCCTACCATTTCTAGTACCTTTTGGTTCTTAACTTTGTCTGTTCATGATATCTTCATCATACGTCTGTAGCACCACACTTCAAAGTCTTCTATATTTTCATTTCCGCTTCTCCTGCTGTTCATGTTTCATAACCGTACTGCACTGTGTTCCATAATATGCTTTCAACAATCTTTCTTTGTCACCATGTTTGTTGTCTTCAAATATGGCTGCTGCTTTTCTTGTTAAGTTAAGTACAGCCCGATCTTGTGATAATCTTTCTTTTGTATCGTTTACACTTTAGCCTTCTATTGTTTTTTTAAAAATATAGCCTATTTCACCGATATTCAATGTAACGCAAAGGGGGTTAAGCAACCTGACGGCTACCAAGATTCCCCACTACTTAGAAACTTGCCGAATCAATACTTTTCTGATTACTCCTTTCGCACAATCAACATTTATCGAGAATATTCCAAAACCAACACCTTTAGTTGTTTACGATAATCATCAGATTTAAACACAGTTAGTTTTTCATCTTAAAGTTTTCCGTCCTGGAACTGGTTGGACGCGTATCTCTATTGATTTCTATTCTGAGCTAACTTACGCATATCTCTGAAATTGCCACAGCCTAAATCTTTCAGTATCTGCGTGCAATAGTCTAACTTTGGTCTACTTCTTTCCTTTCTCTACTTCTAATATATTTCGCACTGTTCCCTCATATCTTAGTATGTGTCATATCTCTTCTATTTTTTACTGTTTTCCACATATTTCTTTCATCTCCTACAATTCTAGAAACTCTTTGTTCTGTCCGTCTGTCCATGATATCTTCATCATACCCCCGCAGCATCACATTTCAAATTGTTCCATCTTTTCCTGTCCACTTCTCCTACTGTGCTTCACACATATGCTTGCAGTAATCTCGTCCCTGTTTCTGTTTGTTGCTTTTGAACGTAGCAGTTGCCTTTTCATGTTAAATGCAGTACGACCTTGTGGTAATCAATTTTTTATATCTTTTGCACTTTTAATATTATGTGTTATTTGACTTTCCAAGTGTTACCAATCAGCACCTTCCAAAAGCTGTCGGCGTTCTGATCAACAACGCTTACATTAAATCTATTTACGTAACCTGCAACGCGAGTTAAGGTTTGGGCCTTTGGAGCGGTGTTTTTAAAAACAATTCCGAAGACTTAACAAATTTATTTTAACTTGAAACAGAAATTACAATGAAATTTTGAATAACTAGTAACATAATAACTTTAACCAAAAAATATAATAATTGTACTATTGCGAGTAGTCTAGGTAGACAACAATGCAAAAGCTGTAATACTCAGACTGACTGCCGGGCCTTGAGCTCCCGGGCTTTTTATAATAACCTGCCCCTCACACGGCTGTGGGAACTTGCAGATCTCATGTCTGCTTTACACTTTGTTACAATGTAACAATCTTATTTCTAAGTAATTGCGGTATGTTGACCGCCTGTGACCTGCCACCTGCAGTATCACTGCCCTCTTGGATGCAAAGTTGCATGTCCGTTCACATGAACTGTCGATAACCTCTCTGGGTTATCCTTGTATTACAATGTTGCAATGAACTTATACTTTATTTAACAATTTCTAATAATTCCTATTAGATTCAATATATTTAATATATATATATATATATATATATATATATATATATATATATATAGATAATTGGGGAATACATAACTCGCGTACCTTAATTTATGGACAGAACAACGCTACCAATAGCGAACCGCGCTTTCCAGCTACAAGGATAAAAGCGCAGTGTTATCGTACGAGTGGACGGCGTCTGAAAGTATGTAGACTTAGCACTATTATGTTTAATATGCACAAACACAAACAAATAAAAAGAAGTTTATAAGTACACAGATATACAGGTTAAATAGTTAAAATAAACAGTTTATGCAGTTTGAAGCAGTTCGAAAGTCTTCGGTAATCCTCGGAAGGCTTCGTGGTTGCTCGTGAAACCAAGTAGGAACTTAAATATTAAGTAAATGAATATATACACTTCGAAGAGGTCTAGAGGTCTTCGGTAGTCTTTGGAACTCTTGGGAAGGCCTTGGGATTTATTGATGAGGCTGAGTGAGAGCTTGAATAACGATAGTTAGAAAGTATTTACAGTTTGAAGAGGTCCAGACGATTTCGTAACTCTTTGGAGGGCATTGTGTTTTACTTGTGGGACAACGTGGAGTTATAAAAAATTATAATCTAAACATTAGAACTATACATTGAACATATATACAAAATTAAGGGATTCAGAAGTCTTCGGTAGGCTTCGGAACTCTTCGGAAGGTCTCGGGATTTACTTGTGAGACTGAGTAAGAACTTGAATAACGATAGTTATAAAGTATTTATAGTTTGAAGAGATCCAGACGTCTTCGGCGATCTTCGGAATTCTTCGAAGACCTTCTTGGTTTACTTGTGGTATAACGTGGAGTCATAAAGAATTATGATCTGAACATAAATACTATATATTAAATATATATAGCGGTGTTAGTAGATTCATTTAGGGGTAGTAGGACTAAGAGTATAGCGCACACATAAAATACATAAGAAAACTAGAAATACGATGATTAGACTGGAAAGTAAATGACAACGTCCTGTATATAAATAATAATCGCAATTAATTTAGTTAATGAAAAATATTTTGAAGATTTATTTGAATAAAACAAAACCGCAAGACGTTTTTTAACATAAGTGCAAGCTGAAACGCGACACGTGTGGATAACGCATCATTATTACATCAAAAATCCTAATTAATACAAGCAGGTTTAATAATGCGTAGGATAGAAAACGCAGATAATTTAATGCATACATTATATTCGTCTACGTGACTAGAGAATTAAAATCGACACCTGATTTATTGGAAACAAACAAAGCATGTTTATTGAAATTCAAAGTTCACCAAATTTATTTGAACAAACAACGGTTTACTTATCTAGAAGTATGAAAATCCAAGCGAATCAATGCTATTAACTTGAAATCGTACGTGACAAGAGGAACGCGTTGATGTTAATATACAACCATAACACCATGGAATATCTGAAAACCTGGTTTATACAAATAGCAAATTTTGCGCTTGTCAATAGATAGACGGTGCATTTAAATATGACCGGATTTGTAAACAAATCAGTTCATCATGAAATAAAGTATAGTTCACGTCTCTGAAAACCAAAATATACGTTAAGTGAGTAATTGTGAAGTGAAAAATAATAACGCTGAATATGAAAAATTAATGGTTTGTCGTTCTACCCTTAGATAGAAAAACGTCAGTAACTGAAAGTTGTTTTAATATAAATTTTGATTTTAACCTTTATAAAAAGGACCCTAAAGAATCCCTAAAGAATCTCTAAAGAATCACTGGAGACAGCTCCAAACAATTACGGAAAACAAATTTAAATAATTACTGGAGTCCAGTCTCTATAAATATGGGAACAAGTTTAACAAAATGCTGAAGCAATTATGAATGGAACAAAAGAGTTGATTTATGGTGAAGGAGTTTAATGCAGTACGTTAGTATATTTAAGGCGCTAGATGAGGGATGCACACAACGGTTGGACCACAGACTGATTTAAGTGAAAAAACAACAGGATAGCCAATCTGAATGTTTATTATTATTTGATTATTATATTTGTGGATATTTTATTGCCATTAGCTAAACTGGAATACCTTAAGATTTAACATTTAATTAAATATTACAAATTTAAATACTTTAAAAATTGCTTTCATGATAATTTATGTGAGGGGTCGGCAAAATTTAGTTTTGGGTATACGTTGTAGATTACGTAAATAAATGAGGTTAAATAAACGTTCATCAGGCTTCAATTAATAATTAATAATTCTAGTGATTTTGCTGACTTTTTGATCATCTTTGGTTATAATAATTATTAAATTTATTGATTCAATTTCAGTTAAAGAATTTTAACCTTTTCATACGTTGTAAATATTTTTGAGAACATTACAATAATTTGTGCTTAATAGTGTTTTGGTTTAAAGATTAAAATAGGAAGGAGTGCTAGATGGTAGGTTTAAAGGCTTTGTTTGTCGTATTGTCGCAAGCTCCATGCGTAATTCAAAAACTGAGCTAGCCGGCGCAATCAAAATTATATATAAAAAATCAAAAATTGACAAATTAAAAATTTATACCTTTTAATTCATAAAAAGGGCGCATAGGGGTATTACTACAGTATCAAAACAATATATATATATATATATATATATATATATATATATATATGTATATACAACATTAAGGGGTTCAAAAGTCTTTGGTAGGCTTCGGAAGGCCTTATGATTTACATGTGAGGCTGAGTAAGGACTTGAATAACAATAGTTGGAAAGAATTTGCTGTTTAAAGAGGTCCAGACGTCTTCGGCGGTCTTCGTGTTTGCGATGCCTTAGGCCTCGTGGAGTGCGTTGCCACTGAACTCTACAGGGGTGCTATCCCGGAGGTACAACTCGCAGACACACTTGGCGTCACCACAATAAACGACCTCTCGTGACGTTAGTCGTGGGGGCGGCTTGGATAGGTTTTCGCCGCAGCCCATGTGAGTGCTCAAGATAGTCTGATGACGGCGGCAGGGGTGACAGGAGCTTCGGTAGCGGTAGGGTGTCTTGAAACGCACGTCGGAGAGCGTTCTGCTTCCGGTTGGCCTGATGGGTGGAATGGAGCTTCCTGCCCATGTACGGCGCCAGGCAGCGTAACTAATCAAGAATAAACAGGCTATGGGGAGCACTGCTATACATGGTTTATGATACTGACTACAGGGACGTGCCCAGTTGCGGCGGCGGGTAGCGTAACTGGTCAAAAATAAGCAGGCTATGGGAAGCACTGTTTGCTGAAGTGTTTGACAGACTATGGTGAGCACTGTTAGTTGAGTTCTTAGGCTATGGAGAGCACTAAGTGTACTGAATTCTGCTGGATTTGCAATCGTATTTATATGTACTCCCTGTATGTTTGTTATAGTTTGTTTAGCATTCTTCTTAATCTTCTTTGGGAATTAAACCACTTATAGTTTTTAAAATTATCTTTATTTACGTTTCGATCCATGACCTAGAATCGTTGTCACAATAATAAAAACTTCAAATTTGACATTTATGACATAAATTGAAGGTGACTATGATTTATCGATGTTTGAAATATTTGGTTTGAGTATACTAAGCAAATTTTTAAAGTTTAAAAGAATGATTGCCTGAAACTCGGTGAAATAAGGCATAAAATTAGAAAACAATAGAAAGGAAAACGAGCTATATACATGCTGTGTGAGAATTTCAGAGAACTATGTAGGCTAGCTCAGAATATAAATAAGTGCAGGTACGTGTCCAACCAGTTTTGAGATGAAGATCCAATGATGATGATGATGAAGCATATTAACAACCCCTGTAAAACAGCATTGGTATCTGACAAGTGTAAACCCGCAATAGGGTTACCTCACAACCATATACAATCTCCGTTAAACAGTATTGGTATCTGACAAGTGTAAACCCGCCATAGGGTCGCCTCAGATCCATATACAACCTTCATAGAACAACATTGGTATCTGACAAGTGTAAACCCGCCATAAGGTCGCCTCAGAACCATGTTAAAATCTACCAAAGAGGTAGCCTAAATCATAATGATTTTCCCCTTCAAAATAAATATAAAAGAACGACTGCTTAAGCCTTTCAATAATGCAATCGCACACTTCTTTAATAACCATCCTCTCAATTGTATAAATAGAAACATGTTAAAAAATGTTTTCCAATTCCCAAGTTATTGAATTTATATAAAATCCACCAATAAAAATTAATCAGCTGATTTCACGTTAAGCGTATTGGCTACCTAAAAGAAGTCAGTCCCAGGCCGTAACACAAATTGAAGGCAATCATTCATTTTTATACTTTAAAAATTTTTGCTTAGTGTACTCAAACCAAATATTTCGATCATCAATAAATCAAAGTCACCTTCAATTTATGTCATAAATGTCAAACTTGAAGTTTTTATTATTTTGACAACGATCCTATAGTGCGTTTAACGAACAGATTCAGTAATTAAAATAATAGGATGGGCTTAGTTGCGCAGTACAAACTGAGCATAAGCTTGATTTACAGTCGATTTATATACAAGTATATTTACACAAATGTAATAAGTATTGAAAAATACTGTTTTTGAAAAAAAAAGTACAAGAGCAAGAAATACGAAAGACAAGTGAAGAAAAAATAAAGCAAAGACAAACACGAAAAACTAATTGACATTTGTAGGTTAATATTACAAATTGAAATGTGTGGTTGTGTGAATCCGGCCAACCAATACAAAATCTTTATTTAAACTTGGCGCTGATTTATGGGCGGAGCATTTACTGAATCTGTTCGTTAAACGCACTATAGGTCATGGATCGAAACGTAAATACAGATAATTTTAAAAACTATGAGTGGTTTAATTCCCAAAGAAGATTAAGAAGAACGTATTTATATGCTTTCTTCCCCTATGCAGGGTATGTTGAAAAAAGGTTAGTGGAATGGGAATCCAAAGATTTGCTACTTTTAGGGTAGTACAAAAAACGAGCTGGAGATTTTGATTTTCTAGGCCTTTGTTCTATGTGCAGCACGTGTACTTTGATAAGGGTAACCATAGAGAAACAAAAGTTGTCTCTGAGGTAACAACAGATTCAATCATCGAACACTCGTCGATCTTCATCCGAGTAACACACTTAAACACAACACCGTTGGTCGATATTCATCTGAACATTACACACTGCTGGTGGATAGTGATCCCAGCAACTACACCCTCCGGTGATTTTATATTCCGGTCACAATAATTCTCACGTACAGACTAGCGTAAAGTATTGGACCAGAATCGTCCATGGGAAAATCCTCTGCTGCTGCTCTTAGGAAGCACCGCCGTAACGAACAACGTTTCCAAAAGAAACTTCTACCTCTGCTGCCACCGCCCGCTGCACCAGTACCGCCATCATCAGTCGACACCACCCGATGGTGGTTGAGAACCATTGACCTCTCCGACTACATCCTCTACGACGACACCCGGCGCGATGACGTTCTGCCGGCCGATCCTCGCCGCCCCTCCGTCTACCAGGCCTGTAACCGAAAATTCGAAGAACTGTATGAAGCCCTAGGTCACGAATTCCAAGACCGCCGCTGACAAGGCGCCCTTCCTTCGACTTCAGGGCCGGATAACAACACTATCACTTCCGCGAGTGTTTCAGTTAGTTTTAAGGTTGAACATTAGTGTAAATGAAGGACTTATGTGTATTATCAGTTATATTGGACATTACATTTGTTAGGTTTACGTTATTTGTGTGTGTATGATTTCTTCTATGTAGCAGTTAATAAAAGCTACATCTACTCAGCTTCCAAATATTGTGCTTGTAAATATTCACCTGTAATGAATGTCATTTATGTTATTGTATTTATTTATACGTATACCTATATGTTGTTTGACCTGTGCTACATGTGTTACATCACAATTAACATTAAAAAATTATTATTTCTGCAATCTGTATTAACGGGCAATTAATTGCTCTTGTATCCTTTATTTAATTTTATGTGTTACAGGGTGTGACTGTAACGTTACCGGGGCGTAACATCCGACCCTAGGTAACACAAGTAGGAGAAATCTTCAACACCTAGTAAATTCTTGTTTGCTATTTGTATTCTGGTTTTTAATACAATTATGGGAATATATAAAAACAAATATAAATAACAACCATATCAAATAATAACATTGCTAATAGAATGTATTATAATTGTGAATAAAAGCCCTAAAAGTTTTTTTATTTAAATATAATAAAGAAAAACCTGAACGTTAATCATTTTCAAACAACTTTGGGATATAATTTTATGCTATATAAATATGTATACATAGGAATATTTACATTTTATTAGGTGTCTGTTACATTAACTCTGAATGGTAAACTAATTGGTTTAAGTAAAAACATAATTAAAGCAAGAATGCGGTTTTACAAGCTTTAATTGTGCAAATGTATGTATAAAGAGTATTAACGTTTACGATATTTCTATTTCAATGGATATAATTTCAAGATTTATCGGTCTGTGTCATACTCGACCTGAGATAAATTTTTAGTATTTTTTGTTTGGAAAACGACCTTGCCCCAGATGCAACAAAAATAAGAAGCGTTAGTAATATCAACAAAGTAATAAAAGTAAATATTAGGAAAATTTAAGAAATTATTTTCATAAATGGATGAGAGCATTCTGAACGGACTTGCACATTTACGAAGTTCTAAAATACTAGAACGGGCAGAAGAGCTGAACTATAGGTATAACCAAATTAGTGGGGTCTTTAGTGAGGAACCAGACTAAGACAGGTCCCCGAAAAAGCGAAGCAGCTTTTTCGGTACTTAGAGTGGCAGAGACCATAGGGGTCGGTACGACATTCTAAGACAAACTACTGCGATGTGGAAGGCAACGGGAAACCACATTACCTCCCAAGTACACTGTGTACAGAAATTGTTAGTAAAGATGATGGCATACTCTGGGATAAAAAATTCCGGAGATAAAACTGTCTCCCATTCGGATCTCCGTGAGGGGACTACTTCGGGCGATGTGATCCGAAAATATAAAAAAAAATCCGTAAACATTCTGCGAGTCGGAGCGTAGAATGTCAGAAGTATAAAGCAAGTAAGCAAGCTAGAAAACCTGAAAACAGAAATGGATAGGTTAGCACTAGACATAGTAGGGATCAGGAAAGTTCGCTGGCCAGAGGCGGTAAATTTTTGAAGTGGAGACTTCAGGGTAATTCATACAAGATCAGAGGAAATAAATTCGGGTAGTTACAAAAGAATGAAAGAGTACTCATGGTTAGATTAGAATCTAAACCGGCAAATACAGTAATACATGCCCATCTCTAGCTACGGTGAGGAAGAGGGAGAGACGATCTACAAAGATATCGAAGACATACTAAGATACGTAAAAGGACATGAAAATTTAATAATTACGGGAGATTTTAATGAAGTGGTAGGTGAGGGTAGGGAAGGAGTAGTAGTAGGTTTATTTGGTTTAGGCACGAGAAACAACAGGGAAATAGGTTGGGAGAATTTTGCGACAAGAACAATTTAACCATCACAAAAACATTATTTCAACATCAAGCTAGAAGACGAACACCTAGAAAATGTCAGGAGATATAGGAAGATATCAAATAGATTACATTATTGTTAGACAACGGTTTAGAAATCAAGTAAAAGACTGTAGAAGCAACCCAGAAGCAGATATAAACACTGACCATAACATCGTAATTATGAAAGCCGCTCTTAAATTTATAAAGTTGAAAAAAGAAACGTAAAAGGCACTTTGACTTTGAGAAGCTAAAAGATAAAGAAATCTACGAAAGATTAAAAAAAAAAGTAAAATCAATTGCTGAAAGATATCGGGAAAATTTCTGATACTAAAAAAGTAGAAACACAATGGAATAACATTAAATCCAGCTTAGGGGTATACACAAAAAGAAAATAAGAAACCAGGATATCCTGAATTTAATAGAAGAAAGACGAAAATACAAAAATAGATCAGACGAAACAGGAAAACAGAGAGACAAAGCCATAAAATGGGAAATTATTCGCAAATGCAGAAAAGCTAAAGAACAATGGATTGATCAAAAGTGCAAAGAGGTACAAACTAAGATGGAAATAGGAAAGACAGACGAAGCATACAATTTATTTAAAATGAATTTTAGGGATATAAAATATAGCAAAAATATAAGGAACGCGGGAAGAAAATGTAGAGAAAGTGATTAGATGGCAAGAATATATAGATGATTTATATTCAGGAGAGAAACTAACAGCATTAGAACAGGAATCAGATATTGAAAATGATGACTTGGGATATCCTATACTTAGAGATGAGTTTGAATTCATTAAAGGGTCTGAAAATGGTAAGGCGCGCCGGGTACAAATAAGGTGCATGCAGAAACTCTAAAAGCCGCTAGACAAGCAGTAACAGAACGTTTCTTCCAACTTGTAAGCTATATGTATGAGACAGGCGAAATACCCTAGGATATCAAACGTAACATCATAGTAACTATACCACAAAAAAGAAGCGCGGATAGATGTGAAAATTTTCGAACAATAAGTTTGACAGCATACGTTTCAAAAATATTAACTAGAATTGCACCAAGACGAATAGAAAAACGAGCTGAAGAAATACTAAAAGAAAATCAATTTGGGTTTAGGCGAAACAGGGGAACACGGGAGGCTATTTTAGCTCTGAGGGTTATAATGGAGAAAACAATAGAAGAGGAGGAAAGCGTGTATATAGGGATTATAGATCTGGAAAAGCCATTCGACAATGTAAAATGGTAAAAAGTGTTCGAAATACTCAAAAAGATTGGAATGAACTTTAGGGATAGACGGATAGTACATTGCTTATACAAAGAGCAAACAGCGGTAATAGAATGAGAGCAGAAAAGTAGAGAAGTAAATATTAGGAGAGGGGTCAGAAGTAGGGTAAAATCAAGAAACCTGGGCCCTCATTTGCTCCCAAAACCCTCATTTGCTCCCACATTTACATGTAAATCCCCATAAGGAGCAAATGAGGAGGAGCAACTCCCTCCTTGCTCTCCTCCTTGCTCGGACACCCCCCAGCCATTTTGATTACGTCACACCCGCATTCTTTCCACCCCCGAGATAAATCTTTTTCCACATTTCCACACACGAGATAAACCTATCTTGTTTGGTATCAATTAATATTAGAATTTTCTCAGCTACCCGAATCTCTAGGAATTTTTTAGATTGCGCCATCCCCAAGGGAGCTACCCCCATTTTAAGATTTTTTACCAAGATCAATTTATAATCACCTCTCCTTTTCAATATCTACAGTCCTTTAACCAACAATAATAAGAACACAAAAGTTTAATATTTTATTTTTATCCAATTTACAGTTTAATAAACTAATTACAATTTTTACAAAGTATTTCCTGTGTGTAGCCGAATCCAAGTAGTTTAACCTGTAACAAAAAAGAGATCAATGTGTTGTTTAAATAGACCTGTAATAAAAAGAGATTAAAGTAAAAAAGAGGAAACGTGTTTTCAGTCAATAAGACATATTGTTGTTAATCCAACAATATGTTTTACCGTCCGGCGAGACCACGTGGAGGTAAACACATATCGCCGGGAAGAAAGGAATTATTAAGGATGGGGGAGGGTAGATATGCTTATAACTAACTTACATACTATATATACACACTAAAATATAAACAACTATCTAATATCCTTATGCCCCCATGCATATGTGGAAGTACTACCAGGGATGACGTACCTTTTGTCATCTTCTGCCGATAAACTAATTTTATTAATTAATTGGGTGTACAAAACGTGTTTTTTACTCCGAATACATACCATGCTATGCATAAGGGCACAAGAATTATTATGCACAATGTCCTTAAAACTATCCACACTAATCCCCGCCACCACACCACGCGATACCCCCTTGATCTTTTTAATCGTGTCCTTCTCACTAAGAATGCAATACGACTTGGCCCTAGTCCCAACAAATTGTAACACCAAGTCGCCGTTGAACTCGTCTTTAAACTTGCCGGGAATCTTTTTGTTCACAAGAGGCATATTGTATTTGTTGTCTCGAGGGTAGTCACTAGTATCGAAATTGTTAATGTTTGCACTAATATCACTATACAAGTCTTTTGTTTCTATACTATACACTAAAGAATCAGTGTCTGTGTAAAGTAGTGAGAGTTTGGCTCCATACAAATGTTTCATGGTGTTATAATGAAAATCATACATGAGGGTCTTTGAAATATCTAAAACTGAAAAACCTGCATATATAGGCTTGTTGTAAGTGACTTTTACCCTATCCATCTGTATAATAACCAAATCCTCTCCTAGCACTAAACTACTGTTAAAGTTCGGGCGGGCGATAAGTCCACTCGCGCACAATTTTTGTCCATCGTGTCCCCACCGGGGCACGATCTTCACATCCACCCTCTTGTCGACATTCTCCATCGTTTTTCCAAAGGCTGCGTTATTCATTAATTTGAAAAAGTCTTTTTCAAACGCATTTCTGGCAGATGTCCTAAGGGTGGTGTTCAAATCGATGTAGGGCTTTAACCATGGAGACTGGTCAAATTCCATGACCCGGTGGACTGCTGTGAGTCGGAGACCATTACGTAGCGCCTGCTGCAGGTTTCTGTAATGTATAATGTAACGACTCTTGTTGAGCAACGTGGCGAGCAGCTTCGGAGTCTTGGAGGATGGTGTTGGGGGTACCATGGTCTGTGGACAAAACGGTAAATCGTTGTGAGGAGCGTGCAGGTCTTCTGGATACTCCAGATCTACTTCCAGGATGTACCCCCTTCTCCCCTGTTACAGATATGTCATCGATGTGGGCTTTCAGGAGGTTAAGCTCTTTCTCTTTCAACCACCGGAATCCGCTTATCGGTAACGGTTGTGACATGGCCCATCCATACAAATTATTAGCATCCAGATACGTCAAGTACCTTGAGGGCTCTTCAGAATTAAAATTGTGCATGTACTTATTGTTGGCGTGAGCGTATCGTTGACTGCACTGAGTTAGACCACCACGAATCCCTTTCTTTACAAAGTGATGCATTTCTACATCAGTGAATAGATCCAGTTTAACCCCAGTATGTTTCAGCATGGCGTCCCAGCTTAGACTAGGTGCTGTCATATATTGGCAGGGATCCAAGTCGTAGGTTTTCAACACACACCCGGAAATTTTCGAACACGTCGGCTAATAATAAAACGTCTGTTTTCAAATAAAGATTGCTGTATTCGCCGAGTGTACATATGTTGAAAGCGTTCCATACATTCTGAGCGTGATCGTACTCAGACAACGAAATCACAGTATTCGTGAGATCATTATAGAAATCCTCTCGGGGTGGTAGACTTGACCTATTTAATGCTGAAGCGTCTGTCACATACCTGTACGGGAACACACCCTTTCAGCGTAGAAAGAAAACTGTATGTCGTCGGAAACACTTCCTCATCTCAACAAACTGCTCGCATTCCAAATTTTTCACCAACTTGTCCAGGGACGATGCCATGAAACGCAGCGAATCGATGAATCGCAGCTGTACTGTGGAATTATCGGTTTCATCATCATCATCTTCCTCTACGTCTGGTTCTTCACCATATAACCTCACATACTTTGTGAACGATACGAACCGCTCCTTATTATTTGGGATCACTGTAACACGCTCCTTATCGCACCCCAACTCTTTCACAATAAAATGGGAATCATACCCACTTAAATTGTGGAATATGACCGGTATGAAATTTGGCATCCGGTATTGGATGTTGCATTGGCGATGTGCTGCGAAGCGGAATTTCCCTGTAAGATGGCAGTGATCCCTTACTCGATCGTCTCCCAATGGTTTCTTGCAGATGCCGCAATCGTCAACCATGTGGAATAACAATTCGTCTAAAGGCTCCAACGCTGTCATCGGAACGTTGGTTTTAAGGATTTTACCTAATCTGCGGGCTTCCTCCTTCAACTTTTCCATAAACACTTTAGCAGCTTCAGGCCCCCTGTACAATTCAAACTTATCCAGATTCTCGTCGTAAGAGCATTTAATATAATAGGCGAATCTGTATGGTTCGTGTTGGTGGGTGCTGTTAGTAAAGGAGCCGGAGGGATCCTGTGCTGCCGAAGAAATGGGCTTCAACACGCTTTCAAAGTCTGCGTACACAACAAACGGCACCCTCATTTGCTTGTGCACGTTCGTAAACTCGAGGATGTTGTTAAAGTGGTTGGGCATCTTTGTCGCAACCACGTTGCAGTCTTGTTCGGAGTGTTGTCGTAATTTATCTTCGGATGGGAAGAACACCAAGCATCCATCGCAAATCCATTTCTACCCCTTATGCTTCGACAGCTGCTTGTCTACCAGCTTCCCCAAGTTCTTGATCCAGCAGTAGTGGGATTTGCCCTTATTCTGGATATAAAGGAGGTTGACATGCCGATCCTCTTTCTTTTGGTGAAGTGAAGCGGTCCCACAATCGACTTGCCTTCCACCCCAAAGACGTTGATGCTAATAGCATTCTCCTCCTCGAACTTGGCTATGTCCTTTATGGGCATCGGGAACTGCACTCCTGTTACATCGAGTGCAGTCGAGTAATGCGGGTAGCTACTGACCCTTTGCGGATGAACATGTCCAGGATTCAGCGCTGCCACAACACACCACGCAAAACATGCATCGTCTTGGTTCTGCACGTTAACCACCGCACACTTGTCTCGAATCCATTTGGGAAGCTCGATGTAGGACCCCCCCACGAAGAGGTTTATACTTGTTAATATTTATTTCTAGGTGCGAGACATTTTTCAGAGTCCATCCTAAAATTTAAAAATTAGAAACAAAATAATAATTTTTCAAAACTTACCAGAATCTCGTTCTTGAAATTCGTCAGACTTAGCCGACATCCTTTCCACAAAGGAGTTGTATACCTCCCCCAGATCGCTGGATGAGGTGACCACAACATTTCGGGTGTTGAAGGATTTCACGTCCTCAACACCCTCTACCGCAGCCATCTTGGTGTATCCACCAAACACCTCCAGGTTCACCTTTAGGGAGGTGTGGATTGCCCGCTGTTTCCCGACTAAGCTTATGAATCTCTCCCTCTGGTTGCGGAGAAAATCCAACAGACCTAGAAATAACTAAGTTAAACACTAAATACTTATAAAAAAAAAAATACGTACTTGTATAGTCGACATTACTAATTCTGTATGTAGCGATTCGACTTTTAAATGCCGTGCTCACTACTTGTACACCCCCATCCAGGACACGGCTAGCATTAGCTTTGTGCTCGTTCGAGCGTTGGTGGGCTACCAAGTTGGTTACATCCACATCGCACTTTTCGCATCTCCGCAATCTCTTGGGGGCGGGTCCCTCAACTATCGACGCAGCCGGTCGTTTGACCCCGGATGGGCCTGCAACGGGGATAACCACACCATGCTTGGTGTCCTTATGACGTTTCAAGTTGTCCTTACGGGTGAAGGATGCCGGGCACATATCGCAGGTGAACAAGCCCTCGGAGGGTTTCAATACAACTTCATGCTGCTGGAGCAGATGTCTCTTCAAACTATTGGTTCTCGAGAAGACAACCCCACAGACGTTGCAGACAAAGGAAGACATTTTTCTATAAAGAAATTAAAAAACTGGTCAAAGACTTTATAGCTGTTGTAACTAGCCGAAGACTAAACAGATACTGAATTATATTGCATTGCACGGTGCTTTTATACCCTGTTGGTATAATTAGCTAGTTTACTTTTAAATTAGGTGAAACCCAGCGTCGTTTAACCTTGAGTAACATTCCAAACCAGTCTAATCACACCAGTAAAACCTAATATTCTTAACTAACCTTGAATCGGATTACAAACTAGTTCACGCCTGTCGGTGAAAATCAATTAGCTTCTTGCTTACGCACTACATGTATAATTATCCGAGAACAATTTACGTATGCGCAACAACAACCCTGAAACATTTAAAAGGATGATCTGCATAGCATCCTTCTCAGTCATCTCGGTGAAATCAGTGCAAAGCAATGGAGTCTGCAGGTGTTAATGATGCACAAGTTTCGTATACCGAAAATCTGATTAATAAGTTTACGTATAGTTTAAGTGAATTGGGTGAACACCCTCATAATGTGGAAATTGGGTTTGTTATAAACCAGACAATAAAACCCGTATTACGATTGGTGTGTAGCAAGAAATATTGTAGCAGCCATGTTCTGGAATTGACATACGAAAATTGGTTAGCATTTACAAATTTTCAAGTAGAATTTCAAATCAACGTATTTTCTCGTGACGTGCTAAACACTCGATTAAATGATGCACCGAAATGGAAGATCTACACATACAACTAGGAGGTCCGTTCTTTATCACTCTGTCACCAGTATCTGGATCAACCGAGAACGAAACGTTCCAGTTAAAAATAATAATGGGTGATAGCTCGATAGTTATAAATGAATTGGAGTGCCGTAAAATATTCCATATGCGAGAGTTGTTTGAGTATCAACTTAAACAGTTGGAAAGTCGTGACTTCCCAGCATTATACAGCGAATTAGTAGGGTTTGTTGCTAATTCTAATTTAAATGATTGCGATGGGTTTAATACTATGACTGAAGGAGAGAAACGAATTAAAATCTTGATTGAAGGCGAAGTTCGAATTGGCAATATTTTATTCTACAACGAATTGAATCAGAGCGCACTAAATGCATTGGAGCTGGTTATATGTTTTCCGGATATATTTGTGCAAGACGTGATACGTACAAGAACATTAGTGGAAATGTTTAGACGTTTAAATTTGTCGGAATCTGAAGATTCTGGTTATGGTGATAACTAGAAAAAGTATTTTATAAAAAGACAGCCCAAGAGAGGTGGATGTAAATGTATATTGTAAATATATTGTAAATTTTTTGAAAAAGTATAAATAGACTCGTTGTTGTTTATTTATTTAGTATAGTTTGAGGTTTTTTTGAGTAAACACATGATTATCTGTTCTGGAGAGGGTTTAATCAACAGCGCTATAAACAGGTTACCGTTTGAGCTGCATATTCCAGGTTATCAGTACTGCGGTCCTGGTACAAAGTTGGATGAGCGCTTAGCAAGAGGTGATCCTGGAATAAACGAATTGGATAAATTGTGTAAAGACCACGACATTGCATACTCCAAGTACCCCGACGATCTTCCAGCCAGACACCGAGCAGATAAAATTTTAGAAGAAGAAGCCTGGGGGAGAGTTAAGTCTAAAAACGCAAAGTTTGGGGAAAAAGCCGCAGCTTGGTTTGTGACAAACGCTATGAAAGCGAAGAGAAAAATGGGTATGGGCTTAAAGAAGAAAATAAGTTTCAAAGGCGGATTTTTGAAGAAAATACGCTCCGCAATAGACCGAGTTGGTTCCGACAACTTGAAAAAGCTGTTAGATGTTGGTATTCTAATTGGTAAAAAAATCATAAAAGGAGCCGGTGGGAAAAGCAAAATTAAACTCCCACGTATTATACCCGTTCCACAGAAAGGAGGTTTTCTGCCATTGATTCCGATATTCGCGGGACTAAGTGCCCTAGGGGCACTAACAGGTGGTGCTGCGGGGATAGCTAAAGCAGTGAATGATGTCAAGACAGCCAACGAACAGCTTAAGGAGAGCGAACGACACAACAGATCTATGGAAGCCATTACTGTTGGGAAAAAAGGAAATGGAATGTTTCTAAAACCATACAAAAAAGGCACAGCATTATTCTTGAAACCATACAAACAGGGGCGAGGCATTTGTAAAAAAGTATCAAAAAACTAAGCAAGTTACCTCGAAGAGCTCTCACCGATGTAGATATAAGGAAACACGCATCTAACATTCCTCATTTTCGCAACGTCTTTTCTAGAGATCAGTTACAGAAGATTAGACCGCATGTCAACGAATCGGAGTGATTAATTTGGATACCACCAAAGGTTCGGGTACACATTGGGTGGGGTACCGAAAACGTGGAAATAGTGTGTATTACTACGATTCGTTTGGAGACTTGAGGCCGCCGGAAGAAGTAAAGAGATATTTTCGAGGTTGTAAAATTTACTACAACAGTGTACCGGAGCAGACTTACAACACATACAATTGTGGACATTTAGTGTTAAAATTTCTTAGTGACAATGGCTAAAACAGTGAGCGTGTTCGGGTATGGTAATGTCATATCGACAGGATCCATTTACCCACCAATTAAATTGAAACAAGACGGTGAATATGCTTTGGGTCTAGTGGGACTGTACACTTGCAACACTGTGCAAAACATACATCCAGGAAACAACATATTATACTTTAACGATCCAGAGCATCGCAGAATAACCATTGAACCTGGATCATACGAATTAGAAGAAATAAATGCATATATACAGGATGTTTTCAAAAAATGGTTCAGTCAGAAGCCGGACATCAACGAGAACATTGAAAAATATTTTAAACTGAGTGCCAACAATAATACATTAAAGTGTTCTATACGAAGCAGTATACCGATTGATTTTGGGGCAAACCGTAAAAACAATATTGGAAGCATCTTGGGGTTTACCAACCGCAAATTGGCTGCAGATACCGTACATATCGCTAATCAGCAAGTGGACATAATATCGGTCTCAAACATTTTTGTGGAAACCAATATCACCAGCGGATCGTTCAGAAACAATTTTCTTACGCACAGCATATTCGAATTCAGTCTATCTGTACCACCCGGGTATAATCTGGAAAAGGAACCTAACCACGTCATATATTATCCGCTGAGCGTGACAGAAATTGATAATATTACAATCAGACTAGTCGATCATTTGGGTGAATTGGTAAACTTTTCACCGGAAACATACACCTGTGTAAGACTGGAAATAAAAAGTAGTTGAAAATGCCTATCGATTTTGTATATAAAGCACGCTACAACACCCCCAGACGACCAATAGTGAATACGACGTCAAAGCGTCAAGTTGTCGAGAAACTTACAGCAGAAGAAATACGTTTCTTAAAATCTTTAGGGTTAGAAGTTATAAATGATGGGAGGCAGAAGTAAACGCAGCTTAGATCTCCACGGTGATGAAAACGTTAAACTTGGAAGGCTTAAATATGAGGACGTGCCCAAATTGGATGTGTTTGGAGGTTATAAATTAGACGAAACCATAATAAAGGAGGATTATTATACATATCTTCCCTTTACATTGAACGCAGAAAACAACGATCGAATTTCAATTGAAATCCAGAGCAGTGATAACATCACATACCCCCATGAAAGTTTCATATTTATAAAGGGTACCTATAAGCCTACGGAAACATTAAGGGAAGCGTCAACAACTGTGGACCCGATTAGAGCAGCAGAACCAGACCCTAAAGCTTACGAGTTTACTAGAAATGCACCATATTTTCTGTTTGAGGAAATTCAATACAAATTGGGTAATAATCAAATAATAGATGTTTGCCGAATCCCTGGAATTACAAGAACTATTAAAGGTTTAGTATCCATGGAAGAATCAGAAACAAAATCTATTACACATACCGGGTGGAAGCCCGATACCATATTCCAAGATGGACGGTTTAGTTGTGCTATACCGCTAAAAACCATTTTTGGGTTTTTTGAAGATTACAAGAAAACTATCGTCAACATGCCTCAAGAGCTGATTTTAATCAGATCCAAGTCGGACGTAAATTGCTACAAGTCGATTGGAAATACAGTAACGTTCAAAATACAACGTATTTCATGGGAGGTTCCGCATATAACATTAAGTGACTTTGCCAAGGCGTCGCTGCTTTCGGAAATGCAAAATCAATCATCTATAATGGTTGCATTCAGGAAATGGGAACTACACGAATTACCATCTCTAACACAATCAAAGTCACAAGTATGGAGAATTAAAGTATCGAACGAAACAGAGAAGGCTCGGTGGATATTACTGGCGCTGCAAAATGGGAAGTACGACAGGAAAGAAGAAAATGCTACAAGCTTTACGAATGCCAACATAACCAATGTCAAAGTGTTTTTAAACTCACAGATGTTCCCTCAAGGTCGATTAAATTTGGATTTCGAGCAGAATGACTACTTGCCAGCGTACCTGTCTTATGCATCTTTTATGGAAAAATACTACCCGAACAAATCGTCAAATAAATGTTTAATGGACTACAACAGGTTTAAGGAATCACCCGTCTTTGTAATCGACTGTCGTCATCAATTTGTAAGCATCAAGGATGCAACGGTTGATGTAAGAATGGAGTTAGAAGCTTCAAGAAATTTTGAATCATCGATGAAGGCTTATGCTTTAATTATACATGACTCTATGTTTGAATATAATCCGTTTACGGAAATTGTTAATAGATTTATTCACAATTAAATATTTTGTATATATTTTTAATAAAATTGTATAAAATCTATGTTGTTTTAATATTAATAAGATTTTTTGGTGATCCAACGCAGTTTCTCACGTACTCCGGTGTACGCCTAAGCACGCCTGTGCCCATGCGCGCCCCTGCGCGTGCACACCCCTGCCCATGCGCGCCCCCTGCGCGTGCACACCCCTGCCCATGCGCACCTCCTGCGCGTGCACACCCCTGCCCATGCGCGCCCCCTGCGCTGGTATATAAGGGAATGTTATTTTCAATTTCAATCAGTTTAAACTTATATTTGAAAGATGTACACCAAGGAATCTTTAGAGGAAGCAGTTAGTGAAATACAAAAGGGTATAAGTGTTAACTCTACAAGTAGGTTATATGGTATACCCAGAAGAACGTTAAGCAGGCATTTGGATCTCCGTAAACCTCAAAAGAAGAATGGTGCTCCTAGATCGGAAAATGTGAGAGACACGGGTGATGCTATACAAGAAGTTAAAATACCTATACAGAATTATGATAACTTTGCTATTGCTAGTGCAAGAGAGGATGGTAAACATGGTTCATTGTTCCCGTCTAACATACGAGCTATCTTTGCGGGACCATCGAGTTGTGGGAAGACTAACGCTTTAATATCGCTGATCCTGCACGAGAACGGTCTTAGATTCCAAAATGTCTATGTATTTTCAAAGAGTTTGTATCAACCGAAATACGAATTGTTAAGAAACGTTTTTACACCATTAAAAGAAGAAATTGGGTACCATGAGTTTGAAAATTACGATGATTTGATCGAGCCCAGAGATACCAAAGAAGATTCAATTATGGTTTTCGATGATATACCTGTAAACGAGCAAAGTAAAATCACTCAATTTTTCTCGTTCGGTCGTCATAAAGCAATAGATTCGTTCTATCTATGTCAAACTTACGCTAGTGCCTTAAAACATAGACTCAGAGATAACGCCAATGTAATCGCATTATGGAAACAGGATGACACAAACCTTCGCCATATCTTTTCGGATCATATAAGTGGTGACATGACATATCCGAAATTTAAAGAAATGTGTTTACAGTGTTGGGGTGACTCAAAACATAATTTTATAACTGTTGTGAAAGATTTTGATTTGGATAATGGTCGATATAGGAAGAATTTCGACGAGTATATAAATATTTGACATTATTCAAAAACAGTTAGTTCCCATCCAAAGTTTCATGATGACGGACGTTAACAATTTTATTGCGAATAAACGCAGTCTTCATCTTATGCAGGATGCAGTACGAAAAAAGTTTGTAGCGTACAAAAAGGGAGATGCTACATCTCAGCAAAAATTCAAAGAGGTGCACAAACAATTGATCGATCCACTGCAAATAACCGCTTCCCAGTTGCAATCGATCACCGAAAAAATTCCCATACCTACAACAAAAGTTAAAGTCGAAAACATGGACGTACCTATAAAGAAAATTAAGCAACTCGTTCCAGAAGAACCGTTCCATCTTTACTATGCGGATGTGTTAGCTAGAGACGAAGACGAAAATATTGACAAATCAATTTATGGAGTAAAGTATAATGCGGAAACCGACTCATGGAATTTGTGGAAAAGTGTATTGATAATTAACCCGGAAACTAGCGATATAACATTAAATAATGTGATATATCCAGGTACGAGGGGTTTATACAATCTGCTGGTTTACAAAGACATCAGCCCCGAAGATGGTGATTTCAATTTGCATGAAGATTTGCCGAATTACTTGGAAATGATCAAATCTGCGTCGATTTTGAGAAGAAAGTTTAACCCATTTGCGGTGCACGATTTAAGCGGGTTCCCAACAAATAACAAAAAGTTTAACAAATATGTGCAAAAATATCTCACCGAATTTCGGAGGAATCCTGAAAGAAAACAGCCAAAGAGAAGAAAACAGTCCAAGGGAGCGGGTTTAGGCTTTTCTAATCGGTTTTACAAAAGTTTAAATTCAAAGCCGGTGCAATATGTCTACTGGAATAATGTACATGAACTTGTAGATCGGCTGAGATTGTTGAACGCATCCAACCGAGCTGGAAATACAAGCGAGGAAAACATTAACGAGATGGTGTCCATAATAGAAGAGTTGAGAGAAGAAGGTATAATACAGTGAGCTCAGTAAATAATTACACAGTTTTAAAATGCCTATCGACCGCTTCGGACGTTCAGAGCGTAAAGATGCTGATATTCGGCGCGGTCCTCCAGGTCGAGGATTTGTGCTAACGTTGGATGGTGATGGGTACGATATGCAGCAAAGAAGGTTAGTGAATGTAATGGATCCTAAAGACGATAGTGATTGTGTTAATCAGAGAAGCACTATAGTATTCAAGTCTGGAGAAGAAACAATTAGTTTTCGTAAAAGAAGGCTAGTGGATGTAATGGATCCTAAAGACGATAGTGATTGTGTTAATAAGAAATCTGTAATCAAGCTCGTGAATCAAGCCTTTTCATACTGTCTAAAAAGTTCTGATGATATACAGCGTAAAGATAAAGCCTTCAATGCAAGAAACCAGCGTATCGCCATGCTTGCTCAACCAGTTGAGCCATCTGATGCAGTTAATAAACAATATGTAAATGAAAAATTGGATAAGCTTGTATCTGACTTTAAAACGTTTATACAGTTTTTTTATTAATTTGACTGCAACTTCTGAGACAAATGAGAAGGAGCTCGGTCTTGCAATAGCATCAATTTACGAAGCGTCACCAGCAGCTATAAAAAACAAATACTACAAACCAAAGCTTCAGTTTATGTCGAAGGTGCAATTGGATAAAGATAACCCTATTAGTTTAGCAACAGTGTTAAGCAAAAATGAGTAAAGAAATCATCGTTAAGGAATTATTTAAACCTGCAAGAAAAAAGTTTCAGCGTCGTCATACAAATCTGAAACATGTGAAACGTGATCTTATCCAATCGGACTTGTGTGAAATGCAGCCTTACTCGCGTGTGAACAATGGGTACAGATATATTATAATAGTGGTGGACTGTTTCACAAAATATGCTTTAGCTGAACCCTTAAAAAATAAAACTGGGTCAGACGTCACAAATGCTATGAAAAAAATATTGGATAAAATGCTGCAAAGAGAAAATAACGTAAAAATCAATCTACAAACGGATTTTGGGAAAGAGTACTACAACCGCTGGTTTAAAAATCTTATGCAAAAATATAAGATAAACCATTACTCCACGTATTCCGCAATCAAAGCTAGCATGGTTGAGCGATTAATCAGAACAATCAAAAACAAATTGTACAGAAGATTTTACTTGCAAGGCAGTCATAAATGGGTGAATATTTTGCCTAAGGTTATGGAAGAATACAATAATACACCGCATCGGGCTATTAACATGACACCTATGGAGGCAGAAGAACATCCGGAAAGAATAAAACTTTACACCGCTAACAGCGTTTCTAAAAGTCACAAGAAGTTGTATAAGGTTGGAGACATTGTGCGTATATCAAAATATAAAGCAGTATTCGATCGAGGATTTCACCCAAACTGGAGTACAGAACTATTCAAAATTGTTAAAGTACAACAAACGAGACCGATAACCTATCTGCTACAAGATTTGGAAGGTCGGCCAATTCTAGGTGCTTTTTACGGTGATGAAATTCAGCTTACAGCAGCACCCAACACGTGCTTAGTGGAAAAAGTTTTACGGAAACGGAAGCATGGGCGCGAATTATTAGTGTCGTGGTTGGGGGATGGTAAAAGTTGGATTAAGAAAACAGACTTGCTTTAGTATCATCCAGATAATTACCGGGATGAAAAATCATAAAGGAGGGAGTAAAGTCCCTAAACTGGATATATAGGAGAGATTTGCTTAGAACCCCATTCCCATCTGTGATTTGAAGCAGGAAGCATGTGTTTCATAATCGATTTACAAGGATATCAATACAAAACTAGTGATTTCTATTGCAAGGAGATTGCCATTTTGGATGTAGCGAATAATGTAATATGACATGAGATACTGGAGATGGCTGTGGAGTATAACACCCTAAGTGATGATTTCAAAAAGCAAGTTCGGTGGTTAAAGCAAAGAATCCATGGGCTTAGCTGGGATGGACAGTCCACAAGTGGATATACAAGTGTAGGTGATTTGCTGAAAGAAGTCATACCTCCCGATGCTACTATCTATGTTAAAGGCGAACAGAAAAGACAGTTACTCTCAAAATATTTATCAAACAACATTTTAAATATGGAGAGTGTATTCTCACTTCCAAGGCTCAAAGAATTAAGAAGATTCGGTAATAGGTACAAACACTGTTTAAACCATTGTTTGAATAATTTAAGCTGTTCTAAAGAAAACGTATTGCTATTGAGGTCTTTTGTTAATGTATTAAATTTTTAATAAAATATTTTGTGAGAATTGTTTTTTATTCTAGCAAAAGCATACCTTTAAAATTTGGAAAAGTATATCTGTAAAACAGCGCATTACTTTGGAAAAATTAATGTTTTAAAATACAAATAAGAACTAATAACAGAATACATAATAATTGGTGTTTGCAAATAAATTCAGTTCTACTTTAATAAAAAAAATGTAAACTTACCTTAAATCTTCAAAACTTTCCACAAAATACCTACGCGAAACAACGGTTTAAAATTTCGACGGGAAGCGTGTGAAACTAATAGAATTTTTTCTAATGACACCGCGTTATATACGTTTTGAAACCGTTAATTATACTACTAAATGAGGTTTGTATTTTCCCCAATCGAGGCCAAAATAGAGCGCTCATTGTATGATTAATAAACCTTCCAGCAATGATGCGGGAATTTTCTAATGGATGACATTGAGCATATCTATTGTATTTTTCAAATCATATACCCGCTAATTAATAAAAAAGAAAGGCTACTTTCACTTTACGTCACATAATTGTAAAGCAATTAGTTTGTCCTCTACGCTACTTTCACTATACGTCACATAATTGTAAAGCAATTAGTTTGTCCTTGTCTATGTATTTTCCAACTATTTAGCATTGTGCATGGTAATTATGTTAAAACCAGAAAAATTTTAAGTCATGGGTTTTTGCAACATTCTGAGAAAAGCACATTACTGTTTGAAAAAATGATTTTAAATACTAAGCACTTATGGCTTATAAAGAACTCGTTTCTAAAATCCTTGCGGTTTTTGATTTTTGGAGATGTTTGGTTTAAGCATATGTCATAGACGAGCAAAAATTTTAATAAGATTTGAGAGCTTTAAAAGGGTAACTTTGTAAGGAGTATTCCGATTTCAAATCTGTTTGCAGATTCGGGTTGTGCGTAAAATTTTAGACTAACAAGGTGTATCGCATGACTAAAAAAGTTTATAAGAACGGTCAAAAGTCGCTACAGGTAAGAAATCTTAAAATTGGGGTAGCTCCCTTGGGGGTGATGCTATCTGAAAAATTCCTAGAGATTCGGGTAGCTGAGAAAATTCTAATATTAATTGATACCAAACAAGGTGGGTTTATCTCGAAAGATGCATTGGTTAGACGAAGAAAACTATTTGGTTCAGATTTGGGAGCAAAGAGCAAAATGTAGAGGTTTGGGAGCTTTAAAGGGGTAACTTTGTAAGGAGTAGTCCGATTTTAAATCTGTTTGCAGATTCGGGTTGTGCATAAAATTCTAGACTAACAAGGTGTATCGCATGACTAAAAAAATGTTTAAGGATTGTCAAAAGTCGCTACAGGTAAGAAATCTTAAAATGGGGGTAGCTCCCTGGGGGATGGTGCTATCTGAAAAATTCCTAGAGATTCGGGTAGCTGAGAAAATTCTAATATTAACTGATACCAAACAAGGTAGGTTTATCTCGAAAGATGCATTGGCTAGACGAAGAAAACTATTTGGTTCAGATGAAAGATAAAAAAATGGTTAGTCAAAGAAAACTTTTTGGTTCAGATGTGGGAGGAAATGAGGATGCTCATTTATCTCGAAAGATGAAAAATTTAAGATATATTTATCTCGAAAGATGAAAAATGGTTAGACGAAGAAAACTTTTTGGTCCAGATGTGGGTGCAAATGAGGATGCTGGTGCAAATGAGGTAGTGGATGCCCCAATTATACTCTACTGTCAGACAGGGATGGTCCTTACCCCCATTAATTTTTAACTTGTATTTTGAAGAGGCAATAAATACTGTCAAATGCAGGAAGACATTTGGAATTACTATGCAGGGACAAAAGATTGATATGCTTAGATTTGCGGATGATATAGCGGTATTAGCATCTAGCAAAGAAGAGTTAAAAACTGCTCTTAATGAAAGGGAAACAGTTCTAACGGAAAGATACGGTATGAAAAGTAACAAAAATAAAACTAAAGTTCTAGTATGCAAAAGAGGGGAAAATAAATCAAAAACAAGAATACAAATAGGTAACGAGAACTTACAAGAGGTTAAAGATTTGTGCTATCTAGGAAGCTAAATAATGCAAGATGGGAATAGCATAAGAGATATAAATCAAAGATTAGCACAAGGTCGTGCTACATTCAACAAGAAAAAGCAACTACTGTGTTCAAAGCCAACAAAAATAGAAACAAGGAAAAGATTACTTAAAACATATGTGTGGAGCACAGCACGGTATAGCTGTGAAGCCTGGACAGTAGGAGAAGCAGACAAGAAAAAGATAGAAGCCTTTGAAATGCGGTGCTACAGACGTATGACGAAGATATCGTGGACAGACAAAGTTATGAACAAAGAGGTACTAGAAATGGAAGGGAAGAAAGAAATATGTGGAAAACAGTAAAAAATAGAAAAAATGGGATGATAGGTCACATGCTAAGACATGAGGAAATAGTGCGGAATATATTAGAAGCAGAGATAGGAAAAAAGAGAAGGAAAGGTAGATCTAGGTTAAACTATTGCACACAGATAGTGAAAGATGTAGGATGTGGGAATTTCAGAGAAATGTGTAGGCTAGCTCAGTATAGATATCAATGGAGGTATGCATCCAACCAGCCCCATGTTGGAAAAATTGATAACGAATAAAATAACTGTACCTAATTAAACAAGATGACTATTATAAACAACTATAGGTATCGGTCTTGCAATATTCTCAACTAATGTTAATTGTGCTAAAGGATTTACTAGAAAACTATTAATGCGGCAAATGTGTAAGTGTTGGGGAATCCTTGGCAGCCACAGACTGTTTAACCCCCTTCACACACCTTACATGTCATTTTCCAATGCTCCACCCGAAGGTACTGCATTGACAAGGAAACGAGTTTTTTTTTACCTGAAAAATTTTGAATTTGGCGAACCCTTGCTGTTCCAAGCGAGGTAGGGATCTTTAACGTGCGTGACAACACACACACACGGGACCTCCATTTTACTTCTCATCTGAACGAGGGCGTATTTTGTGAATAATGCTCGCCTAACATTTTTCAAGCGGACCGTGTCGGGATACTGAATCTCAGTGAAATAGGGCATATAATTAGGAAACAATAGAAAGGGAATCGAGCTGTATATAGGCTGTTGTGAGAATTGCAGGGAACTGTGTAGGCTAGCTCAGAACATAAATAAGTTGAGTTACACCTCCAACCAGTTTCAAGACGTAAAACCTAATGACGAAAAAATAAGTGCACTAAATCTGATGATTATAATAAACAACTACAGGTGTTGGTTGAGAAATAGTGTCAACTAATGTTGAGTGTGCGAAAGGATATGTTGGAAAAACTATTAATTCGACAAAGGTTCAAGTACTGGGGAAACTAGGCAGCCGAAGGCTGCTTACCCCTTTCACATACTACTGAATATCGTGGAAATAGAGTATATAACTGTAAAATTCATAGAAGGTGACCGAACTGCATCAAACAAGAAAGAACAGCAGCTATCTTCAAAAACAATGAACATAGAAACAAGAAGCAATTTGTTCGAAGCACATGTGTGGCCACAGCACGGTACGTCTATGCAATAGGGGCAGTAGGAAAAGCTGACAGAAATACATAGAAGCCTTCTGGAATGTTGTGCTTCAGATGTATGACATGTATAGACAAAGTTAATAACAAATAGGTTATAGAAATAGTAGAGGAATAAAGATATCTGTGGAACACAAAAAAAATAGGAGAAGTAGAGGGACAAGATACGTTCTAAGGTATTTTTGGGGAATATTACGGGATATATTACAAACAGAGATAGGAAAAAGAGGAAGTGGTAGACCGAGATCAAACTTTCGCATGCATATAGTAATAGATGCAGACTGTACAAATTTCAGGGAAACGTGAAGGTTAGTTCAGAATAGGAAACAATGAGGGTACGTGTCTAATCAGTTCCAGTTCCAGTTCCATGATTAGGACAATTTAAAAAATTATTTTCATAAATGAGAGCACTTGCAACGGTTCAATTACCGAAAGTATATGAATTTTTAATTTATTAATTTAACAATTAATTAACCAGGTTTAATATTGCTTCTTTTCTGCTGATGTCGTGAAGCTTAAAATATGTCATCCATATCAAATAACGTATACATGACATGGAAAACATTGAAGTATTTTTGGAAAAGAGAAAACCGTCCATAAAGAGAAGCAATTCCTATACCAACCAGATTAAAATAAAAATAAATTTTAAAATTAGTAGGAGAGTAAGCCGGTCCTAGCGCAACGCCGCAGCCATAGACACCCGACGTCTCTCTAACCTCTGACGTCAAAAATGTCTCAGCGGTCATTTTTTATGTTCTCAATTTTCCCGACTCACCCTATATATAAATTTTACAACCCCTCAAACCAGCTGCATATAGGGTTTTGAACTATAGGATATTTGCACCGAAGTAAAAGGCTACGAAAACATAAAATTTATGGATAAAATAGTAAGTGTTGATGGACAGCAAAATTTTTTTTAAGAAAATATTCTCTGCTTAATTAATAAATATAAACAGGAATTTCTGTGCCAATCACTGTAATTCCAACACAATTAATGATAAATAGTTTATTAACTGAAAAACCCATTACTAATAGTTTAATAATGGACAATTTAATGACCTACAATCAGAAACTCATTCTTAGTAAAGTTTCTTAATTGGTTGCGTATAGTATATAATAGGAAAGAAAGCAGAGTTGAATCGATTTATTTTCGTTAATCATCGCTGGGTCTAGTGGTTAAGTTTTAGTGTGCTGGTCTGCTCCAAGGGTGTCACTTATTTTCTGTAATTTATTGTGTGATTTATTTTAATCAATACACTTTATTAAAAACTTAACAGGAATCTACCATTAGTTTTGATATAGAATTAAGCCCAACGGAGTTACAGCCCCTTAGTCTTAAATTTATAATTGCTTTATTGATAAACATTTTCTAAACCTGCAATAGATGATCTAGAGTTTTAACGAGTTAGTTGTATTTTAAAAACTGGCGTTTATAATATGAATTAAATAATAATCACTTCTGTAGTTTATTTGGAAACAATTATTCTAAACATAAAAAGCAATACAATGGTATTCTAAAGCTTTATTGCAACATTACATAAATAACGTAATTTAAAAACATTAAACCAGCTAAGCAAGGACCCAATAAGACTTAATTTTAGTACCAAGTTACGCACAAGAAACCAGTCCTTTCTTTATGCTTATTCGGGGTAGTTTTAATTTTATCTAGTTTTATCGTAGTTTAAAATTCAAATCGATACTCAAGTCTTCTATCTCCTTTTCTAACCAATAATTGGATACATAAACTGTCAAGATTTTTAGCCTCCGACAATATCATTTAAGTAGTCTAAGCCTAAACTGAAATGAACCAAGTGTTAGAATTAAGATAGATTATAATTTAGTAAACAACTTGTTGATGTTAGCATTTCGTAAATCTTAATTTAAAATAAGTAAAAATTACTCTAACACGAGCTTTGGTTTATATTAATTCTGACTAAAATAATCACGTAATCGGTTGTGCACTATCATGGGAGCACAAATTTTTACACAGCAGTCTGTAATTTAAAGTGCAATAACACGAGTTAGAAAAGAACTCAAGCACTTGCGTGGTTATTAACCAACAACATAAGTAGCTAGATTTCATAGAAGAATCAAGAAAAAACAGAGTAACTGTACCTTAAAAAGAGTAGCTGCCTACCTCTGGTATCATCGTACTTACACTTGCCGCAGGACCGGATACTCTATGAAACAACTTCACTAGACTAAGTTTGACTTTAACACTGAAGTAAAACAATGCCTCTTAAAAGAAAGCATTTTAAATAGCACCGTAACTTTATAGAGTTCCAGTACGGAAAAGGACGCTGTATATAATAGTTTCTCTTTCAAAGAGGCAACGCGTTTTTGTTTCAAAAACCAATTCCCATAAAATGTAAAGTATTCTAAGAACAGCACCGGCAAAAGTAATTTCAACACAACATCTGCAAAACATTCGTAGAACACGGCTTGCGAGCAGCTCAATTAACGATAACATAACGACTTCCATGAATTTGTCCGCATGGGAAAACAATGCATGTTCAAATGGTTAGGTATGTTTGCAACACGTTTTGTCGCATTATGGAGTAAAGTGTATGACAGGTTGCCTATCTGTTGTAGAAAGCGATAGAGATTTACTATTTCGAATTAAAATACCGAGAACCGATAACAAGAGGACATTTTTATTGCTCGCAAGCGTGAAGACCTGCGCGATAACAGAATACCGCGTTAATTGTTTTGTAGTAAGAGTATAGATAAACCATTAAAAGCATTTATTTGCGATGCAAGTGGTTGGAGCGTATTTCAAGGAATTTATAATGTGAGGATGTTTAACCAAAGCCAAGCAAAATAGATTCTAGATATTAAATGTTGTACTAAACACTTAAGAACGTTTTATAGGACATTAAATAAGTTGTAAGATAGTCGAACTTGTTGATTGATTTGAAATAACATAAAAGTGTGAAGTCGTTTAGGTTAGAAATTCTAGGAAGCGCTTCTTAATACGAGGAAATCAAAGTAGTTAGAATTTAATATTTATATACAAGATGCAGAAATCAATCTTTTTCGGAAATTTAACGTAACATCGCTCCCCCAGCAAAATTAAAAGGTCGAAGTAGGAAGCAGAAGCAACGGAACAAGCAGTATACTAAAAAACAAACCAAAAGAAAATTCGTTTCAAAACACCCAAATAAAAGCAAAAAACAAAAAATTAATTTATATTCGGCTCGAGGAACCAATATACTAATATATATACTAATAGGATTAACCAAAACAAGAAAACCCAGAACCAACAAAAAATTTTTATCCGGTCTGAAGGACCACTATACCGGACCAACTTAAGAAGTATAAAAAGACATAGTCAAGGAAAGGTATATGGTAGCAATCACCGAGGACAAAGATGGAATGGCTTAACACTGGAAAAGTCGTCGAAGGACGAATATCTCTAGGAGAGACATAGTAAAGTTTTCAACCTCAAAAAAAGAAATTGGTTTCTCACAAAACCAAAAAGTAGGAAAAAAACGAGGAGGAAAACCAGCAGTACAGTCCAAAACGATACAACAACTGTCAAGCCTCAAAGTATGCAAGGGAACAACGAGAATGCTGGTTAGAAAAATGGAGGTACTTCAATACACAGGATCAATATATTTTGAAAATTTTAACATAATACACTCTTTTAACGAATTATAGACCTGGTCGACATTGACGTAATTTCCAGTCGTCCAATTGTATATTGTAGCTTCCAATCGCGTAATACCATACTTCGGTCAGAAAGGTCGCAAATTTTACCTAGCATTATATTATCGCAGAATGGTTTTGTAATTGGTGTGTGTAGTCCACCAATGAAACCTATTCTGTAACCAAAATGGAAGCTCTCAGTATTGTGAGTCCTTATGATATTGGTGTTAGTTGCTGCTGGACCAACCACTTCGGCCTGAACCGCGGACCCCACCGGTCCGGGGCGCGGCCTACCTTGGCCCGGTGCGGGCCCTAGCCCGGTGCGTACCGCGACATGACCTCCGTGGCGTAGTTGGCATGCGTGTGACTATTATGGCCAAAGTCCGTGGTTCGAATCTCGGCACGGTCCGCTTGAAAAATGTTAGGTGAGCATTTTTCACAAAAACACACACTCGTTCGGATGATAGGTAAAGAAGAGGTTCCGTGTGTGAATATTGTGGCACATATTAAAGACCTTGCTTGGAACAGCAATGATTCGGAAAAATTCAAAAATTTTTCAGATAAAACCTCACTTCCTGGCCAATGTAGTACCTTCGCGTGCAGCATTGAAAAATCAAATGTGGGTGCATGACCCGATGACTTCCACTGTAATCTCGCAAGTTATACCGAATGCGTACATACATTTTGGAAGCCAATTTTTCATCTTACAACCAACTAAATAGTCTTTCAATGGTCAATACACATTTTCTGCTATATAACAGCTTTCGACTCGCATAGTTATTATATATTATTGCTTTTTGCACCCTTATACCATGTTACTTAACCAAATAAGATCTAAATGTAGTGTATAATCGAGCAACCGGACAACCGATAAAAATCAATTATATGATTCCTTATCTGTTTGTTAGTTATACGTTAAGCATTAGGTCATTTCCGCCTAGTTAAATATTCCAACAAAAAATTAAAAATTTACAATTCGATATAAATTCGTTGTAGGAATCAAAAGGAATTTCTTTAACTTATAAACAAAATACAGTAAATTTAATGAATATAAAAAGTGGAAACTGGTTATCCAATAACTGAAAAGGCATGCTACGGTTTAAATCACTTAATACGTAACAACGTTTGAATTACAAAATTAAACAATAAAAGCTATTATCAAGAAACCGCAAGGTATTTCCCACGAGCATATTTTCCTAACTCTGAATTACCCAAATATGCATTATAACATAGATAAATTATACAAAAATACTACAACATTAATTAACGATTAAAATAATTTAGTGAGTGCTTTTTAGGCGTGTAACAAAGCCATCTTAAACTTGGACGCTTACATTCCACTTCATAGTACCTGTTTCCTTGCCACCCTTCACATAAACAATTCAACCACTACCTCAACGAAATCCTACGCATAAACCGCCTATCCCAAATAACAAGCGGCTGTAACACCAATTCAAAACCATTTTGACTACTGACCAAAATCATATGATCAACATCCATACGACATACAGACGCAAAGCAGAACAACCTCGACAAATGAACACGGACAGAAGAAAACCACGTTAGATGAGACAGAAGAACAGTCGCAAAGCAAATCAACCCAAATAATTGTTATGTTGCCATTATGTGATACATGAAGCAAGTTTTGTTTTGAGTTTGTTCAATTGTTTGTTATTATTTGAATTTATCAGGTTCATTTACAGTTTCTTATTTTTTTTCTGTGGATATGTACCACCAGATTGAATCAAGGGCCGTGTGGTTTAAGCAAAATTCTACATACAAAATTAAAAATAACACATAGCATTTTCATACTAAAGCTTATTATCCTATTTCTTATCAACTTTTATACATTGTTATGTACAGTTTTGCTTTTAGAAAATCTAGCCTGTAATTCACAGAAACACTCGGTGAAGTACCTCGTTAAAAATTCTGTGTTCCGATTAAGTACCGAAAACATCGACGGTACCAATAAAAATGGTTCCCGACTAATTCAGAGAGAAGAATGGTGTGTGTGTCAAGAGGGTCCAGGAATACTATCGTGGGGGAAATATCAGCCCCGATCGGGAATCATTTTGAACGCCACCTAATATGGAACTACAGGGGTTCCTAAAGAAAAACTCCACAATGCATAACAAGAGGATGTCAAAACCCAAGATCAAGAAAGTGTTTCTGGCCTAAAATTCAATCGGGAAATAATTGAGTACACTAAATTTAAAACAAATTAAATTAACATAAGAATAAGGACACTAATGTAACTATGCAAAACTGCTAGCTGAAAGAAAAGGGTTTCTAAAATCAAATTCTAGATTAACTATATATTCATCGCGCCTCTAGATATTTGCAATATCCTCTATTATATCAAAGCGGAAAACTATTAGCTTTACATTAGTTGTAAAAATACTACTGTATGAAATTCTTTCTTCTAGTGCAAGCTTACGCTTATAAGTACATAGAAACATACTTAAACAAAAGCCAATTGTATCGAAAATTACTTATCTTAATGAAAAACGTTTTCCGCGAATAAAATTGTCTTCTATTTTTTTAAAACTAATAACAAGAATGTGCTAAGAGCACGTATATAAGTTTATACAGTTAAAAAAATGTTCATTAATTTACTGTTGCGTCTGAAGATTTATTATAAATACCTGAGCAGTCATTTAGCTGTAGATACCTTTTGGAAGCAAATAAAACCAATCACATCCTGGACTCAATTTGCGTTAACCAGATACTACCAGAACTTTGTTAAAAAGTTAGATGTTCCTGATTAACATGCCTCTCAAACATGAAGTTGTCTACTGAAGCAAACGAATTCGCTCTAAAAGTAAAATTCACTAACCTGGTGGGATATAATTCCGAACTCTATCGACTCATCATCATTAGGTATTCAGTCCTGGAACTGGTTAGCCGCGTACCCTCATTGTTTCCTATTCTGTACTAACCTACACATTTTCCTGAAATTTATACAGTCTGTATCTTTCGCTATCTGAGTGCAATAGTCTGGTCTAGATCTACCGCTACCTCTTTCTCTTATCTCTGCTTACAATATATCCCATTATAATATATCTCATTGGCCTATTGACTAATCCCATTAATCAGTTCGATGCATAATTATTTAAACTTTAACTGCACCCACTTAAGTGGGCACGTTATCTCTTTCAATGGTTTTGACTAGTGCCCAACAAAAAATATCTTTCCTCCATAAAACCGACAAGATTATCTTTGACAGAAATCGAATAAATAAATTAAGACTGCAAATTGAAATTACTTGTGTTGTTTACCTGCATCTAACATATGCAAAAATGATCTTATTGAAACAATAACTAGAACCAAACAGAGGGGTTTTACCATTTTTGAATCAGCATAATTTAGCGTGCGAACCTTCTTCGTTACATGACAATGATGTCGTCGCTAACGTTATACATTAAGAATCAAAACTGCACTAATTTAGAATACAAAGTAAGAATGGCATTAATCTTAATCTTAAAACCTCCATAATGAAGTCGACAACCTTTGAGTATCAAAAATGTAAGATTACATGTATAATTCCTTCCTTAGATCAAGAATGCACGTAAACTAAAATTATATTTCTTCAAGGTAATAACCCTAACCCTATTGGTGGGATTTACCAATACAGAAACCATTAAAATGAAATATGATTATAAACATGCCAAAGAAATGTTACAACATATGTAACCTGAGTTTATAATATATTATAAATTGCCAACCAATAATAAGAACGAAATCGATGTATAATTTTTAAATACAAATTTTAGATACCGAAAAACAGTTCTTGTGATTCAAATTTTGAATCAAATTTAACTTTAAACTAGATATGAATTTCATAATTTTAATTTCTTAATAATGAATTTACAGTACAAAGTTATAATATTATATTTCCTGCTGTTAAATTTATGTGGTTCAGGATAGGGGAAGTTGGCGTGTGTGGTTATGCCTCTATCGTGGAGGTAATTAAGTGGAGTGAGGAAAGAACGCATTTCGTTCGCTTGCTCAAGGATGCTAAAATGGCTAGGCGCGACCCTATTCAGAGGTATGTTACTATATAACTAAATTAGCAGTACCTTATAGGGCTTTGCAGTTTCAAATTACGTGAAATTAATTTGTTTCGAGTTCAGAGAAGTTGTAAAGTAGCTATTTATTTTAATTGTCACCACTTGAAATAAACCTAAGTTCATCTCCGTATATTAAAGCAAACAAAAAATTAAAAGGTAGAAACCCAGAACAGAATTGTTTCATTTCATTTTAGCTGAAATAACTTTTATTGAACTGTTATACTGTATGGAAGTTCAGCCACAGTTGGCTGAATCATTAAGTTTTATTACGTTATAACAGTAAACTGTTTGTTAAAGCTCATTTTGTTGAATTATATAATATACGGAGTGCTAATAATAATAATAACAATAACTGCGTGAGAGAAATATTAACTGTTTACAGAAAGGAGAAACTGTGCAGTAATAAGTGAACGGTTAAAGAAATACTATGTTCAATTTAAAATCTCTAATATTTGTGTGGGTGAATTGTGAACGAACCTGTTGAAATTTAGATCTGTAAAGCATAGCCTATTCTGTAGCTTATTATTGAAATGTATTCATAAAATATGTAAATTTCATTGGCGGTTTTTAACATGAAAACTAGACCAAGCCGATTTAGGTAAAATTCCGTTTCTCGAAGTGATTTGGAGAATAAGGTATTGCAGTTAATAAGATGAAATAATAACCTAGACTTTATACGCAAAACCCAAATGATCATTTCAAATCAAACTAGTAATGGATAGATGGTAAATATAAGGTCTTGAACAAGACTCGAACCTATATCTTGGTCTTTCGCAGAACATGCGTTTTTCCAATACGCCATAAAAAGTATACGTTATTATTTCATCTTATTAACTGTAATACGTTAGTATTTATCAACATACCTTGTGTAATTAGCTACCTAATATATTTATGTATTTAATACTTGGCTTATAGCCGTAATTTTGAGCGTTGCTTCCTGTCTATAAGTGACATAAGTAAAAAATTTAACAATGTTAGATATGATTGGTAAAAAATGTCAAACGTAATTGAAAGTTAGGTTGATGTATGGTTGTGTACACGATTCAGATTTGTAAATTTTCCAATTATCGTCATCAGTCTCGGTGGCGTAATTGGAAAAACGCATGATCCGCGAAAAACCAAGATACAGGTCCAAGACTTTATATTTTCTTTCTTTCAATTACTAGCTCGATTTGAAATGATCATTTGGGCTTTGCATAAAAGTCTAAGTCATTATTTCATCTTATTAACTATATATATATATATATATATATATATATATATATATATATATATATATATTAATGTGTTTGAATAATGACCTTGCAATGAGTATAATCAATATTCTTCAATGATGGGTTTAAGGTCAGCTGGTAGGATTTAAAAGTAAACTCTTTTTAAATGCCCAAATTTTCGGATTTTATTTTATCCATGATCACAGGCTTTTCTAAAATAATGTTAACTAGGCTAAAGTTTACATAAAATAAATATAACTTACAAATTGAGAAAATAAAATTGACATCTAAATTAATGGATTTTCTATATAAAAGTTTTAGATTTTAATGTTTTTTGAAGTTGTAAAATTGTATAATTTGTAAAAGTATAAAAATATCAAAAAAAATTTTGTTTCTAAATTGATGGATTGTATGATTTTGTATGTGTGCTTGCGAATTTCTGATTGTAGGAGTGTTTGTGCGCATGTTTGCTTGTGTTGTGTGTATGCATGTGTGTGACTGCATGTGTATGCGTTCGTATGTGTGTGCGTGCGTGCATGTATGTGTATGCGTGTGTGTGTGTGTGTCTGTGTGTTAGAGAGAGCGAGAAAGAAGAGAGAGAATGAGTGAATATATACATGTTAGTGTTACTTGAGTTATGTGTTTATGTACTAACAATTCTTGCATTAATTATTTATCAACTATTGCTCCAAAATTAAGTAGATAGATATAAATCGAACTTAAGCCATTAATATCAGTTCTTTTATTTATTGCATTTTGATTTCGAAAGATATGACACATTTCTAAGAACAATCTTTTCTGTTTATTTTTTTCAAATTCTAAAACTTGAGGATTTTCAAAATCCATTTTGTGATTAGAAGTAATTAAATGTGGCAATAAAGCACAGGAATTTGGTTTGACTTTAATGTCACTTTTATGTTGTGTTATACGTTGACTTAGGCATTGTGAGGTTTGGCCAATGTATAAATTATCGCAATCTAAACAGTTAATTTGATATACAATGTTTCTTTGTTGGAGTTTTGGAGTTTTATCTTTTAATTTTGAGAAAAGAGTATTTATTGTTGATATATTTCTTTTAGCAAATTTAAAATTATTATTCTTAAAGACTTGAATTAATTTTTGAGTTAAGTGTTCGATGTGTGGTAGTGTTTTGTGTATATGGTTACTTTCGGGATTAATATTGTTATTATTATTAGTGTTATGGTTTGTATTTATATTTATTTGGGGATTATATAATAATTTCGTTATTAATGAAGGTGGATAATTGTTAGTTATTAAAATATGTTTTAGCTTTTGGATATTTTTATTATAAAAATTAGGATGTGATATCTTTTTAATTCTATTCTTCAATGCAAGAATAAAATTTATTTTTGTTTTGAAAGGGTGGTAGGAAAAATAATTTAAATACCTATTTGAGTGTGTAGGTTTCTGGTACCAATCTAAAATAATTTTATTTTGATATCGATGTTTCGGCAATCAGTTTCAATCTGAATTCACGATCCAGTTGTAATTCTAAAACATCTCCGCCAGAAAAACCATTTGATCTTACGTTTGCTGCTTCTTGGGTAAATTGTATGATTCTAAATTCCATTTAAAGTAGTCTATTTTTATAGCATAATTTTGGCACATTCTACTATTGCAGATAATTTGTACGACTGGTTGCAGACCACCGTATAAATCAAAACCAACTTCTACGTTATGGTGGTGAAAATTTGATGTAAATTCACGTAGCGCATTGGTGGTCTTATCTGCTGTTTTTTCGAAACCTCTTCTGCAAGAGGGGCTGAACGTTTAACCTTGCTCGTTTGCAATCCATGCACTTTACATTGGTGGCGTAGAAGAGTATCTATTCGACTAAAGTTAAATTTGCATACACTGCTACACAGGTTCCTCACTGTGGGGTGTTCAGGGGCGTGAACCACAACTACAGGTACTGCTACTAACCCTCCCATACCATGCACGTTACATTGATGACGGTTGAGGTAATCTTTTCTAGTAAATGTAAAGCGACATATTTCGCACATGAGCATCCCACTTTGAGGTTGCTCTGAAACGTGCATCCCAGCTACCGGTGCTGCTACCAAACCACCCACTGTACGCCCGTGGCGAAGCATGTTGCTTCGTATAGAAAATGTAGAGCTGCATACGTCACAATTAAAAACTTTTTTAGATTCCATTTTCTGTAATTTTGAAAAGCGATGTCAGACACTTGAATAACAGCGCGTACGGGTTCTATAACTCGACTTCTTTTCCTAAAGCAAAAGCAAAACTACTAATTACGGGTAGTGTACCGATTTATGCACCTGCGGCGAATCTATTTAATTAGAGGGGAGTCCGCGTTTACTTTAAATAAAAATATTCAAGTTCATGCGTTTCACTAACATGTAATCTCAAGAATGTAAGTGACGCGCGTAATTAAATGCGATCTTGAACCAGGCAATTAGATTGCTATATCTTTAGGGTAAATGTTTTCATGATGGGAGAACTAGTAGAATATTCTAAAACTTTCCAATACTTTGGTTAATGTTTGTAATTCGTAAAGGTATGACTAATAGCTTTGACGTATTAATTTTTCCATTTTTGAAAATTTCGGGGTAAAACAACATTTTCAAACTTGCATGTTTAAACTGCGATTTTTGAGTGTTATTCAGCAACTTTACCTGCAAGACACCTTTTATATTATCTGCTTGTAAACGTTGAAGCAATTAATATTTACATGTCTAATTCAAAAACTGTTAATCATTATTTTTTCTAGAATGAACATCTTAAGTATCTCATGGAGTGTGTGTGGAAGCGTTTTACTGGAGGTGACGCCGTAAACAAACACAACGAGAAGCACATCGAGACGGTTTATTTCCAGGAGGAACTAAAAATTACAGACGATGAGTTGGAGCAAATTAAGGATTTAGAAAATCAGTCGACCGCAGCGCATGAAGAATGTATAAACGCATGTTCTGTCTTATTCTGAATCGATCCTACATAATGGGATTCATATTCCAAATTTATACACTTAAAAATTAAGAATCGCCCCATCTTATCCATCAATAGATTTCTAGTATTATCACCTAAAATATAAAAACTGTTAGTACGTTTAAATAAAAATTTGTATACTCATCAAGCGGTTCCCTACATACTGCACATGCTACAATTTTTCTTAAACATCTGTTACACAATATATACCCCATCTGACATTGCGTAAGAAGCGGTACTGCTACTTTATAGCAGATTGGACACAGGAATAAAGCTGCCAGTTAAACATTTAAAGTTGCATCCATTGTTAGAATAAAAGATTGATGTATACAAGTTCGTATACGAAATTATGATATCTAAAGATTTGAGTTTGGTTATATACACTCATTTATAACTAAAAGAATTTTTAATAATTGCAATAAAATTTCGAGAAATTTCAAGTTTTGAACACAAATACATTTTAGCGAAGAACAAAAATTTTCCATTATTTTCTATAATTCGACACAGCAGTCAGCAATATTGTTTATTTATAGCAATATAAGATAAAGCACACACCGTGCATTTATATTTCCAATGCTCCACCAGAAGGTACTACATTGGCCAGGAGGCGAGTTTTTTATTGCCTGGAAATTTAGAATTTTGCCGAACCCTTGCCGTTCCAGGCAAGGTAGGGATTTTTAACGTGCGTGACAACACTCACACACGGGACCTCCATTTAACCTCTCATCCGAACGAGGGCGTAATTTTTGTGAAAAATGCTCACCTGTCATTTTTCAAGCAGTCGATAAAGCACACACCATATAACGGGTGATTTTTTTGAGGTTAGGATTTTCATGCATTAGTATTTGACAGATCACGTGGGATTTCAGACATGGTGTCAAAGAGAAAGATGGTCAGTATGCTTTGACATTTCATCATGAATAGACTTACTAACGAGCAACGCTTGCAAATCATTGAATTTTATTACCAAAATCAGTGTTCGGTTCGAAATGTGTTTCGCGCTTTACGTCCGATTTATGGTCTACATAACCGACCAAGTGAGCAAACAATTAATGCGATTGTGACCAAGTTTCGCACTCAGTTTACTTTATTGGACATTAAACCAACCACACGAATGCGTACAGTGCGTACAGAAGAAAATATTGCGTCTGTTTCTGAGAGTGTTGCTGAAGACCGTGAAATGTCGATTCGTCGCCGTTCGCAGCAATTGGGTTTGTGTTATTCGACCACATGGAAGATTTTACGCAAAGATCTTGGTGTAAAACCGTATAAAATACAGCTCGTGCAAGAACTGAAGCCGAACGATCTGCCACAACGTCGAATTTTCAGTGAATGGGCCCTAGAAAAGTTGGCAGAAAATCCGCTTTTTTATCGACAAATTTTGTTCAGCGATGAGGCTCATTTCTGGTTGAATGGCTACGTAAATAAGCAAAATTGCCGCATTTGGGGTGAAGAGCAACCAGAAGCCGTTCAAGAACTGCCCATGCATCCCGAAAATGCACTGTTTGGTGTGGTTTGTACGCTGGTGGAATCATTGGACCGTATTTTTCAAAGATGCTGTTGGACGCAACGTTACGGTGAATGGCGATCGCTATCGTTCGATGCTAACAAACTTTTGTTGCCAAAATGGAAGAACTGAACTTGGTTGACATGTGGTTCCAACATGATGGCGCTACATGCCACACAGCTCGCGATTCTATGGCCATTTTGAGGAAAACTTCGGAGAACAATTCATCTCAAGAAATGGACCGGTAAGTTGGCCACCAAGATCATGCGATCTGACGCCTTTAGACTATTTTTGTGGGGCTACGTCAAGTCTAAAGTGTACAGAAATAAGCCAGCAACTATTCCAGCTTTGGAAGACAACATTTCCGAAGAAATTCGGGCTATTCCGGCCGAAATGCTCGAAAAAGTTGCCCAAAATTGGACTTTCCGAATGGACCACCTAAGACGCAGCCGCGGTCAACATTTAAATGAAATTATCTTCAAAAAGTAAATGTCATGGACCAATCTAACGTTTCAAATAAAGAACCGATGAGATTTTGCAAATTTTATGCGTTTTTTTTTTAAAAAAAGTTATCAAGCTCTTAAAAAATCACCCCTTACTAGGTTATCATAAAGTAAGGGATATATTTTAAATCATTACAACTTTTTAATAAATTAAGTTAGTAACATAAAATAAACGAAATCTAGTTGCTTAATGAATGGGATTTTACCGTATCTATGAGAAACAAAAGCGTTGTCATAACAATTGTTGACACTAGTGTCAAAACGAAATTATTCAATTTGAAGTTTTATTTTGAAATTAAAACTCAAGTAAACGTTGAGTTCAAACGACTCAACTGTAATAACATGGATTTACAAACAAGAATTGGTTTAGTTCAGTGCTATTATGAATCCGGCAGAAATTACACCGTTGGATTACGAAGATTTCGCACGAGAATGGGTTTGACAGCGGGACCCTGTCAAATGAAAGCGTACCGCAATTTGATACAAAAATTTGAAAGAACAGGGTCTGTAACTGACTTATCAAGATCAGGAAGACCAATAATTAGTGATGTCCAAGTTGCAGAGGTTCTTCATGAAAATCAAGACATAGCCAGAAGCAATTCACTCGCAATCAGCAGTGCAAATGCGATATCCAAGCGATTGCAAATGCCGTATACCACGGTTTGGAAAATTTTACGCATAATTCTAAACATGTATCCATATAAACTGAAAATGCTGTTTGAATTAAAGGACGCAGATTTGGCTACTAGGTACGATTTTTCTTTGCGAGTAATGGCTCAGATGGAAATTGAACCCGAATGGTTATCCCGTATTTTATGGACAGATGAGGCACATTTTACTCTGAATGGTGGAGTCAATACTCAAAACTGTAGAATCTGGTCTGCAGAAAATCCGCAACAAATCGTTCAAAAAGGTCTTCATGACAAGAAAGTCACCGTTTGGTGCGGTTTTACAGCTGATTTTATTATTGGTCCGTATTTCTACGAGGAAATGCAGAATGGACAAGCCGTATCTGTAAATGTAAATGGTGAACGATACTTGCAAATGTTACAAAATTATGTTATTCCACAGTTGCAAAACGAGCACTACGGAATTGAAAACATCATTTTTATGCAGGATGGAGCACCCCCGCACATTTGTCGACCAGTCAAAGAATTGTTAACCAACGTTTTTCAAGATCGCGTGTTAAGCAGACATTTCGTAAATTCATGGCCACCAAGATCACCTGATCTAAACCCAGCGGATTACTGGCTGTGGGGTTATTTAAAAAGTTTAGTGTTTAGAAGACGACCAACTACGCTACAAGAATTAAAAGACAGTATTACGGAGCAAATTGGTACAATTCAACCAGAAATGTTACGAAATGCTGTGTACAATTTGGAGGTAAGGATGGTGATCTTACAACAACAAAATGGAGGTCATATTGAGCAATTGCCGTAACCTGTTTTGGGCATACTAAATCCCATTTCATAAGCAATTAGATTTCATTTATTTCTTGTTATTAATTTAATTTGTTAAAAAGTTATCATAATTTAAAATATATCCCTTACTTTATGATAACCTTATACATTTAGTAGTCAAAGTTAATATAGCAGAACGATTGATTAGAACAATTAAAAACAAATTCTAAAAGATTTACCACTTGTGAGGATGGTTACAGATGACTTGAAGTTTTTACCTAAAATTATAGAAGAATATAGCAGTACCAAGCACCATGCAATTCGAATGAACACTTTCTCCATTAATTAACAGTAAAATTCATTGCAACTAAATTGCTCTAGCACTGCATTCAATAATTAATGATTTGATTTGTTTAGATATTAAGATGAGAAGATTTAAGCGTCGACTGCATTGATCATTGGATACCAACATCCTTTTGCTAGTCCATGTTCGCCATGTTGGAGCCAGGACCACCATCTGAATCTGCTTTAGCATCTTCTGACCCAATAACGTCTTTGCAATTATCAAACTCGCAGCCACAACTTTTATTCTTAACCTAGAACTCCTTACATCGGTTTATACTTATTAATATTTATTTCTAAATAGAGCACTTTTTCCAAAGACCAACCGGACTCACTTGTTTCAAATTCCTCTGATTTTGTTCTCATGGTTTCGCTTAAGAACACGTACATATTTTCCAGATTACTGAAAGATGTTAACAAAAAAAATATCCAAAAGCCATTCTTAAAACTTTCTATTACAGACAATTTTTAGTAATTACAGTTTAAATTTTGTAAACCACATTTCTAAGTACATATACACAGTTTTTATTCTTAAGAGTCCAATATTTGTTTATGCGCTTCTTTGAATTCTTGTTGAGAAGTAGTATATCCTTTTTTGTGTTCCACAAACTTGTTTCGTACGGCATTTTGTATAAGATAAAGCTTACGTTTATTTGCAATAAAATCTTTAACGTCCGTCATCATGAAATTTCGGATTGCGGCTAACCATTAACGTCTTTTTCTATATTTATATACTCATCGAAATTTTTCCTATATCGCCCATTATCCAAATCAAAATATTTTACAATAGCAATAAAACTATATTTCGAGTCATCCCCACCCCAACACTGCAAGCACATTGTTACTTTCGTTTCCGGTAGTAAAACCGTATCCGGTTATTTCATTTACATAAATTCCCTTTCTATTCTTAAATTCTCCAACAATACCCTATATAATGTACCTGTTCGGTATAAGCCCGTTTAACATAATTTTAACTCAAATCCACTTTGCTTTTAGAACGAAAATTTATTCGATAAATTAAATAGTCAATACCTTGTTTTAGGTATCTGTTAATTTGTTAAACATTCCGATAATGTATAATTGCTTTCTCTTGTGTTTCCCATTTACAGACTTGTCGAAATAATAGATCTTACTATTATTTGATAGCGTGTTTTTCAGTTTGCTAATCGCGCTTTCGATAACGCGAGGATTGCAGTTAGAACTCGTGTTATTTAAACCTATTTTGAATTTGATTCTCCAGCTTGTGCGTTGAAATATTTTCTACATTATTCGTCACAGTACTTCAAAAGCAATGCACGTTTATTTGTTCGACAAGTAAGAGGTATCTTGCGTGTATTGGTGAGTTTCCGCACCTACCCATTCTAATCAGACTCTCTTTTTAGCTCTTAGCTGGAGGCCAAATTGGTTCTTTCTTTATGTAGGCCCAACTGTTTGTTGACGTAGACCAACTGTTTTTGTCTGTAGACAACTGATGCAGTTACGGTGGCAGGGCGAATGGATCCTGACTACCGTGGCGTTGCTGTGCTGACTCACCCCCGACGGTTTGCAAGCTAAGTATCCGGACACCTACAGGTATGCAACTCGTTTTCTTTTGTGTGTGTCAATGGCATATTCCGTATCAACATTTGGTGTAGTTACGTGACAAGAAACGTGACACTGTAGAACTATTGTTTGTTGCTGCGAATCGATATTATCGCTCTACAGGTGTGATGTACCATTATTAAAAATGTTTGACAGACACACGCTTATCCTTTTCTATTGATTGGTTTGTTTTACAAACGGTATCATGTACAATTTAAGAAGAATGTTTGACAAAAGCTCTCACACGTTAATTCTTTTCTACTGATTAGTTTATTTTACAAAAAGTATTAGGTGCAATTTTAAAAACGCTTGACAAAAGCTCTCACATGTTTATTTACTGCTGATTAATTTTATTTTGTGTAAAATACGAGATGCGCACTTCGTATCTAAAGTACTAAATTGTTCATATCACATAATTGTTTGCTTTGAAATAGTAACGCTTAATTTATTGGTTTTGCTTGTTTGTACAGAATCCTTTATTTATTTTAATTTGTTAATAGATAATCATGGGCGACGTGTTTTTTTTTGTTTTCTTGGTATGTAGGTGAATTTCCCCACACTCCGCGTTGGATAGTTAGCCTAGTATTTACTTTTCTTCCGGCTACGTCTAGATACGAAGCAACATTTCTTTAAATTTAAGGTATGACATTTCATCACTTATATGATCAAGAAAGATATGGCGAAGGTTTGTGTCATCCTGTTTCCATAAAGCGATTACATTGGCGTTATCTCTAAGTCTATGTTTTAAAGCACTAGCGTAAGTTTGACATAAGTAAAAAGAATCAATGATCTTATGTCGAAGTCATTTTCATCTTATCAGGCAATTTCACTCTATAAGGCAATTTCACCCTATAAGACAATTTCACCCTATAAGGCAATTTCGCCCTATAAGGCAATTTCACCTTATAAGGCACTTTCGCCCTATTCTGATGGAGATAAATTCGAGGAACTTTGCCATTAAAGCACTCACAACCAGGCCTAGATCTGATTATGCAAATAAAGTAATAGTTTAATATGATTGCAATATCACAAAAGTTATACGCAACAACTAACTTTAAATAAATTGTCTTTGAAACTAAAATGGATGTTATGATCAAGTTTTATCATTACAGTGGTACTATATCTGGTTGAACCGAGAAACAGTGCAATTAAGATGATAACGAGTACAAAATCGATAAACCATACTTAAATATGTCAATAATTGTCTTTACAAAATGTTGATATCTCTAACCGTTTCCGTGTTATCACTAAAAAACCAAAAAGGCACTACATACCAATATGACAATTACGCCAATCGATACGTCATACTCAAATACGTAAATATGTCTTTGTAAAATTTTGATATCTACAACAGTTTTCGAGTTAGTCCGAACTACTAAAAATTTTACCAAGTCTCAAAATATTCAAAATCTAAAGCAGTTACAAAAATGCCGAATACATTCAACAACATTGTGGAATTTAAAAACATCCATAAACAAATGAGAACGCCGTTTGCGATTTATGCAGATTTCGAGTCGATGCTTAAACCCATCAGATGTGTTGTTCCAGACACCTCAACCTCATTCACTAATAATGTGCAGGGGCATACCCCTTATAACTTCGCATACTACATTAAATGCAGTTATGATGACAGGACATATGCCGGATATATGTCGAACACCACCATATCGCTTACATTTTCTTGTCTAGTAACAGTTTTGCTATCCGACCTAGATCGGATTAAAATCCGATCTAGTTCAGATTAAAATTCGATCTAGGTCGGATTTAATTCGACCTAGGTCGGACCGAGCAGGGGTGCGCATCGACATATGTCCGGATACATGTAGAATATATGTAGGATGTATACTGGACATATGTCGGATGTATGTCGGATGTGTGTCGTACGGATGGTAGAGGAGTGAAGGACAAAGTAGAGTGGAGGGAGGAGGGTTTAGGTAATTTACGTTGTTTGGAGTTAGGTTAGTCGAGGTTGTCTAAAGTTAGGTTAGGTTAGTTGGACTTGTTAGGAGTTAGGTTTGCTAGTGTTGTCTGGAGTTAAGTTAGGTTAGTTGGACTTGTGCGGACTTAGGTTAAATAGCAGGAAAAATTGATAGGTTAGGTCAACGTCGCGGCGCTGACCTAACCTATCAATTTTTCCTGCTATCTAACCTAAGTCCCCACAAGCATTTATACAGTCTAAAACAATTTTCTCCCGTACGTTCTTGTTACCTATTTGTATTCTTGTTTTTGATTTATTTTCCCTTCCTTTGCATACTAGTACTTTAGCTTTATTTTTGTTAATTTTCATACCGTATCTCTCTGTTACAACCGTTTCATTTCATTAACAGCAGCTTCTAACTCTTCCTTGCTGGATGCTAATACCGCTGTATCATCTGCAAACCTAAGCATATCAATTTTTTTGTCCCTACATAGTAATTCCAAATGTCTTCCTGCATTTGACAATATTCACTGCCGTTTCAATGTACAATCCCTGTTTCACCCCTTTCCTAATGTTTACTTCTCTACGTTCCTTCTCTAATTCTATTACTGCTGTTTGTGCTTTGTATAAGCTATGTACTATTCGTCTATCCCTATAACTCATTTCAATGTTTTTAAGTATTTCGAGCATTTTTCTCCATTTTACATTGTCGAATGCTTTTTCCAGATCTACAAACCCTAAACACACGCGTGCCCCTTTTTCTATTGTTTTCTCCATTATCACTCTCTGAGCTAAAACAGCCTCCCGTGGTCCCCTGTTTCGCGTAAACCCAAATTGATCTTCTCCTAGTATTTCTTCAGCTCGTTTTCCATTCGTCTTTGTACAATTCTAGTTAATATGTTTGACAAGTGTGCTGTCAAACTTGTTCGAAAATTTTCACATCTATCCCAGCCTTTCCTTTTTGGTATAGTTACTAAATATGTTACGTTTGAAATCTTTGGGTATCTCGCCTGTCTCATACATATAGCTTACAAGTTGGAAGAAACGTTCTGTTATTGCTTGTCCAGCGGGTTTTAGAGTTTCTGTTTGCAGCTTATTTGTACCCGGCGCCTTACCATTTTTCAGATCCTTTAATGGTAATTCAAACTCATCTCTAAGTATAGGATATCCCAAGTCAACATTTTCAATGCTGTTAGTTCCTCTCCTGCATATAAATTCCCTATATATTCTTGCCATATACCCACTTTCTCTACATTTTCTATAATGACGTTTCCTCCCGCGTCCTTTATATTTTTGCTATACGGTTTTATATCCCTAAAATTGATTCTAATTAGTTTGTATGCTTCATCTGTCTTTCCTATTTCCATCTTAGTTTGTACCACTTTGCATTTTTCATCAATCCATTGTTCTTTAGCTTTCTGGCATTTGCGAAGAATTTCCCATTTTATAGATTTGTATCTCGGTTTTTCTGTTTCGTCTGATTTATCTTTGTATTTTCGTCTTTCTTCTATTAAATTCAGGATAGCCTTTATTATCTATGATTTCTTATTTTCTTTTTGTGCATACCCCAGAATATCTCTGGCTGCCATGTCTAATCTAGTTTTAATGTTATACCATTCTGTTTCTACTTCCTTAGTATCAGGTATTTTTCCGGTATCTTTCAACAATTCATTTCACTTTTTTCGAATCTTTCTTGAATATCTTTATCTTTTAGTTTCTCAAAGTCAAAGTGCCTTTTTCCGTTTCTTTTCTTCAAATTTTTAAATTTAAGTGTGGCCTTCATAATTACGATGTTGTGGTCAGTGTCTATATCTACTTCTGGGTAGCTTCTACATTCTTTTATTTAATTCCTAAACCGTTGTCTAACAATAATGTAATCTATTTGATATCTTCCTATATCGCCTGGCATCTTCCACGTATATCGTTTTCTAGCATGGTGTTGAAATAATGTGTTTGTGATGATTAAATTGTTTTTGTCGCAAAGTTCTATCAACCTATTTCCCCTGTCGTTTCTCGTGTCTAAACCAAAAAAACCTATAACCGCTCCTTCTCTACTCTCACCTACCACCGCGTTAAAATCCCCCGTAATCATTAAATTTTCATGTCTTTTTACGTATCTCAGTATGTCTTCGATATCTTTGTAGATCGCTTCTACCTCTTCGTCACTGTAGGTAGAGGTTGGCATGTATATTTGTATTATTACTGTGTTTACCGGTTTAGATTCTAATCTAACCATGAGTACTCATTCGTTCTTTTGTAAGTAATTTTGTCTACAGTATTCTTTTTTCGCATAACTATCCTCACACCCGAATTTCCTTCCTCTGCTCCTGTATGAATTACCCTGAAGTCACCACTCCAAAAATCCCTCGCCTCTGGCCACGTAACTTCGCTGATCCCTACTATGTCTATTTTTAGATTCTCTAGCTTACCTACTTGCTTCATACTTCTAACATTCCACACGTCGACTCGTAAAATGTTCCCAACTTTTATTCTTAACTTTTCGATCGCATCCTCCGAAGTAGTTCCCTCCCGGACATCCGAATGGGGGACTATTTTAACTCCGGAATATTTTACCCGAGAATGCCATTATGTTTATTACAATTTAAGTACCCTGTGTATTTGTTATACATTAAATTAAAATTGTTAACAACTTGATATGATTACTAGAATAATGATAATGTTATGTAAATATTGCTGGTTTGTGTTGCTTTACATGCGTCTTTAATTGAACCACTACTTTTGCTAAACTCTCTGAACATTGCACTTTTGAAATAGTGTATGTAGGGATTTAACAGGGCAAACTGCTGTAGTAAATGTGATCGGCGTGTAAGCTTTATTATTTATGGCTCCCTATGCTGTAGAAAGGATCATATCCATGTTGACCTTAAAATTGTACTTAATTGTGTACAAAATTGTTAACATTTGTTTATAAGCAAAACATTAACCATTAAAATAACTAAATATAAACGTCCTGAAAGCTACTGCTACGTGTAACTTGAACTTTCATTTAGTAATGGACTTTTAAAAATTATGGGAATTGATTGCAAATTTTTTAAAATTTGTATGCCATTTAGTTGTCCTTGCTTAGGCAATTTTACCTTCACAACAATGGGTCATTGTTCGGCGCGATTGTTTGCGCAGAAGCAGTAAAGAGAATTATTGATTTAAATTTATAGTTTTTCTTTCAAATTTTATAGTAGTTACTGGAAAAATAAAACTATAATTATAAGGACGAACCTGATATAATTACACTTCATTAGAAGTTTTATAATGTTTAATGTTATGCACAGAATAAAATATTAATTAAAATCTTTTATTAAATGCGCAAGCGCCTCTCTATAAACGACGAATTGTCGTTTCTAATACGAGTAGTAGCGGGAGGTGTTCAACCTTGCGAGTTCGGGTGTACTGTTTTAGGGACGGTATCCTTTGTTAATAAGCGATGTGAAACTTTTAAATGTAAACAAAAGATTTTGAAATGTGGTTTAAAGAAAATTATTATTTTGGCGGGTGATTTACGCGCTTTTGGAATTATATTTTTAAAATGATGAACACACACACTCTTGACATCCTGGTGACGCATTTACTTCAATGTTCGTGTAACGGTGTTATGGAAAATAAGTCACAATGTGATAATACAGCATTGATTCAAAGAACCCCCATTATTAAACAACCTTATATAACATCTTTTCAAATACCAGATGCGTGGAATTCGATTTTAAATCAAATTTTACTTTCGAAGTGTTCTACCGTAATTACAGTGCCTCGTCCATTTGTTAGTTCAACATGGCGGGAAATCAGGGACAGAAAGGTACTAGCACCACTGCCAATAAAGCAAAATTGTGATAATTTAATACCCAGTAGTAGTTTAGGAATGCAAATTTATAAAAAACCATCCCTTGTTTTGAATGAATTTTTAGATTTAAATAAATCTTTAAAAACTGAAGTTATTAATCATATGAGACCATGCAAGGTTCTTTTGAAAAGATCGTCTCTGAGGAGTATGTACATCGAATATAAATGTCTTAACACTAAATCTTTCGTAAAACTCTCAGATGTTTTTAAAGAAATTCCCCAAATTAAACAGGAAGAAAAACCTGTAGAGCAGGTAGATTTTATGCTCTCTTTAAATTTATTTGGCAATTCTGGTATAACACAACGATCACAAGCCGAGATAAAGACTTCACATCCTATAAAATTCGTTAATTATCATCAAATTCCATTTTCATCTGATTATGGTCGTCATCTTGTGTTAAAAGATCGACATTGTGTGCCCGAAGATGTAGTTCTTCGTAAACTAGATCGAACTGAATGGTATTTAAGAACATCACATCATTCCCGTCGTACGAAACCATTGCAACTTGATGTAACTTACAACAAAAGAATTAAAAAGTGCCATCGATTTAAATTTCCCAAACGTCAGTTATACCAAAATCACCAAAATTTAAAGATGGGGTTTCTTCAGTATATTTGTAGGCCACTATGTGTGAAAGTAATACAAATGGATCTAAATGCTGCAATTAAAGCACAGCAGGAAAGGAACAAAATCACACAAATGATTGAAGAAATTCCCATACATTCAGTACCAGTAATGGAAGAAGTGACAAAGAATTCATTACCAATAATAGAAGAAATGACAGAAACCGAAGAATTGACAGATATGAAGGAAATTATAAATATAGAAGTTACAACAGATAAAGACTGTGTGCCTACTAGTATAGACCTTGAACAAATTAACTATTTGCATATAGGTAGTGAACATTTAATTTCAAATAATAACAGTGATAGTGTTATAGTGAGTGATGAAACAATTGAGCAACCAGTTTTATATTGCAGTTGTGGTGAAGAACTTACTACACCATCACTTCCAGAGTGTACAAAAGAAACAGTACGTAGGAAATATAAGAAAAGAAAAGTTAAAGGTATAATAAGAAGGTCATTACGATTAATGAAAAATTGATCGTTATTAATATTTTCCATAGGGAAATAGTATAGTAATAGGAAATTGATGGAACATATTGTTTCCTGAAACTTCCCTAATTATTATTGTTCACAAGGTGCCTCAGTATTTATAGCAACTATTTTGTGTTTAGTATTTATGTTGAACAAAATTTATTTTAATAACCATATTTTGCAGCATAAAAATCGCTTTATTTGTACATTCAGAGTTTCAGTATCTATTTACTTTTACCAACCCATAAACTTTAATTTTTTTTAATATTCTTAGTTAAATAATTTTTGCAAAAGGGGCCCATTTTCAAATGAAACTTTGGTTGTAATTTGGTACTTAATTATATAACTGCAGGAATAAACTATGATAAAATTAATTTTTCCATCTAGTCTCCAAATGACTTTGTCAATGATCAAGAGGGTTTGGTATTTGCTTAGTTGGTTAAGCGATTTTACAAGGTTTTACAGTTGATTTTTAACATCAATTTAAAGAATATTCTATTTTTGTATTACATTGACTAGCATAATAGAATTGGCACATGACCTAACAACAGGACAAATATATACAAGATGACACGACTAACCACTAAACATTGGTATTTAACTTGGGAAGTCTGTTATTTTGTGAATCATGTTTACCAGATTGAAACACTTTAAAACCAGTACTATCACTGGATAGAAAATTTTATTTTACATTATTAAATAACAAACAATTGGCAAATTGGTTTAATTTTAATAAATATCTCTTAAAAAGAATAGCCAATTCTAAGAGTACACCTATTAATATGACTGACCTTGCACGCTGGTTCATTATTTATTAGATGTCCTTATTGATAAGCAGATATATGGTTGTATACACTTCTAAAGTTTGTTTTCAATGGATGCTATAAAGTCTGTTACACTAATAGACGTCACTCGTAAAATTGTGACATTCTTTTTAATAGGTAAACTCTTAGAATTGGCCATGGTTTTTATCGGATTTATTTATTAAAATTAAACAAATTTGTTGTTAGGTGTTTAATACTGTAAAATAAATTTTTCTATCCAGTGATACCTTTGGTTTTAAAAGTTTCAATTTGGGAAGCAGGAATCACATAATAGTCGATTTCCATTGTTAAATCCCAATGCTTGGTGGTGAGTCATGTCACACTGCATATACTTATATGGTATGGTTTGGTGTTTAAAGTTTACAAACCCACAAATTGATGTTTTATAATTATCGGTGTATGGTATTGATAGATGGACGGCTCCGTGGTATAGTAGGTATGCGTGTGACTACTACGTCCAAGGTCCCAGGTTTGAATTCCGGCACGGTTCGCTTGAAAAATGTTAGGCGAGCATTTTACACAAAAATACACTCTCATTCGGATGAAAGGTAAAATGGAGGTCTCGTATACGAGTGTTGTCACGCACGTTAAAGATCCCTATCTTGCTTCAATTCAAAATTTTTCAGGTAAAAAAACTTGCTTCCTGGCCAATGTAGTACCTTCGGGTGGAGCATTGGGAAATCACATGTAGGGTATTAACACACGTTTCAAATAATTTTTATTCCTTACTCAATAGTAAACTGCATTTCTTGAGTTTCAATACAAATAATGGGTATTCTCGAGGGGTAAACTTCAGACCAAATTTTGTACACCAGACTACACAAATTACTAAGATTACACAGATTTCATGTACTACACATGGGATTACACAGATTTCACGGAATACATTGGTTAGAGAGATTGCACGAATACGCATGAGCTTACACTGATTTCACATTTAATGACTCATCATGGTCATATTAATGATTTTATATAGCCCGAATAAATATTTAATATCGATTGTAGTTTTGTAAAAGATAAAAATTTTGCATTATATATAGTTTTAATTGAAATTTCTGAAGCACACAAGCAAAATAAAACGGTATATAAACAAAAAAAATGTAACAGTCAAAACCACAAAGTATTATGCGCTCGGAATCACACATCTGTTGTTGAGTCTGGAGCATTTATTCAAAATTGAGCTACCCTATTTTTCTGAAAAGCACTATTGTTTGATTTATTTGGGACGCTCCGACTTCACGACAGCACTATATTGCACTTTTATCACTCTTGCATATGCATTCTATAATACACGAATACGAAAAACTTATTATAAATCGGTAATAAATAGTTTCTCTATATTCAGTCGGCGCTTAATAATAGCTGTTTTGCTCGTTTATACTGTTTTTGAATGTTAATCACATCACTTCTAAATAAAGTAAATGGACTATTTCCTACTAAGTCTATAGGCCCATAAAACACGCACTTAGAATTTACTATTTTAACATCCTCGAGTTTTGGCCAAATAAAAGAACCCAGTTCAGATTTTTAAAATTTTACTTTAAAGTAATTTTTATTTGCTTCTTCTATGACCCTACCTATGAACCACTGACAGTCGTAGAGAACAGCATAATATTTTTCTAGGCATACCTCAGGAACCAGAAATTTTTCATCCTGAGACATATTGTCAGTACTTGAATCAGAAAATGATTCGGCATCTGATGAATCGTTTAATACAACTTGATGGTCGTTCATCAGATGTACTACTTTCAAGTTTTGTGTCTTGTTTTTTAAATTTCTTTTTAGTAGGTTTCTTTAAACTTGTGTCAGAATATCTTTTTTCGTAAATCGTTTAGAAATTTACACATTTCTGATAAAATTTGTTAAAGAAAAGTTGAACATTTCCAAGTGTTTTAGTCGTTGCCAAGCAACGACAAATCACTGTAAGGAAATACTCGTTACTGTACTGTACAGAAATAATATGTGTATACATATGGACTATAATATTGACTGAGAACATGCTTTCAGGGTAAGTTCTATTTAAAGAATCTAAACACATTATGTAAATTTAACAAACAACTAACTTCAGAATGTATTTGATTATGAAGTAAGTTGTGTGTGATATTTTCAGGTATTTTACAATTAGTATGATTATAGAATTTGTATTGTTACTTTCAAAAATACCAGTAATCATATTTCAATGTGTCAAGTTTGACAATTCAATATCTTGATATGAACGTTTTCCATGGTTATGCAAAAATGTTTACTAAGAATTTGACAGCACCATTTATTTATAAATAAAATTAATCAGGTTTTTTAAAATTAGTATTTTAATTTCTGTCGTTTTTTAACGATTTGCGAAAAAACATACCACATAGGAAAAGCAACATTCCTGGACTCCGTGTAGCTTGTCTCGGCTTGCACCTCGACAAGCAATCTTCACGTCGTCCGGGAATGTTGAGCTTTTCCTACTGGGTATACAATATACTATTGTTTTGTTGCTTTTTAAAATCTTTGGTGTTTGTTAGAAATCACTTCAGCCTATCAGTACTTAACCTACCGGAAGATTCGTCCATCAACCAGCAGTACGAAGAATTCTTTATGACAGCGTACTTATTTTGAATTTTAATTCTGATGTATGGTGAAGCTTCAGTGATTTTCTCTTTATTCTTGGCTGAAAAATCTTTTAGATCTAAAGATTCTAAATTTACCTGTTTGTTGCAAATAATGCTGAAAGAGTCTGGTTGTTCTGAATCTTCTCTGATGTTTTCCATATCTGCCTCCTCATCTTTTAAAATTTCCGATTGTTGGTCGAATTTTTGTGATGTATCTGTATTAGTCGATTCACTTTTCTTGGTACTTAATATGTAAATTTTTCTGCCTCCTTTAATGCTTCGTTTAGAGCAGATACCACACAATCTCCAATGTTTAAATTAGATATTTCTTTCTCGTTTATTGGGCATATGGAATCGACGAATACTGTTTCGGAGTTGGTACTGTCATCATAATATTGTAGTATATTTTTAATGCACTATGCTATCATCACTATTTTAAAACCGTTTATAACTATAAATGTATAAAACGAAGAAGGCAATATTATTCTAATCAATTTATGTTTACATATCTTTTAAACCACTCTTACTGACTGTTATAAAACAATAGGTCACGAATGCGTTATCATAAATACGTTCGTAATACACCCATAATACACAACATCGAGCAGTAATTTTGTTTCCTAATCACGGTTTTTGCTTGCTCGCTCAGTAATTTTACTCGGCTTTGAACCTTTGTGACTTTGTCTAAACACAGAATACATCCTGATTTCACAGAGAATACACAAATTACACAAAAAATACACAGGATTACACAAAGAATACACAGACTACACGGGATTACACAGTGAGTACACAGATTTCACGCTGATTACACAAGATTTACACAAACTTCACATATGATTTCACAGATTACACAAGACTTCACAGAGGTTGTACACTAGATTACACGCTGCGGTTTACCCCTCGGGTGTTCTACTTTACAAATACAAATAGCGAACTTGTAAAGTGCTATTTTACAAGCTATTCGAACATGATTGGCATTTGCAATTCCTTTTTGGTGTAGTGTTGAAAATGCCCGATAACTGCATTCAAGTTTAAAAGGATCAAATGACAATAAGCATTTGTTGGTACACAATAAAATTTGTTGTTTAATGTGTATTCAATTCTAGCTTTATCCTACTTTTGTTTTGTGTGAATTTTAATTTTGTAAGAAACATCAAAGATTTTGCTTTTTAATGTAGCGTTTTACAAGCTCGCTACCTATAAAGTGGAACGCCCATTGTTTGTGTTACAACTCAAAAATACAGTTCACTAATCAGTCACAAATAAATATTATTTAAAACGTCTGTCGATGTCTTTGGCACCCCTAATATAAAACATACCAATTTGTGGTTTTGTAAACTTTAAACTCCAAACAATATCATAACATTTTGCAATAGACCTGTCATGTAGCATAAATATTATACCGGAAATTTGGAGGTTGCTTACTAGGACATTTCAATTACAGCACGTGGTGATTTGCTTAATTATTTGTATATGTACAAATACATTTGGTTCAATTTTAGTTCTTAAAAAATATGTTTTTGCGACAATACCAATCTATGACTTATTCTTAAGCATCAGTTAAGAATCACCCTATATACAGGGTGTTTCAGAATAAAGTACCGTAAATTGGGAATATATAGATCTTGACGAATTATCAAGAAAAGTTAGATAACAGTTTCCTGTAAACCCACCTGTTTCCATTATACAGGGTGATGAAGGGATATTGAAAAATACATGTTTTTTTAGATATTTTCATTTAGGGTAGCAGACCTTAACTTGAAAATATGTACACGTTAGTTGTTTACTAATACGAATTATTTCACTTCATTTTGACAAAATAAGATAATCCATTGGCATATAATAAGTTGGTTATCAAACAATTTTGACCTCTACTTTTTGCACACCGTGTATTTCATAAAAATTAAAACTCGTAATTATTCCTCATACAATTTGTCACAAAAACGGTACTCTTGGTTGACCTCTGTAGAGTTTTTCATTTTTGAGATATTTTAAATTAAGTCATACTCAACTCATGCATAAAAACAACATAGGTATTATTAATTCTTTCAAAAATGCAAAGGTTTATTTTATGAATTCGAAACTGGTATCTGATTTAAATCAAATTCATTTAGTAAAAAAACACATTTAATAAATTTCTCAGTATTTACAAACTGAAGAATATTTGACGCTACAAGCTAAAATTTACTTATTGAGCCGCTACAAACTACAAAATAGAAATTAGCTCATACCGCTCATTATTTCGTTAAATGTTCAAAGTGACATCCTCCAACTTGAATACATTTTTGTGTTTGTTTCTTAATCTGGTGAGTAGTTTTTTGTATAAGGTCTATAATTGGCTCAAGTTCCTAAAAACATTTTCTATCCTCTCTCTTAACTCCCGAACAGTATTAATAGGTTCAGAATAAACTTTTTGCTTTAAAATACCCCAAATTCCATAGACCATAAGATTTAACTCAGGGGAGCAAGATGGCCAATTAACGGGAGTATTTACTCCACATCCAATCTACCTGCCAGGAAAATTGTTATTTAACCACTCCCTTGCAGTTAATGCAGAATGAGGTGTTGCCCCATCATGCTTGAACCACACGTTAAGTCTTCGACAACAAGGAACATCTTCAAATAAACCTACTAATTGTTCTCTTAAAAAAGCTGTATATCGCTCTCCAGTTAAATTTTCTTCCAAAATAAAAGGTCCCATCAGCTGATTGTGTATTATTCCAGACCAAACATTTATTTTAAATTTATGCTAAAAACTACTGGTTTTTGTGAAATAGGGTTTTTATCTGATCGTACATTATTATGCATGTTAAATATGCTTCATCAGTAAAAAAGAATATTGTTAAGAAATTTATTATCTCTTCTAATTTATTTGTCTTAGCAGCCAGTCGCAAAACTTGACTCTAGGTCAGTAGTCGGTTTCTAAAAGGTATTGAACTTGTTGCAGGTGATAGGGATACAGCTGTTGATCTTTTAGAATTCTACCTGAGAAACTCTCGTTTGTAGTGAAAGTCTTCTGGTACTTATTCCTGGCTTCTCTACTAAATTTAAAACATTTTCTTCATTTCTATATGTGCGTTTTATTCTTTCACTTCCATGATGTTGAGCAGTAGGTAAAACAGTTCCAGTTTCCCTTATCTGTGTGTCTACCATAACAAAAGTTTTTCTATTGGGAACAATGCGTCCTGGATATTTCTTTGCATATCTACTTACAGCCTTTTCAGAATTGCTTTGGCATTCTCCTATTACCAGTTGCATGTCAGCATATTAATAGAATGTTGAGTATGTTACCATTTTTGTGTTTTATGATTAACAAAATAATAAGAAATAAGCAAGCTGTAGTTACGTATTGAACGAATATAACTTTTGATAACTACAGCGAGTAAGAGAAGCCTACTAGATTCAGCAACAGTTTGCAATTATTTGTATTTTAATAGTAAAACTAATATGAATGAAACATTATTTTTATGAAATATGTACATGATTGTCAACTTACTGTATTTGATTTAAATTAGATACCAGTTGCAAATTCATAAAATAAACCTTTGCATTTTTGAAAGAATTTATAATACCTACATTGTTTTCATGCATGAGCTGAGTATGACTAAATTTAAAATATTTCGAAAATGGAAAGCTCTACAGAGATTAACCAAGAGTACCCTTTTTGTGGCAAATTGTATGAGGAATATTTAAGAGTTTTAATTTTTTTGAAATACAGGGTGTGCAAAAAGTATAGGTCCAAATTGTTTGATAAAAACCCCCCTTATACTATGCCAATGGATTATCCTATTTTGTCAAAATAAAGTTAAATAATTCATATTAGTAAACAACTAACGTGTACCTATTTTCAAATTAAGCTCTGCTATCCTAAATAAAAATATTCTCAAAAACATGTATTTTTTTTGATAACGTGTCAAGATCTATATATATGGCCACACGTTGAGGTGCCGCTAAAAGATTGCTGGATAAGGCCTCGTTTTGGGGCGTTATTAACAGGGTGTTGTGATACAGATACAGCAATTTGTTTAACTTGAAATTATTCACTTACTTTCTAATTTTGCCTGGCTAACTCAACAGAACGGACGGAGTTTTCAAAATGAAATCAAACACCAATATTACAAAGCATTTATACAATATTAAATATTCTCTCTGATACAAAAGCATTTAGAAAATTTACAGCATTGTTTCTTTCAAACATAAAATAATTTCTATGAAGTATTGATTACAAACAAAAATTGTTGCTTACCTTATTTTAAATTTACAGAAGAATTAAACTTATTCTTTTGAGGAAAGTTTACCTGGTTATGATTATTTCTATGCTTGTAAGATTTGTTTTGGCCAGAAAAAATCCTTGACAGATAATCTATTAAAAGGTCAGAATATTTCGAACTCTGATCACAAATTCTCCTGGTAAAACCCTTTACATAAAGTTATTATATGATTAGCATTTATTATTCTACCTTACATTAAATATAAATCAGTTAAAAATAAATCTAAAAGTGATACTCGTAGAATCCACAAAAACGTCCTCGTAAAATATTTTCTTATTTTTAATTGACGTCAATTCAGTTTACAAGATGCTCCATATTAAAAATTCTCATTTCAAACAGCAATTACCGCAGTACATTTCTGGTCAAATCTTCCTCACGATTATTTAATAAAATCTTTAAAAATAGCATTATCTTGAAGAACTTTCCCTCTTGTAATTAATAATTCTCATTTTTTGTTGTAAGTTACGTTTAAAACATTGCTTCTTTATTCTTTGCAACCTCGCCACTATTAAATTACAATATACTTACTGCATACTCAAATATTATTTCCCCATAGCAACCGCTTGCGACTTAAAATAACATTTCGCGCTCGAATCAATTTACTGAATGAACTTCTTGAAATCTAATGAATGAATGAATTCTTTATTTGATAAACGCTTCTTTATATACAAATTTATTTGTTTCCAGAAGTTTACTAGAAAAATGTGGAACATTATGATGCAAGGTGTCTCGTAAAACCACTTAGCGTTTAAAATCACGGCTATTTATTACCTAATTATTTGCGTCCTTGTCTCACATAAACGATTATTGTGGCGTCGCATACTAATGCTAAAATCATAAATTATTTTTATCAGTTATTCCCGGGATTTTGCAGGTTTTTTCAATGATCGAGCTGCTTCTACGAATAAAATGTTTATTTATTAAGGAGTTTATACGAATTTGACGTATTTTTAATTACCAATGACTCATCTTTTATGTTCTAGAAAATTCTCTATTTAAAATGAATTGCTGTTATCTAAGGGGTAATTAATTTAAACTTTAATTGCTTTTTAAGACCAAAGATGTTTTAAATCCACATTGATTGTAGATTCTTAAACTAAAAGTGTAAACCTAGTACTCTTTTCTGATATTTACAGCAAATCAAATGCATTTTTTATTAAAAATGTATTGATAATTAATAAGTACTTTAAATGGCTTTGTATTTATCTTAAAATGATGCGTTTTACGGTATCTTACAATTCATTATTTTTACATATACGACTTACGTTACTTGCTATTTATTTACAATCGCCTATACCATACAGGGGATTATTTATACACGCACAATTTGCGTTTTTGGCTTGTACTTTAATGAATAAAGGTATGCTTGTATTATACAGGGTGTAACCATGATTTTACGGAAAATTCAATTTTTTCCGAATTCTATTAGATTTTGGTGGGATTTATTTTTAGAATTTGGGGTTTAATGACCTCTCGTGAACCCTTATCACGTCAATATATATATATATATATATATATATATATATATATATATATATATAGACTCATCGATTTGTGAATGCCATTAAGAACCAAAACTTCTTACAAATATTCATTCAGGACTGTTTTAACTTGTTTTCTTGATGATTGTAGCGTTGATCCACATAGAAATAATCAAATAATTTCCGTCATTGATCTTGCTGTCGCTATGGTCTAAACAGGATAGGAACAAAAAAATGTTGCTGCAACCATGAACGCATTGCTTATCAGTTAAATTTTCCTGCTAAACACACCTATATGTGTTGAATCTACATTCAAATTGAAATTCGCCAATGTTTAAGAGAACAAATACATCTTTACTTAAATTTTATCATGCTTTATACTATTTACACCATACCGCTCTACAGCTAAAACCACATAACTCAAAATATACAAACTTTACAGGAGGAGATAAAACTTCTTCAAAAAACTTACATGTTGGATGAATACTATTTGTTAGAATCAGTGGTTTAAATATCAGCGTACACATAAAATTAAGTATATTTTAAATCTATTTTAAGTTACTTTTATTTATTTTGGAGTTAACGGGACATTATTGGAAGTAAAATTGATATTGAGTTAGACTTGAGTTTTTATAAAGCTATACAAATAGGAGTAAACTGATTATTTATGTCTTAAAAAATTGAAAAGAATTGATAAACAGTTTCGTAAAGAACTACAAACTAGCAGGAAAGATTTTAAAATTCATGAGACATATAATGTTAAAATTTGTGAAAGTTTAGGAATTACAGGCAATGGTGAAAGTAGATGATTGTACTTTTCTTTGGATATCTTTTTTGGTGTTTTACAGAGAGGTAGTAACTGCTCATTATATGCAGTTGACTTCATTTTTCAGCTTCTGTCAAACCGTTGTGATTTAACTTGCAAAGTATTGTATTTTCTAGAAACATAAATGTAATTAAAAAGATATTATTTACCCGAATGCTTCAGTGCACGGATGTTATTTACAGTCGGATCTCCAACTCATATCCGGTCTAAGTGAACTGTAGACGATTGTATTAGTAAATGTATGATCTAGGTATAGGACTTCATACGGTCTAGGATGTTGTCAAGCACCCTTTATTAAGTTGATATAATACGATGGACTGTACACTTCTTTTTACTTGAGTTTTCTCTCTATTGTGGTATGGACGGAATCTATCTCCATCTGACTGTGGCCTTTTTTTAAGAAGGTTTGGACGATGGTTGTATTAAGATTAGATAAATCAAATAGAGCAATTGGAAGGATACAGTTTTTGTTTTGACTGTGCCACCGTCATTATACATACACTTAATGACATCAGATTGGATTGTAAAATAAGCTCTGTTTTGTAAAAAGTCATACATTATTGAAGCAAATTATTCCACCGTCTGATTCATGCCATAGATAACACTAGGTATTTTTAATTTTTATACTATAAATCGTAAAGCTATGACTAATTAACTTAAACTTTTAATAGAGTGAAGAAACGTTGAGTTTTGGCGTCAGCAAAATGGATTGTAAATCACAGTAAACCTATTTTTCCCATTTTGCTCATTGATTTCCTTTTACAGTCTAACTTCGTTCTTTTTCTGAAGGTGCTGTGTGTATTTCACAGATATTTCCCGCACAATACACAGCATATATTGCATTTGTCCTTTCTAGGTTTGAAAAGACTTGAATTCAGTTCAGAAATTTTTGGCTAAATATGTATGTTGATAATGGTTTCACATTTTTATGTTTGTAATACTTTACATCAGATCTATACAATTCTACTTGTGACGTTTAATTTCTTTTCAGATACAGTTTTGTTGTGCTTTATCTACAGTAATGACTAACCACCTTTTTTAAGCTTTAAAAAAATCATGTCAGTTTTCTTTGACATTCTTGGTTTTGGTGTGACCGATGTTTTCTTATTAGACGAACATTATTTTGCTGGATATTTTGGTGTATGCTACATTCTTTCAACCAATTAATAATGAACGATCGTTTTAAACCAACAGGTTTTAGAAACATTTTTACATATTCTTTGCCAAGTACAGTCTTTCTGAGATGAGAATACAAAGGTGCGTTATGCCGAAGATCTTCCGGGGAACTTTTTCTTTCTTTATCTTGATTAACTTCAACTAATGTTTTAATGTAGATCTTTTTTGCATTCCAGATTAATACTCCGAAAGATTTAAAAATGTCTTCTGTTTGTAAACAATTGACATTTCAATTTAGATTTATCTTGCATGCTTAATTTATGTTCACATCTAGACTCTGTCTTTCACATCGAGCAACACTATAATTCCATATATTGCCAACTTTATTGGTACTTCAATATTTCAAGCCCAGTTCTCGTATTTTCTTTTGTATTGCACTTCCAGACACACTGTTTAAGCCAACCTTTAGTCTTCTGGTGTGTTTTGTGTATGGTACGCTTACACTTTCACAATTTGATGTAGCATCATTTTCTTGGTCAATATTAACCGGTAATAACGTTGTAGGTATAAAAATATTTTTTAAAACTGTTTAGATATGGATGATAATGGTGCATCACTATCTCTTGAAGTTGTAGAGTTTTAAGAAGAGTTGGTGGCTTTTAAATGTGTTGGTAGAAACTCATTTGTGTCACGTCGCAATCATCTTAAAGTTCTGGATTTGATTTCGGCTTGTTCATTATTCTCAATCAAAGCGTTTTGTTTATTATTGCTATTCGAATTAATCGTTATATTATTATCAGATATTATCAATAAAAGTTGTTGCATCCCATTGTTTGTAATTATAATTTCTTCAACTGGAGCAGATTGTTTTTGTATCATGATTTGAGGTATATCACCATCTTGATAACTAAAGTTTACTGTATTAATCATTAACTCAATGGGAATAAATACACCATTTGTACGTATTTCATAATTTCTAACTATATCAAAATTTTGAAAATTTTCATGTTATTGTCTAAAAACCACATTTTTATTTCCCTGTTTGACTCCTAAAGCCATCTCCACTAACAACCTTTCTGGTAGATGAAAACCCAGAAATAATTTTTACAGGAAATAAAATCCTGTTAGATCCTGTAATGTAATTGACAAAATTACTACTCGTACTCATTATCTTTTTAAAGATTAAAAACATGTTTTAAAAATTATTAAAATTGAACTATTAAAAGCAAATAAGTCTAAAGTTTCATGCAATCTATAATCTGATACAAAAGAAGACCTCATACATCCAACATTAATACCAAACGATGTTTTTTAGTAGTTTTCTTGCACATTATTTTAACTTTAACATTTGCACATGAAAATGAAGCCATATTTGATACTTACATTATAAATTGATACTCCAATTTAAACTAATTCTTAAAATACAAGCACAAAATTGAAGTAACTTTACTTCTATCACCAATCATCAATATAGCCTATGCACACTAATAGCACTTAGACATACATGGTTTTATTTATCAGACGCTGTGGAGTTAAAAGGTTTTGTTTATTGAATTTTAAATTCATTTCTAAATATACTAGATTTACGAGGTTTTAGAATAAAACAGCTATTTCATTTTTTATTACATGGCATCATCAGTTGAAATTGATGGTTTCTAGAGTTATGCGATGATATGCAAAAAATACACTTGGTGTGTAAACAAACAAAAATAATATATTATGCAACTAGCATGAAATGATATTCAGTTTACATGAATTTGAAAGTTTGCAGAGCCATAAGTGAGTGCTGGAATTCATATGAGTGTAAACTGAATATTTTCATGCAAGTTGCATACTATACCCTTTTTCCTACTACCTCATAAAACGATCATTTATTGCATTTAATATATAATATTTACTAATACCTGCAACTGTATTATTAATAGGCATGAGAAGTTCTCAACATTGAATGCTGACTCCATAAAGTAGAATTCTTAATTGCTTAGTCAATAACACATTTTCAAAAAATGATCTTACTATCTGGTCTTTCCATACAAAGAATTTAAACTCGTTGGTATTTTTTTTTAATGTTTCTGGTAATAACTGTAATGTTGTTATCTTTGTCGTTTGTGTTATATTTGGAAAAGTTAGTTCCAATTCAATATCACTGTCATTTTTCATATTTTTGTATGTCTTTATTTAAATGTATTACGAAATGTCTATAATTTACTTTTGACAGAAACTAATATTTATTTATTAACTGAGGTGTTGCCTCAATGACCAACTTCCTTAGATTATTGAATTTGAAATTGCACGTAAAATATAGTGGAGCTGCGACGATGCTGTTTTCTAAATACTTCTTCTTGAACTTGTAACAGTTTTAAAAATTTTAATGGGTGCTTAAAGAAATTACGTCCTCGTTGTGGACGTTAATGAAACGGGTTTTATATTAAATCGGACATATTAAGAAAACATTTTGTTATAATTCTCAATTATTGCACATTCGACACATGGTAGCAATATATTTTAAAAAATTTAAGTTTTTACCTTAAAAATGGAAAGGCTAAAAACTGTTTTCCCAATGGCTAAGGTGGCTATCACCCGAAGGAAGACTTAGAGATGGGCCTGGGCTGAGAATTTCTTACTTAAACAGAAAACAATTTAATCTAAAGTTGGAAGCCACTGTATCTAGCAAGTATGAATAAAAAAAGAAAAGGGTAGATACATAACACCCTTTTGTAGTTTGTGATTCTAAATTTATCTTTTAAATTCTTGAATTAACTTACAACATAATTGATCAGACATCTTCAACATAAAAAGTATTACCACAGTGATAATGCATCTATTCCATAGCAAATAATTTTAATCAAATAACAGTCATATTTAACAAATAAATTATATCACCGACTCTTCAGTTTTAAAATACTTACAAAATTTCATTACATAATAGTTATGTTTATGAATGATTGTTAGATCTGGTAGTCACATACAAATTTAATATAAAAACTGGAATCTTAAGCAACTTTAAACTCTTACTTTGTTACTAGTAAAGCATAATCTCGTCTAAGCTTCTCGTAAGAGAGCTTTAAATAAATATAACAAAATTTAATGCAAGATTTTTCTTTCACAAAATATATATAGATATGAAAAATTAATAATATTAAGTGAGATTACGACATTCCACTAACGGATCTTATGAACTGAAATGATGGAATTTTTATGGCTAGTAAGTTGACTATATGTGAAAGAGGGGTTGTTATATATATCCGGTAAAGATTCAGCAAAAGTAATAGACTCGCCTTTAACCATTGGTCGCCAACAGCTACTCATGTGTTGGTCATGATCAGGTTTCAGCTTATCTTTTGTAATGCACTTGCAGATATGAAATTCAATGACCCCAGACTGACTGTGAATTGTGGAACTTATTGACCTGAGAGTTTTTGCGCATCAACGACTTCCATCATTCTTGGCTCGAAGATTAATGTTGAAGTGAGCAGACTAGGGCATAACTTACAAAAACAATTCAATCTGGGTATTATTATCTGTTCGATATTTTATGCTCATCAGTACAGATGCTTGTTGACCATGCGGCATGCTTACAAAACAAGTAGAAAACTTTCAGATATATGTCAACAATAAGTTATTTACATGGACTTTTAATTATTAGAATGCTATTTAAAACGTTCTAAGCAAGTTTTCAAAGCACTTAAATTATTTTCTATATTATTATTGGTACAAAATGTGGAGTTTAGCCGTGCAGTGTAATTAAACTAGAAAATAACAGATAGTTTGATGTTTTCTCTAGGACCAAAGATTTATTAAGAATTCGAAAACTTGTGTAGGGTTGCAGTTAAATAATTTTTAGCAAATTTTTTCATTTTTTCCTCCTGCCTTTTATTATGCTCTAAAGAAATTTTGTTTCACAAAGAAATTGTTACACGGATCTCTTAAAAAAAACAAACAAAGAAAATTGTTGAGTACTAGACTCAAAAAAGTCAGTTTTAAAGGTAATCCCAAAAATTAAGTAATTACAAAAATATTTTCAAGAAAAGTTGTGTTGCGTAACTAAAAATAATAAGAAAAATACTAAGTCTTAAGTGACTAAAGGGACTAATAGATTAAACTAAAAATATCAAAAACTATTCCATGAATTACTGGAAGATTTGAAGGACTAAAGGAACTACCCAATTTATCTATATACCAAAATGTACCATTTGTCTGTGAAAAGAGTTCAAACACAAATTCAGTTGGCTGTGGACACAAAGACAATCTTTTTTTGCAACAAGTGTTCGTTGTGACCAACTTAATTAATGCAGAGGTCAATTTGACATATGAAGTTGACATGCACCCATCTTAAAACATCATTGTTTTGTTGTAATGTGTTAATAGAATTTTGAATTCTATTCCACAATTGTTCGGGATTATTAATTTGAATCTTGTACATTTGTGTTTTTAACGCTCCCCAGATGAAGAAGTCGCAAGGATTTAAGTCAGGGGAACGCGGAGACTATTGAATGCATGCTTTGTGGTCTCTACCAATCCATCTACGAGTAAATTGTTCAATAAGATACTTTTTTACAGCAAGTGCAAAATGAGGTGGAGCACCGTTGTGGATGAAGAACATGTTTCAACGAACATTAAGAGACAAGTCTTCTAGTAATTCTGGCAAACTTTCTTGAAGAAATTGAAGATAACTAGCACCATCCAAACAATCAGGCAATCGGAATGGCCCAATCATAAAATTGCCAATAACTCCGACCCAGACATTAATTTTAAATTCTCGTTGATAATGTCTACTTTTAATAGTATGTGAATTCATCTGCCTACAATGCTCATTGTGCAGGTTTGTCATGCCATCACGTGTAAAACAAGACTCATCAGTAAACAAGATATTAGTGTGGAATCTGTTGTCAACTACCCTGCGTTCCCGAACAATTTGTGAAAAATTTAAACGTGATCCGTGGTCAAGTGGCAGTAATTCTTGCACTAGCTGAATGTGGAATGGATGAAGTAATTGATCTTTAATTATCTGACTTACTGTGCTTTGGATTCCCAGTCTCTCGTTGCAATGTTCTGGTACTGGTCTCAGGATTGTCATCAATCATTTGAAGAACAGCATCTTCCGTAATTGGTGTTAGGGCTTGTCGAGGTCTTCCAGTGTTAGTTCTGACTGGCTTCAACGTTCCTGTTTCTCTAAGACGTCTTTCGATTCAGGCAAAGGTTTTGTGATTTGGAATTCCCCGGTTTGGATACTTCTCTTGGTACACACGGACACTTTTGAGGCAGTTATCTTGGCAGAATTCAATAACTAATAACATGTTCACCTGCTCTTTAAAAAGGAACTCTATAATTTGGTAGCTGCCAAAATTACACAACAGTAATAGGAATTAAAGCAATAACGGTGATTGCGGTAAAGAAAACAGTACAAAAGCAAATTGAAGCGAACAAATTATTGTAACATTTACTGTCAAAAGTGCCAAAAACTAAAGTGATACTATTGTGTTTTATGACATTTATGTTTATGAGTATCGTTTACAGTATTTAAGAACATATTTTTTCCCTCCAAACTAAGTGAAATCCTGAGTTTTTACAAGAATCAAAAAATGAAGATGACGGGTAAGTCTTTCTATTAAAAAAGTCTTAGAACAGTATTACCACTCCTAAGAAAAGTATAACAAAAATCGCGAGGGGTGAACTTCGACTAGCAACTAACTATATATTTGTTATCGTGAACGTGCTTCATGTCAGGTGATGTTTATTTGAAATTATATACATTCTAACAAAACCGGACAGATGTGTCTGGATAAAAGCATTTTCTAAATATGAAGCTCTTTCGATACAGCTCGCAGAGATTTCCCCTCAATAATCATTTTTGTAGTTTCATCAAGTAAGGTCTGTGGATGTCTTTCTTGTTTCTTTAGTTTTGTATTCACACTCCATTTTTATACGTTTACAAACGTACAATTAATTTTACACTTTACACAGTTCTCATAGCACTCCAAATATGAACAAACATATAAACTGAAGTTTATTTTTGGTTAAGTTAGGCGACTTCACATTGAATAGATCTCAATGTGTTTCTTTGGATATTCAAACTATAGAAAAATAAAACTTGTGGTTTAAAATAACAAAACCATAGGCACAATTATTACTTTTTAGCAGATATGGCGAGTCAATTTTTAGTGTAGTAAAAAATGCCATCAATGGTATCCTATTAACCCCACAAACATGAGCAAGTAAATGTGAGCAAAGTCTATATTTTTTAAATCTTTCTGCACAAAAAGATGAATTCTTCCTGAGCGAGATCCTCTCATTGTTAATTCCTACTTGAACCAATAAGGAAGTTACATCAAAAGTGTGCAATGTTGATGGAAAAGTTTTTGACAAAAAAAGCATCAATTCGGTTTGTAATTTTTTGTGTCCAAATAATATATCATTCTTGTGTTTGTTATATGGCCAACAAAAGTATAATATATTTCCTATTGCAAAGGTTTTTTCTCGTCAATATTGACTGTTTATAAGTATCATTTTTCAGATGTATCACATTAGCTCCATTTATTGTGTTATATCATATTAATCCCAATTGACCCTACATATTCGTAATTGTAGTGCTCATTAAATCTTCCAATATTTTTATCATAATCGTCTTTGCTTGTATCCCATATTAATTCTATTGGAAAACAAAACTAAAGCTCCTTAATTATCATGCAGTCTTTCAAATTATCTGACGTGTCTCGGGGCCTGAGATGATTGATTCAAAGCATTTGAACAATTGAAATTTAAAAAGTTGATTATGAGTAGATATCATGTTATTATAACATGGTAATTTACCTCTTAGAATGTATAGAATCAGTTCTTTTAGTTAAAAAAATTATTTATCTCGGTAACAAAATTAATGGAAACCGCACATACAACAAAAAAAGCAAGAAGCATGTAAAATCTAAAATTCTAGGGTACATAAGTATTACCTAGGTAAAATCAACATTCATGTACTTTCTTTCTATTTGTCTTGAGTAGGTAATTAGATATATAAATATAAAAATTTTAATTTCTCCCAATGTACTGCGAGACATGCGTCAGCTTAAGTAGTTCTGACTACTGGATTATGATATATCAAGACATTAGATATCTTACTTGCTAAATTACGATGATTACTATATCGCTGGTTGTATAAGACCAAACAAAATGCTAAACATATGTACTGTAACATAATTTTGAATTAATTTAAATTAGTGTTTTACAACCAATGCAGAGAATCTATCTAATAGAAAATCGTTTGTGACATATCAAAGTACAGACTCTCAATGTTTCACTCCAACCTCAGGTGTACCACAAGGAAGCAATCTTGGTCCTCTTTTATTTCTTATCTTTGTTAATCATCTACCACAGTCCATTTGTAATAGTAAATATCTTTTATTTGCCGACGACTTGAAAGTATACAAGGAAATAAAGAGTGACTCTGATTGTGATCTATTACAAGCAGATCTGGACAATATATATAGTTGGTGTGATGACAATAAATTATATTTCAATATTAATAAATGTGAGAAAATGCCATACTTAATTACTAAACATAAAATAGAGTTTAGTGATTCAATAACAAAAATAGACTAAAAGAGATGAATGACAAAACGGACCTGGGAGTACAGTTTAAAACAAACTTAAATTTTGATGGTCACACTAAATCGATAGCAGCAGATGCGTATAAAATGTTAGGTTTCATTATCAGAAACTCACAGTTATTTACTAATGTAGATTGCATCAAGCTGCTGTATAACTCGTTGGTTCGCTCCAAATTAGAATTTTCTATTATTGTTTGGGATCCTGGAACTGCAATTCAATCACAACTACTAGAAACTATTCAAAATAAGTTTATATCATACATTTACTACAAAAAATTTAATACACATATAGGATTCAACTCGTACAGTAATGCTCAGAAAATATTCGCGATTAATAAAATTTCCGAACGTCGAACAATAATAAGGTTTTCATTTCTACATAAAATTCTAAATAATCAAATTGATTGTCTTTATATATTAAGTAAAATAGGTTTTTCTGTCCCTGCACATTCTGGTCGTCTTAAAAACCTATTTTATATTCCGACATTTAGAACAGAATTAAGGCGCAATTCACCAATACTAAAAATACTAGCAGCATATGACTTTAACAATAACAACAAATCATTATCATTATTCTCAAGTAATGAATATGAGTTTAAAAAGATATTGCAAAAATTAATTAACCATTAATATTCACAACCACACATACACATACACACACATACGTATGCATGCACACACTACACATGCATACATAACAATAATTTAATATTCATCATTCATATTGTTTTGTATTACATTATTTTAGTATGTATATCACATTAAATTTAGTGAAATATGTAACTAGGGCTTGCCCTGTATATTTCAATTTCAACAAATAAATAAAACTCTAAATACATTATGCTGTACTTATGTATTGTAATTTATAGTAATGAATACAGAGTTAAAATAAACCTTAGGAACTGGAGGTACTAACTTCGACAAAGTATAGGAGAATAGATTTATGGGTATATTTGAATATGATTTAAAAATAAAAAATTTGAAATGAAAATTATCAGCATTCTTACTTAATATTGAGTCCTTGTATGAATAAATCCCACATGATTGCAGAAGTTTTATTTACAGAAATAAAATATACCGCCAGTAGTTTAAGACATAGGCAATCCTTAATGAAATCTTAATTGAATATTATTGTCCCCTAACTTGAACACCTAGAACAAGCATTACAAATAAATACACTTGTTCTACACAAAATGTAGTTACTAAATTAATATAAATGTTTTATCTTAAAGGTGATGAATATAATTTTAGTTGTTCATTGCTCGAGGTGTAGACTAAGAAAGAATGAATTTATTCCTAACATTACATGTGCTTATCTTGTCAAGATAATGACATTTGAAGTGTCTCCAAACCCTAACTAATATGTACATTTATGATGTAAAAAAACAGAAACTCTTAGAATATATATACACATAATACTTAATAAGATTTTAAGTTTTTGTACCACTGTATTCAAATTGAGTTTGGACACTGAAGGTGGAAGGTGTAATATTCAATAGAAACTAACATTCATAAATGAGTTCACAGTTCAATTTGTTTTTAATTGAAGTTTCAAATATTAGCCACTTTTGGATTCGACTTGGATATCAAAATTTATTAGTTGACTATACAAACATTTTCTTAGGAAAGTATGTGCCATGCAGTCTATCATGGCAGAAATCAGTGCATATGAAAATAAAATCATCTGTTCTTTTGTTTATCTTTATGAATACCATGCACAATGTTAGTATAGTATATTTATCTAATATTTACTAATATCATCGAAGTTTATTTGAGTATATGAAGTATTTCAGCAAAAATAAGAGTAACCGAGACTATATGCAACAAGATAAATCTTTAATAATAACTGTGTAGTTCTTAGTCGATAGGTCTTTCAAGTTAGATGTTAGGTTACAGGTTTGACTCGTCTGTTATGACTTTTCATTGAAAAGTCCATGTCCTTGGTTTGGACGTGTATAACATATTTGATAAGGCCATATGATTTTGGCTATTGTACCCATATTGTTGGTAATAATAATAGTAATGATAAATATATTGTAATTATTCACTATGATATTAAAGAATTCTATTTCAAATGTAAGTCACACTGGTATTCTAAATTAATTATAAGCTCTTCAATTCAAACATTAATTTTGACTTCATTTTGTAAATAATTATTTTTAGCTTGTGTTACATGTTTGTATTTCTGTTTTACGGGCATTAAAGAAGAAATTGTTTACTGCCAATCTTTACATTCATCAAATTTTAATTTGGGCGATATTATGGCAGCATCAAACCTAAATGGTTAGTTATATTCTTTGTCTAATTTGAATGGAATTTAATGTTTTTGTTGTTTTTTTTTATTACCATATATTTAACATTTGATGAATATTTTGAGTACTCGTAGGTAATTTATTTATGCATTATGATATAATTCGTGATTAAGTATTGAATTTGTTGTTTCATCAACAAGTGTTTAATATTTATAATCACCTTGAATGTATGTATAGATCTTTTCTACGTATTTTTTAAATAATTTGTGTAATTTTTAATATTGCAGTTTTCTAGAAAATAAATATGTAGTATTTTTAATGTCTAAGCAGTAATGAAATATTTTGAATTTGAAATTTACTTGGGAAAATGTACGGAGTCCACATACTTCCCAGGAACTTGATGATACTTGCTAGAGGTGAGTTAGGATTCTGGACATTTCTATCTAGATATTACCCTCGTTTAAGCATTTGTAATTTTACTTCATTGGTTAGTTCAATCAATAGTAACTACTTGGAGGTGCTTAGTAGCTGCCTTTTTGTATCTGATCAGTATTTTTTACTAGAATTTCAGACATTCTTTCTCTTTGGAGGTCATTTGAAGTGTTTTCAGACCTAACCCTGTCAATTGGTTAGACTCATATCACTTGTTTCGATAAACGATTTAGTCATTGAAGGTCCTAGACATCGAGGAGTTGGTTAGTTTTTATGACAGTTTGTTCACAGGTTGCTTGTGCTTCCAACAAACAGGCTATCTGGGTTCTTCCCAGACACTCATGGTGTTTCAATTGTAAGTTGACTGAAATTGCCACTCTTGTGGCTGTTATTCTTGGCGAGGTGTCTCCAAGGATTACCTGCTAACAGCTGTTTTGTCTTCCTTACTCTTCATCTGCCGCAGAGCTCAAATTATGTTATTGAAAATGTCAGGGTTATACACGAACCTGCACATCAATCAGTGAAGCACATATGCTATATCTATTTTCGATGTTCAGCACTAATTGTTTGCCTCACTATTACAAAGAATTCATCCTTTTGGAGGTTTGACCTAATCACGTAGTTGATTGGTTAAACTGGGTTAATCTTGTCCCATCGTCTGAAATCAGTGGTCATATTGCAGATGTCCCTACATTTGATTTTTTTCCAACACTTCCGCCAAAGGTATTACTTTGGTGAGGAAACAAGTTTTCTACCTGGAAATTTTGAATTTTGCCAAACCATGCTATTTCCAAGCAAGGTGTGTGATAACATCTACGTACAGGACCTACATTTTATCTCTCATCCAAACAAGGGTTTATTTTTGTGAAAAATTTAGCCTAACATTCTTCAAGCGTTCCATGTCTGAAATAGAACTCAGGACCTTGGGATCAACAGTCATGCGAATCTGTCTGACCCACAGAACCGCCTCATATTGTTGATGTCCACATTAACTGGAACTTCCCGCAGTAGTGGCTTAACTATTATATCATCTAACCAACCTGAATTGTCTAACATGCTAAACAGAGGGCGATGTTGATTTTTTGAAATTTGTCAAACAGCAACTACTTGGCAGAGAGGAGTAGCATGGGATTACCACATCTATATCTTTCCGGACAAGTCTTTTATTGGAATTTTACTGAGGTTGTCTCCTGTTAGTTAGGCATGATGGGATCTAGCAAATATGTAGCCTTGGTGTTGTTTATAATGAAGGTGCTTAAGCAGGACTCATCAGCTGTACATTCTGGACTTTTATTGACTAACATCGAATTCCGTTTCAAAAAGGCATAGCACAAACAATATTTTTTCAGAGAGACATTTTATACTTTTTATTTATTATGTTTTAAAAATTATATCACTAAGGTGGTCTTCGTTCTGATCAATGTATTAAGATAGTTGAATTTTTAAGTTTCTTTCCACTCTTTCGTGCATATTGATGGGTATGTTGTCAATAACAGCTTTAATATTCTTCAATTGAGCCAAGCTCCTTCAGAGAATAGTGTATACTAGAGATTTCAAATAGTTTTATAAAGTCACACGAGGTTGAATCGGGCGAACGTGCCGGCCACTGAAGATCATCCTGCAATGAGATAAGGCGTCTGAGGAAATGTTCTTGCAAAAGATTCATCGACGTTCGTGCCATGTGGATCATGCTGAAACCAAACATCCCCACATTCATTTCTTAGTGCTTTAGTTAAAAAGATAAAAAAACTCCTATCTGTGGACATATCGAACAGAATTGATTGCAACTGGTCTGACCATTTTCTTCAAAAAACCATGGTCAAATGGTGCTTATTCTGGACAATGAACACCAAACAGTTACATGATCTTCATGCAGCGACTGCTCATGAAGTTCTGGGGAATTCGTACCACTCTAGTATCACATTTTTTGCTTATTCACGCAACCAAAAGATAAAATGAGCCTCATCGCTGAAGAATACAAGGGTGTCTTCATGTACATTGTCAAAAACAACTTGACATTCACTTTTTCGCGAACGAAAATCATGTGGATTAACTTTTTGCACCACTGCCAATTTGTATGGATGAAATTGCAGTTTGTTGTGAAGAATTTGTCTTGTAGAGTGATTAAACATTCCAAGAGCAGCTGCACGTTTTGTGTGCAGGTTGCTTAGGAGATTGTAAAATCAAGTACGTCACATTTAGGTCCACTTTAGACTCTTTAAAATCTTTGGTCATTGTATGAAATTTTCTTTCATATACTTGATACTGGTTTTTTTAGGATTATTTTGATAATAAAGTTTGTACATAATTCTTAAATTTAGATGTGATGGTAGATATCATTTTGTGATTTCGGTACGTGTATAATGTGATCTGTATGTTGACAAGGATAAAATGTGATCTTTGACTTTTTGTATCGTGTCAGAATTATGCCGAATAGCAGATGTTGACTTCCTGTATTATCATCATAAGTAATACCCGTTAGTGTAGAATTCTTGTTGCATATAGCCAGTGTAACACACATTTGAGTTTCCCCAAGTGTCTTCATGAAACAACTACGACAAACACGAATTCGTTCAGCATTAATAACCAAATTAAAATGATTTGTCTTTAATCGATATTTTTCTTTATCTGGGTCTGTAGTTCTCTTCCTTCAATAAGCTGGTTTTGTGGTATCTACTAAACTAGCAATAAATCTAACCCTGTAGTTTTTGTCTCAAAGTGACCAATATTCTTTGAACAATTTTTCTTTTGTTGTTTTTGGTCATCACCTTTTATAATTCCAATTTATCTCTTCACTTCATTTGACATAGTGATAAAGATACTGCCAGTCTTTCTTTAACTGCTTTTCCTTGGGTGGTGATGTAAGTTTTTCGTGTTTCTTTTCAATTTTGATGTGTTTCGTTTTTTTTTTAAAACACCTTTGTTGTTATTAATGACGTTACTTTTATTTGTCTCTTGATTTTCAAGTTTCATATTGCTTTGCTTCCCTGGTGCGTTTTGCTATATTGTAATTTTTATCACATAAACATCTTTATCATTGCTTGATTCAGAAATATTAGGGTCAAATTTTTTATCAGCGTTGTCAGATAGATCTTTATTGTCACTACTTATTGGGATAACCGGCCTGGAAATATCTTAAAGTACAATGCTTAAACAATCATATTTTAAATAAAACCACTCGATTTATCTGTCACAAGATAAAATTATGTCTCTCTGAATCATATAAATTGAGGTTAATGGAATCTCTACAACAATATTTTGAGAAATCTTACAGATGTTATTTTGTTTTTCAGTCAAAACTTTGCCACTTCTGTCCTCTTCAGTCTATCTTATCGCTGAAAACAATATTTAACATGTTAATGAATTTTAAAAAAGAAACTATGTTTTGTCGCAATTCAAAATTATACCATTAATAAAACAAGTCAAGTAAGGTATTTGAATTAAAAATATTACACGTTTAAATTACTATGTAAAAACTTCTGTTGTGTCTAACCATCGTAGACAGATGTTACGTGAGCTACTAAACAACTTGAAATTTTATTATAGATACTATAATAAACAAGATATTTGATCATCTGAGCAAGCTTCATCCTATATGTTAAAGCCATTGCTGTGACATCACTAAATTACAATTTAAGCATTACTTACCTGCTTTATTTTTAAGAGGCTTAAAATTTTTCTTGATCTTGACCTAACCTTGTGCTTTTTAGTTAGTGCTGACGATTGGAATTACTTTTTTACACTTAAATTCTCTTGAAACTAAATAAATTATACACAAAACACCACTTACAGACTTTCCAAAATATTTGGAGGTTAGCTACTAGGAGTGTAAGTCAAGGGAAAATAGAATATAAATATTGGTTTAAACAGTATAATTTGACTTGTACTATATGGACGGAATCTTTCTACTTGTACTGCTTATATCAAACAGCAAATACCTCAACCGTTTGCTACGTATATTGACGTAACCTAAAAAAAAATCAAGAAAAAGAAAGAAAGGATGACCGGGCTCAATCGGTGAGTGGGCGGGGTTTTATACCTATAGATAAATTAAAACGAAACCTGAAATAAATAGAGAGAAAATTTATATGCACTCACTCATTCACACTCAGAACAAAACATACAAAGGAAAAAAGAACTTATAATTAAACAAAATATTTACAGAACACAGTAAAAAAATTATTCATGAAAATGGCGAGCTGTAGTTTTTAAGTAATTACCCCATGACATTATTTATAAAAAAAAAAGTACCAAACGCAACCCTAAAAACCACAGCTCTAGATCATCGTAACTATAAACTTAAACTATATTTACAAACATAATGGCAACAACATTTTCAAATGTGCCAGCAAGTCTTTAAACCGTTTTTACATTAATAAGTAGTATATTTTTAGTTATTTATAAACAAATAGTAAAGCATTAATAAAAGAGCAGTAAATACCAAAATAGTTCAATAATTTTCGTGTATAAGAATTAAATTTGGAAATGTCATATTTGAACGGTAAAATCCCAGGCGTTCTGGTTCCAAAGTAAGAAGCGAATACAAAGAAAAACTCCCTCGAGTTGCTGTCAGTTGCAGTCAGTCGCTGGTCCACGTCAGCGAGTAGGTAGGCCTTCACCCAGGAATAACGTGTTTGGCCTCCCATTACCAGAAGAAACGACAGCTCAAGGAATTAACGTGTCCTCCGCAGGAAGCACGCTAGAATGCGTGTCAGCAATTCGCATAAGGAAAAACGGAACGAAGCAAAACAGGACGGATGTTTTCTTGTTGCGATTCGAACAGAAAGTGAATATTAAATTTGTTTAGTTAAAGCACCAAAGCGCAATGTAAACTTGTGTCGTTAAGGAAATAAAACAGGAAAACCCATATTTATTGAGATAATTTCGCCGAATTCTTTAAAAAGGGAAAACACACCAACATTAATTATTGAATACTTGGAAAAACACCTATCTAATTATGGCGTAAATTCCACGTTAAGGATTTCTTAGAAAGGATATTTATTTTTCTAATGAGCAGAAAGATTTATCAAGTAAAATATATAGGATATTTATTATTAATTGAAATACAATTTTAAACATGCGAAAGGGTTATTTTAATGTATGGAAATAATTTTCGTGTTTAACGCCAAAGGAATTTAAGTTAAAAATTATTGTATATAAACTAATCAATTATTTACGAAAATGAACGTAACACGTTTAGTAAGACATATACTTACTTTAACCAGTATGTGTAATATATTTTTTTACAAGCATAGCTGACATCTCATTTTGGCCAATTTTTGTCTCTACTCTTTTTTCCGGGCAACCTAGATATATTAACTAGAAATAAATTATAATTAATATATCAATTAATGTAGAAACTGCATATCAAGAAAATGGTTTGGCTTTGTAACTTGGTCCATTAAATTGTATTCCTTTTTTGATCTGTATAATCACCTGATACATCCTGAGATTAATTGCGTATTAGCACCCTGTATATAAATTCAACATGTATAATTTTTCAATATTTGGTTTTTGTTTAGTTAAAATTATTTTCATGCAATTTTTAATATAAATTTAAGGGGCAAAGGTCTATCACTTGACTGATATAAAATGTGATTCACTATGAGAAATAAGTTAAAATGTTTATAATTAGATAATTGCAATCTTGGGATTTCATACATATGTTACTTTCTGAATGTACATTTAAGAATAAATACTTGACGCAAATATAACATATCAACATTTACCATTTTTTCCAAATACCTGTTTATGTTGTATGATGCTAAATACTCGAAATGTTCCTTACTCCATATTAGTTAATGTTGTTATTTATATATTTGTGATACCGAATCTCCGAATACGAGATTATTTAATGAATATATTGTTTTTCTTTCAATAGAGATAGATGTTTTTTTAGTTTTTATATTTGCTAGACAATTGTATAGTTGTAAAAATGAAACATTTCTGTATTTAGTAGAAATAGTTTATGTGTATTGTATTGTACAGAACTTTTAACTTGATTATGCTTTATTCAGTGCAATCGTCATAGTTATGTTTTGGACGGTTAGGTTTTATTTTTATTCTGTTATTCAGTTTGAAAATTTTATTGAAGGTTGTAGTTAATAAGTATTTATTGTACTTTAGAAATTTATGTGGAAAATTTTTAAATATTTTTATATTTGAAACGCTGTCTAATTATATCTCATCTCTAATTTATGTAGTTTTTCTAATTATGTGACAATTGCTATTTACCATATTACGTATATTGGAAATTAAAGAAATTTGTCAATTACTTTTGGAATTAATAAGACATCAGGTAACGGCTTATTGAAATGAGTATTTCTGGAAATATTTAAATGTGTTATGAAATGTCTTGGATATGATAGATCAATTAGTGTAACTGATTTCAGTAACACTTAGTTTCTAAGAAATTTTCCCATACATCTCATTGCAAATACTTGAGAAACTAAAGTTTTATGATCAATATCGGTTCAGAAAATAGGTAGATATTTAACGGAGAAACTAGGCCAACTATCATGTCTAAAATTCCGCAATCCAAAGAATTACTGTTAACCATTGTTGGTCAGTGCCATGGCGCAGAAATAGGCACTGAACAAAATGAAGTCGCAGAATAAACATGATAAGCTGTACTGCCCTCCTATGTAAAAAGCCCATATCTCCAAAAATGGAAGAAAACTAGATATTATTACCTTCTACATGTTTCTAACAGTGTATACTACCATTTTACATTCTTACAATATTAACACTTACAGATGGGGTTAATTGAATAATTAAAGTAACTCGTGAGTTCTTTAATATTCTCAAATGGAACCAGTGAACTTTAAGGAAGGATTTCTTTAAAACGATGGAACGCAAATATCTTCCGACTATGCTAGGGGTCTATTCCTCGGGTAGAGCTTATGAGAATTGGTCGTGGTTCTTTTTACAAAACATTATTTGCTTGCTATGGCTTAATTTATACCAAAATAAGGGTTAGGGAGAGCGCCACCAAGTCATTAAATTTTGAACAGAGGTTTTCCATAAGGGGGACTTGGGAGTCTTTAGAGAAGAATATCGTGTTAACTGCTTACGCAGGAGCTGTAAAAAAAATTAATTACATTAACAAAGTGAGGACACAAGAGGTATGTATACTCTTGCTACATCATTTAAAAAAAGCTGAGAAGATTGATCATGCACACAATTTTATAGACACAAATATTAGGCATCAAATTCTGAAAGAGCAAATAGAGCTTATTTGTTAAATAGTAGCTACAAATATCATTGTTTCGAAGGTATTTATGCCTTTTGTTCTTTGACCTGGTTACACTACTTCTGAACTCACTTGTTCAAAATAAAACAATTAATTAAGAGAATTAAATGATGATTCTTTAATTAAAAGTTGTTTCGTGATAAAAATCGTATGTACAAAATTTACATTTCAAAAAGGTTGCTATAATATCTTCTACACAGAGGTAGAACTATGAATTTGAATAAAATGTCAAATACGTTAAACGTTTCTTTTTACTACAAAAATGAACTCAAATCAATACCAAAAATACCAGATCTGTTATTCGGTTAACAAGTGTATATGAAAATATCAAAAATATCTAATAATTTAATGTTCAAAAGCTTTAACTATAATTACACATACATGAAAATTTAATCAGAACTCAATGGAGTTGCTTTATTTCGTTAATAATAATAACTGTTACTACACTGTATTTATATTGGTAATAAAAATTTATCAAAGTCCTTTCTAGTTTGTTAAACAAAATAATAGTTATAGGTCATTCCAAAGTTATTTTTCTGGTGTAGCCTTGTATCAAAGTTCGCCAAGTGTGGAGATCATGTAAGAATAATATAAATCTCTTACCTCGTTTCAACAGGTTTTTTGTTTGTATGACAGCGTTACATCGTGTTAGAGCAGATGTCTATACATACGGTCCCTGGACAAACAAATGACGTCGCCTTCACGTGTTGTACTGCAAACAACCAGCTGCGTGTTTCTTGTACCCAACCATATGAGCTTAAAGCGTATTTCCTATACGCAATAACGAGACAAACCAAAATCCATTCCAACGGTTATCACGAAATGCAAAGCTTTGTTGTAGTACTATATTTAGATCGTTACCAAAGCAATTATCTTGCGTGTAATTATCCACATTGTAAATTCATCTTAGCAATTTTAAAAAGACCATTACTGTTAATTATTGGATGTTTTAGATTGAAACCAAAAATTTGCTATCTAAATTGAATAACATTCCGGTGAAATTTCAAACATACAGTTTCATCGCAGAACATCTTATTAAATCCACGTATTATGGTAAAATTGAAGGACGTTCATGTTAGACAAAATTATCATCACTACATTGAAGTACTTTCTCGCTAATTTAGAAGGTTATCAACAACTTGATAAATGCTCACATTGAATTGTAAACTCGATAATCGTAAATGCAACGAAAACATTCATATAATCATATAATACAAAATATAAACGGGCTAATTTTTATAAAACCAGATAAAACGGGATCATGCTAAACAAATGAATATACGAAAAAGAATGATCGAAAAGAAGAGCGCATTATTAAAAAACACTATATCAAGTGTATATTACACTTGAGTTTCACAAAGGCGTAAAGCCACATGCAAATTACTCGCTACAACCCTGAGGTTCTCCATGATACCTTCGTGCCAAGTGTTCTAGCTAGAATGACCGTTGACACGTTGCGCACTAAATATGAAAGGTATTTGGCATTGAGATGTTTATACAAATATTTAACGCCTGATGTTAGCAACCAAACTAGCATCTCTGTATTGTGGTTAGACCACATGATCCCAATACGGATATTTATTTAATTGACAACGTTTACTGGTTTAATGAAACAGACAAAAAGATGTATTTAATTAATAACTTATTGGTGCTTTGCAGTGGTCAAAAAAACTGTTACAACATAGGAAAAAACCCGTTCTCCTCATATTTTCTAAATTTATTATACAAAACTATTTCTTTGCATGTAACATTATTGACCCTAATACTGTATTATACGTACAAACACGGGCCTCTAGTTTAGGAATGCTGATTGCAGGGCGTTTGCTTAGCAGAAAGCGTGTAGTGCCTACTGTAATTTGTTATAATGTGTGTGATGCCGTGTTGTAATTTGTTATAACGTTAGTGATGTCATGTTTTGTTTAAGTAAAGTCATTGTTTAGCGCTCTTTCATGCCAATGCATACTTAAAGTTTGTAATTAGGTTATTGTGATTTGAAAATGACTGATTTAAATACGAATTATCTAAGGTAAGAATATAATAAATATTGAAATACTGTTTTTTTGTATAAACACTTAAGGTAAAGAAGTGTATTATAAATTAAAATGTATACTCATTTTAAAAATGGCTTCAAAGAACAAAACTAATGGTTTTCTTAGCTCTACAATAAAATTATCAAAATTTACCGATATGTACTACAGACGACAGTATTGAAATTGGCGTTTAAAAGACACCAAATTATATCCATTCAGAATGTAATAGTTCAACTCTGGGTATATATAGTGGACTGGAAGTTCCAACAACTCTTTCTGAGAAACAATAAACTACAACTGAAGGTTGCTTTTTAAATGTGTCTAGCATATTTGCAGTGGCTTTCGTATTCAGCCGGATAAAGAAAATCAAAGTATTCCAGTGATATTATACCAAAATGAAGAAGTTGGCGAATTTGATGAAATTTCTCAGACAGCAGCGTTACCAGATAATAGTAAAGATAACATTACACTAATAAAAACAGTATTTTTTTAAATTACAAAAATATTCACATTCACAATTGTTAGAAAATGGTCTATATTTTGATAGCATTGCTGTAAAGAAAAGCAATTATATACAATATTTTGAGGTACAACAAAGTGACATAGATTTGGAATTAATATTGCCAAATCTAAATAATGTTGGTGAAGGTAATAATACAAAGTACACTAAACGAAAATTGGGCATTCTTTAATAGATATATTATTTATAGATGCAGAAAATGGGCTTGATTTACAATCTAGTAATATTTATAATGAAAATCCAAATACTGTTGTTCATAATAACCTTGTAGGTGCAAATTTAACAGAGGAGGACACTTCCAATCCAACAAGAGCTATGTCAGGCAACAATCAGAATATTGGCGAAGGTAGTATAACAATATTTAACAATAAAATATGTATAAACGCTCTAAATTTTTTTCAGGTTCTGTGTTAACAAAAGAAGAAAATGTATGAAAACGACGATCTTTTAAAACAACATTAACTTCAAGAAAGTGACAAAAGTATGAGCTATTCAGAGAAAAGCACAATGTCCGTCAGCCACGTGATACTTATAAATGTTAACCGAAGTGCAAGAAGGAAGAGGAGAAGCAATAAATAAAATGTACCACGATTTAAATTGGTTGGAAAAGAAAACATATCATTAATTGTATAAACAAGACTGATGTAAAAAGAAGGCATTCATCCGATGCTATAATCAAACAAAACAGCTTTAAGTATTTTTGAAGAATTTAGAGGGTGAAAGTCAAAATATTTGTAAGATATTTTTTTTATTTTATTTTAGCGACTGGTCTATTCATAGTTTTGTTAAACAGAATAGTTTTGAGAAATGTTAAATTGCACCAGAAAAAGATAAATGTGGGAGACATCTATCGCACACTAAGATTGCTACAGAGGATATTGAACATCACATCGAACTATTTAATTCAACGATCTCACATCATCGAAGGGAACATGCTTCGAGCCGACTTTACTTGCCAAGTAATCTAACTATCAATTTAATGCATAAAGATTGCATTGAAAAACATGCAAATGAAAAATACTCTTACGTTTATAGAAAAGTGGTTAAATCCAAAAATATGTCTTTCTCTAATCTGAAACTCGAAGAGTGTGATACTTGTGACAGATTTCAGTTACATCATATGAATCATTCTAAAGATAATTTGAATGAAACTTGCGAAATTTGTCAAAATTGGGGCAAATATATAAGTAAAGCAAAACTCTAGAGAGATACAGAGACAAAACCCAACCCAAATACGATAAAAGTATCTGCAGACCTAGAAAAAGTAATTATGCTGCCTCACATAAACATATTTAAAAAAGATATTTACACAAAGAATTGTTGTATATAACGAAAGTTTTGTGCCCTTATAAATTCTAACAAGCTATCTGGAAAAGATATTGTTATCAATTGCTTTGAACTTGGGCATTCCTTCATGTGAGTGGACAGCTTCCATCACCGAATAGTGCTCTTTCTAAACTGAATAAGAAAAGTGTATGATTTTTGTGATTTCACCGAAGCTGTAAAAAATGTAATTCCGGACACGTGTTCTGCATTTCATTTCCCTGAGGTGTAAGGAGAAAAACACTGTCCAATTCCCGTAGCTGAATGTAAAGGAAAAAGGATATCTGCCGAACTAACCAAGGATCTTTTTCTTGATCTTCTTTGGGAGTTAAACCACTCATAGTTGTTAAAAACATCTTTATTTACGTTTCGATTCCTGACCTAGGATTGTTGTCAAATAATAAAAAGTTCAAGTTTGACATTTATGACATAAATTAAAGATGACTTGGATTTATTAATGTTTGATATATTTGGTTTGTATACATTAGGTGAAAATTTTAAAGTTTAGAAAAATTAGTACCTTCAATTTGTTGTGCTCTGCAAGCAACTTTGAGGTAGCCAATATGCTTAAATTTCATATAAATTCAATTGAAGCTGCTTATATAACCCTACATAAAAAAAAAACTTGCAGTAAACGATGGATTCCATTACTAAAGAAATAACAAATGAAAATTAAATGCCCCCAATATCTAGGTAGCATTGCAAGTTTCCTAGGTTTTACTTGCAATATCAATATGAAATACAACCTACATACATGATTTCTATTTTTATATACAATCACTAATTACTTAACAATAAGCATATTAACAGCCCGTGTAAAACAGCATTGGTATCTGACAAGTGTAAACCCGCCATAGATCATATACAATTTTCGTTGAACAGTTTGGTATCTGACAAGTATAACCCTCCCAGGGTCGCCTCAGAACCAAATAAAATATTCCTAGAACAACATTGGTATCGACAAGTGTAAATCTGCCATAGGGTCGCCTTAGAGCCATGTTAAAATCTACCAAAGAGGTAACCTAAATCATAATGAGTTTTCCTCCTCAATTATATAAAAATGGCTGCTTAAGCCTTATGGTAACGTGTTCACACACTTCTTTAATAATCATCCTCTCAATCGTATAAACAGAAACATGTTAAAAAATGTTTTCCATTCCTCAAATTATTGAATTTATATGAAATTTAACTATATAAAAATTAATCAGCTGATTTCACGTTAAGCATATTGGCTACCTCAAAGTCGCTCCCAGGGTGCAACACAAATTGAAGGCACTCATTCTTTTAAACCTTAAAATTTTTATCTGTATGTATTCAAACCAAATATATCAAACATTATTAAATCAAAGTCACCTTCAATTTATGTCATAAATGTCAAACTTGAAATTTTTATTATATGGATCGAAATGTAAATAAAGACGATTTTAACAACTATGAGTGGTTTAATTTCCAAAGATCGAGAAAAATCCAAAACAAATCACAACAAACATGCAGGCGGTATTTATTAACCAGGGGGTCTATTCCTGCAGCGGCATGAGAATGCCGGGGTGGGTCTATATCTGCTAAATACAACTGTTTGTAACTCCAAAACTTCTAACAAAGCGCCACTGCATTTAAAAACATAAACTATTAAAGAATATCACAGAAAACCCTTAACCAACGCATGTATTTTGTACCTCAAGTAATTTTCTATTTAAACTTACAGGCTGTACTCTGACAAAAACCTAACCTCAACCTGAAATAAATGTACACAAATATAAGAACATAAATCTTATCAAATGGGAGCACTGTTTATGTCCCACTAAATCAATAGACAATATACAAACAATGTAAATAAAGCTCGTTTCACACTAAATCATATAATGTTCTCTTGTTTAAATTTTCTACAGTAAATAAATCAACAGTATCTACATACAAGTGTCGTGTCGATCCTTTCGTTTCACATTATTTAATCAATCTAGTTATTTAAAATTTCCTTTTAAACAAAATTGTGCAATATAAATTTAAATTAAAGCAAATACAACTGTACTTTTCAAAAACTAATGCTAGTGTATTAAATTTCTAAAGCATCAAGCAAAGATCTTTGTTTCATTAATACATGGCCATTTATTAAATTTTCGACAGCTTGAAAATTATAACTTAATTCAAGAATTATTTTAAAGCTTTAGTGATCAGAATTACGTATTTCTTTCTTCTTAAACAAATCATATTTAGTTAAGAAAATCATTCACTGCATTTAATGATTTAAAGTCCGTCAACAAATAATAAACTAGCTTCTATATTTGAAGAAGCCTAACCCTTAGTTATTAATTTTCAAATTTTTCTCATCTTAATTTGACGTACATGCCAAGTAACAAAAAGTTTCTACTCACCTTCTAGCGAGCATAATTAAAATTATTAAAGGAATTTACTTATCACTTCTGCATAAGCTCTTATTTTTCAACACCAACTGCAAAATAGATGATCAACTACAGCATGAAATTCTTGGAATAACTACAAAATTCACCCAAAAACCAACTTTCAATGCTGCATAATACTCTAACAATCTTCTATAAAAATCTTCGTGATTTAATTTCTCACTCTCATTTCATATAAAACCCCATTAAATAAAGCTACTAACTGCAAATATTAATGTATTTCCATACAATATTTATTAAATGTTATACATCCAACCTGCACTATAATATAACCGGCGAGAGACTTGCGTTTATTCCATTTTCAGAGTCGTCATCAAACAAGACAAATAGGTGCATTCATAATGAACTTAATCAAACCAATCCTCAATTCGCACGGCAAAAGTGCCATAGTAAAAGCAAAAACCTTCCTCTAAAACACCTGTTTCACTATGCTGTTACATCTCGTCTGATTTCTAAATACGATGTGCATGGGTAAAACGTAATCTCCCTGCTCAACCAAAATAAATGCATAATGAAAGTAAAATTATGCCTATGAAATATGCAACTAAACTACTAGAAACGTGTAATGTGGGTCGCGCATAAAGACATATTGACGAATATATACGTATTAACAAACAAATCTACTAGAAGATGAAGTGTGATGTGCCTAGATTTGGAACACAGTTCACACGTAGTTGTTAAAGAAATGATGATGTCCGATTTTTATCAATGGAAAGATTTTTCATTGCAAGTAAAATTTCCACGGATTTATTTTTCTCAGATATAAATAATAATAGCTGAAAAAGGATCTTATATCTTAAAAGTATAAACTGAATAAACATAAAGAGGAGAAGAAATAATTCCTGGCTGTGTATATGAAATTTTTCAATAAAATCCAAAAGAGAGTATTATCGTGTAAAAATATAATATTTAAAATATCTTTAAAAAATTACAGCAGAGCGTTTTCAGCGTTAGCCATCTTCGGTGGCACTCGATTCCATCAAACTATACCTTTGTTGGAAGTTTTTTTTTTGGACTTGAACTTTTTGCAAATATAAGTAATTAAAAAGGTTTTAGTGGTACAACTATGCCCATTCCTATAAATGCTACATGTGGAATACCAAAAACTAAAAAAGAAAATATACTAACCCTTTATAGGTTAGTGTCATACATCAATGCCACTTATATTAAGGATCATATTACACTGACTCTGTACACCCTTATGATGATTTAGTTAATCTAGAACGATTGGAGGCACATATCATTACCACTAATGTTTTCTGCTTGGAAGATACAACTATAAATAAACATTCATAACATTTTTTTGTGTGTACACAAACATAAATATTATTCCATTATAGTAAATGTTTGTAAAAAATGTGAAATAATACTACGAGGGTTTGGAAAAGATGACTAACCATGATCTTGTCAATTTATTGAATGAAATTACGGAAGATCAGGTGCTCGATTTGGATGTTGAAGGTGGTTCGGGTGCTGAAGATAATCTAATCCACGATACTCCTCTACAATATGATCAACCATCCACGTCGAAAACCCAAACACGACTGTCCAACAATAGATAGGAAATTTGTGAAAGTGAAGATGATCCAGGAAATTTCGATTCGGACAATCAATTGCGGATCCAGATTTCTATCCACAAGAGGATCTCAACTACAACAAGGTCATTTAAAAAGGCGTTGCTAGCATGATAAATGAAGAAGAAAATGATGATGATGTTGATGATATCGAAGAGGAGGTGATAACAAATGCCAAACGAAACATCATTTATGATTGGACCAAGGTTGGTGTTCCGCTTTGTAAGTTCATCAATACCACTTCAACCAGCCCTATGGGCCGAAAACGATAAAGCTATTGCTGCTAAAACACCATCAGAGATTTAAAAATTTTTTCTACCTAATTCTGTCCTACAGAATATTGTTGATCAATCTATTTTATAAGCAAGACAAAGAGGTGTAAATCTAACAACTAGTATTGAGGAAATAAGAGCTTTTCTATGAATATTCATTTTTGTGGGTTTTTTAGTCTCAGAATGTATTGGTCACTCGACATAAATTTTAAAGTAACCAGGATTGCCAATGTTATCTTTCAGAAGAGATTTTCGACTCTCTTACTCTACGTTCATCTGAATAATAATGCATTGACCTCAAAATGAGCAGCTGCTTCGAATTTCGATAAACTCTTCAAGATATGACCACTCGTAGATCATTTAAATGAAACATTTAAAGCTGCTTTTGTCCATCATGTGAGCTGACATTGGACAAGAACAAAGTAGGCTTCAAAGGAAGAACCAGTCTGAAACACTATATGCTGTTGAAACCTACCAAAAGAGGATTCTAGATATGGGCACTAGCCTGCTCTAAGATATATATGAATATATACAGGGTGTTTTTTTTAAGTGGGAGGTCACCTGTATATGGAAGACCAATGGTAGAAGAAAGCTGAAAATTTGCACTAGGAGGTTGTCGAATGTGCCCTACACGTCTAAAATAGTTTCGATACGTTAGCACTTCCGGTTATACCGGAAGTCGGTATTACTATCGTTATTTTAAATAGAACACCCTGTATATTTATGCATTTTTGAATTCCTTGTCGAATTTTATGTAAACTTTTATAACACAACCATACCTCTATCTAATGCCGTTTTCGAGATATTTTTATTTTTAGTAGATTTTTGACATTTGCACGCTGTCACATAAATTGGAATAACTAGAAATTGAACGAACTTACAAAATTGTTTTTTTGCAATCACATTCATAATACTTGATATTATTTCTACGTGCAAAAAAAATTTGATTGCAATGTACAGGGTGCTAGAAAATTCATTTTATAATTTGACTAATAAAATGTCAAATATTCCGTTTTTTTTAAATGGAACCTACCATATTTTGTTATATTAATCGATTCTATGGAAAAAAATACCTTAGGTTATGTAATTACAACCATCCATTTATTGTAAGCCGTTTTTGAGTTATTTGCATTAAAAGAGAAAATGCACTAGTTCAGTAACATAATAACATTTGCTACTATCAAGCAGCTTTTGTCCGATACATTAACAAAAGAATAATTGGTTATTTTTACGAAACGTCAAATGTAGATAATTCTACGCAGATTGCAATTCCCGTACTGTAGTTATTTATGAGGGTTAATCGAAACTTTACAAATCAAGATTATCTCAAAATGATAATTATTTATGGCGAATGCAACAGAATTCTTCAAAGAACTTGTGATGTCTTTCATCAAAAATTTCCTGAAAAGCCAGCGCTGAATGTTAGGCTTCTTGAAAACTGTGCGAATAATGGATCATTTATTACAAAGAAGAACAGGACCAGCACCGTGACGGAGGAAGTAATTGGAGTTACTAATGTATTGGCATATTTTCATGCAGCAGAGCTTAACTAAATAATGCTGTACAGGATATAGGAATGAGCCGTAGTTCCATATACAATATTTTGAAAGCAAATAATTTTAAAAGTTGGTCACTTTATCCTGTTCAGCAGCTTAAGGAAACCGATTTCGAAAGAAGGATGTTGTTTTGCGAATTTGTATTACTTAGAACGCAAGAGGATAAACAGTTTTTGTAAAATATTATTTGGAGCGATGAAGCAAAGTTTACGAAAAACAGAGTGTTTAACCAACATAATTCACACCATTGTTCCACAGAATATCCTCAACAAGCATACATAACAAATTTTCAGGAAAGATGGTCTTTTAACGTTTATTGTGCTATTAGAGATTCGCGAATTGTATGTGTAGTGTTTTACCAGGAAAATTTAAACGGTAAAGTACATATTGTTTTAGTAATTCTTTCTCTTCTCGATGAACACTTTTTACAGGGGAACGATATTTAGAAATTGGATTTTTTTCTATGGGGTATGTAAAAGATACGGTCTTCTCCTACGCTCCTACTACTGAGGAAGATTGCAAAAGACGAGTATTAAATGCTCTAAATTCTTTAACTCCAGAGCAAATACAAAAGGCAACATATGAAGAGTTTAAAAGACGCATTTTAAAATGTTTGGATGCCAAATAGAACATTTATAAACAACCTCTTATGTTTTTATTTATTTTTCTTTAGGTAAAATATTGTTAGATGAAATACATTGTTCAATGTTTGTGTAGCTTTTAAACATTATTTTTCAAAAAATGTTCTTGCGCTGCCATTTTTGGCAACTAAAATGTGCAAAAGCATTTCCTGCTTTCTAAGTACTAAGATATTAATTCCATAGAATTGATTAATATAACAAAATATTTGATGAAAAATATCGCCAGTTCTTCGAAGAAATCTATTACATTCGCCATAAATAATTATCATTTTGAGATAATCTTGATTTGTAAAGTTTCGATTAACCCTCATAAATAACTACAGTACGGGAATTGCAACCTGCGTAGAATTATCTACATTTGACGTTTCGTAAAAATAACCAATTATTCTTTTGTTAATGTATCGGACAAAAGCTGCTTGATAGTAGCAAATGTTATTATGTTACTGAACTAGTGCATTTTCTCTTTTAATGCAAATAACTCAAAAGGCTTACAATAAATGGATTGTTGTAATTACATACCTAAGGTATTTTTTTCCATAGAATCGATTAATATAACAAAATATGGTAGGTTCCATTTAAAAAAAACGGAATATTTGACATTTTATTAGTCAAATTATAAAATGAATTTTCTAGCACCCTGTACATTGTAATCAGATTTTCTTTGCACGTAGAAATAATATCAAGTATTATGATTGTGATTGCAAAAAAACAATTTTGTAAGTTCGTTCAATTTCTAGTTATTCCAATTTATGTGACAGCGTGCAAATGTCAAAAATCTTTACTAAAAATCAAAATATCTCGAAAACGGCATTAGATAGAGGTATGGTTGTGTTATAAAAGTTCACATAACATTCGACAGGGAATTCAAAAATCCATAAATATACAGGGTGTTCTATTTAAAATAACGATAGTAATACCTACTTCCGGTATAACCGGAAGTGCTAACGTATCAAAACTATTTTAGACGTGTAGGGCACATTGGATAACCTCCTAATGCAAATTTTCAGCTTCTTTATACAGGTGACCTCCCACTTAAAAACACCCTATATATATATATATATATATATATATATATATATATATATATATATATATGAAGGAAGGAAACTGCAGATGTTTCAGGAACTCTAGGGTAGGGAACTGTTCGGACTCTCAACAAACCCTACCAAAATCAAGGCTATTGTATATTCTTCGATAACTTCTTTTCATCATTTATTTCACTTGCTAATACAACTACTAAAAAAAGATATTTGCCATATGACACCTTCAGGTGTAATTGTAAGAATTATTCAAAACATTTACTTGGCGAAAAGAAGATAATGAAAACTGGTGATTTAGATTTCACTCAAAGCAATGATCTACTTGTTTCTAAATGGCATGATAGAGGGAAAAAATCATTTATTATTGTCAGTTCTATAATAACCCATCTACATCGTCAACTGTGCAAATATCTAATAAAGAAGGCAATAAAGAAACAATTGCTTGTCCTTTGTCTATTGCAGATTACAACTAATTTATGGGAGGTGTCGATTTGTTCGACCAGGCAATGTCATCTTATTCCATCGCATGGAAACCAAGAAGATGGTCGATCAAGTTATTCTAAGGAGTTATTCTCAAGGAGGCTACAAGAAAATGAACCATCTACAATTTTGTTCGAAATTAGTGAATGATTTAATAGACACTTATTTTGCACTGAGAAGGCTGGGATTACCGATCTCTTGTGGGAAAGACAAACTGAAGAAAATTGGAAGATGAGCAGTACCAACCGAAACTGTTCAAAGAAAAACTAATGTGGAGATCACCTTCCAGTTGCACTCAAGCCAAGGAGGTGTGCTTATTACAGCACTAAGCAGAACGTGAAGCAGTTTTCCAAAACAAAATAATAAGCATAATTTTTGTGCTCATTCTACATAGTAAGAATTACGTATAAATAAGTTTTGCGATTTACGGTGTTTTCACTAAGTAATGTTATTTGCCTATGCAAATTTTTAAACTTCGTAACTCCATTTTCTGGTATTAGAAGTTAATTTATTAAGTTTATTTTTACAGAATCATTATCGAAACTCTAAAAAACCCTATTGTAGTTAATTTTATGCCTATAAAATAAATCCTAGCTGTAGGGCAAAACTAAATATATTTAATTGCATTTTTCTAAAAATCATTTTGTCTGGAGATCTTTCGTTGTATGGAGGTGTAGAACTAATAGAACTTTATCTATGTGTGACGTCTCAAAGCGAAAGTTCCTGTATGATAGGGACATCAAATGCACTGTGTATTGTGACAAGTTGAATTATGCTGACTATAAATTAGAGGAAAAAGAAATTTTAATTTTGAAGGGACAGAATGTATGGAAGTGCTTTGTATAAAATATTTTGTAAAAAATTATTCGTAATTAATCATGATATTTCAACTTTGTTTCTATAAAAATAATTTGGATAAAAAGATATAACATTATTGCATTTAAATACATTGAAACGATGACAACCGCAAATGACAAAATACTGCATAAGCATTTCCCATGAACAAGATAATTTACAATCGACAGATGTCGTCTATTTTGACCACCAAGAACAGGAAAATACCATATTAGAGCAATGCACATTACATACAAAGTAACACGACAATAATATTGTACGTAAGCATAGATTAAACATATTACATCATGGGAACGAAATTATATAGTGGGGAAAAAATATCATAGTTAGAGATCTGATGGGAAAGAATTAATTAAATGTTCGCAAACTGGCAATGAGCATACATCGAAAATGTAGTCTTACGTAAACATGATAAGGCAGACATGACTGTGCATTTATATTTCCAATGCTCCACCAGAAGGTACTACATTGGCCAGGAGGCGAGTTTTTTGTTGCCTGGAAATTTAGAATTTTGCCGAACCCTTGCCATTCCAGACAAGGTAGGGATCTTTAATGTGCGTGACAACACTCACACACGTGACCTCCATTTAACCTCTCATCCGAACGAGGGCGTAATTTTTGTGAAAAATGCTCACCTGTCATTTTTCAAGCAGTCGGCCGTATCGGGATTTGAACCCAGGACCTTGGGATCTGTAGTCTTACGCTTACTACATTGATCCACGGCGACGCCAGGCAGATATGACTGCATAGTTTGGGGTTGGTATAATGTTAAGTTAAAAGTTTAACATTAAACGAAACTAGTTCAAATATGTAACGTTGGCTCCTCAGGAGACATTTTAAAACGGTACACGAGCTTTTGTGGAACTTTACTTGCAGCTTGGGTAAGAAAAGTTATTTCCATACGTGAGATTACAAAAACTCGTGTGTGCCATAATAAAAGAGCTACTTGCAAGGATAGCTTAAACAAGTGAGTTGAATATGTTGAGGGAGCTGTGTTTCTTTTTTGGAAAACAGGAAATTGTAATGCTGGTGGTCTCAGGTAAATATGAAAGTTTTAATATTGGAATGTTAACCGTGAATAATATTATGTTTTTAACTTGTAATGTGTTGTGTTATGCTAATAATAAATTAGTTGTGAAAGAAAGAAAATTTAATTTAGAAGGGACAAAATATATGAACGAGTTTTGTATAAAACATTTAGTAAATAATCATTCTTAATTAATCGGCCTCTAGCTACAGTGACAAGGAGGTAGAAACGATCTACAAAGATATCAAAGACATACTAAGATGCCAGGAGACATACGGAGATATCAAATAGACTACATTCTTGTTTGACAACGATTTAGAAATCAAGTAAAAGTCTGTTAAAGCTATGCAGAAGCAGATATAGACACTGACCACTATTATGAAAGCCGTACTTAAAATTAAAAATTTGAAAAAAAGGAACAGAAAAAGGCACTGACTTTGAGGAACTAAAACATAAAGACATCCACAAAGGATTTGAGAAAAAGTCAGACGAATTACTGAAAGACGTCGTGATAATTTCTGATGCCAAAGAAGTAAAAACAGAATGGCACAACATTAAATCCAGATTAGATATGGTGGCCAGAGATATTATGGGATATACACAAAAAGAAAATAAGAAGCCATGGATAACAAAGGTTATTCTAAATTTAATAGAAGAAAGGCGAAAATTCCAAAACTGACCAGACGAAGCAGGAAAACAGACATACAAAGCCATAAAATGAGAAATTATTTGCAAATGTTGGATTGATGTAAAGTGTAAAGAGGTACAAATTAAGATGGAAATAGAAAAGACAGACGAAGCATACAAAATAATTAGAATGAATTTTAGGGATATAAAATCGTATAATAAAAATATAAGGGGCATGGGAGAAAATGCCCTTATGGAAATTGTAGAGAAAGTGGTTAGGTGGCAGGAATATACAGGGAATTTATATGCAGTACAGGAATCAGACATTGAAAAGGACAATTTGGGATATCCTGTACTTAGAGATGAGTTTGAATTAGCATTAAAGAGTCTGAAAAATAATAAGGCACAGGGTACAGATACGGTGCAAGCAGTAATAGAAAGTTTCTTCCAACTTGTAAATTATATGTATGAGACCCAAAGATTTTAAACGTATCACCATAGTCACTATACTGAAAAAAGAAAGGTTGTTATAGGTGTGAAAACTTTTGAACTAGAATTGCACAAAGAAAGATGAAAAAACGGGCTAAAAAATACTAGGAGAAGATCAATTTGGGTTTTGCCTAAAACAGGGGAACACCAGAGGTCATTTTAGCTTTAAGGGTGTTAATCGAGAAAACAATAGAAAAAGGAAACAGCTTGTATATAGGGTTTGTGGATTTGGAAAAACCATTCGACAATGTAAAATGTGAGAAAATGTTCGAAATACTAAAAAAAATTGGAACGAGTTAATAGGGATAGACAGATAGTACATAGCTTATACAAAGAACAACAGCGGTAATAGAATTAGAGCAGGAACGTAGGAAAGTAAATATTGGGAAAGAGGTGAGACGGGGATGTGCTTTATCCTCATTAATCTTGAACTTATATATGAAGAGGCAACGAATACTGTCAAATGCAGAAAGATATATGGAATTACTAAGCAGAGATAGTCAATTGATTTGCTCAGATTTCCAGATGATATAGGGGTATTAGCATCTAGCAGGGAAGATCTAGAAGCAGCTTTTAATGAAATGGAAATAGTTCCATCAGAGAGATACGGTATGAAAATTAACAAAAATAAAACTAAAGTACTAGCATGTAAAGGAAGGATAAATAAATCAAAAACCAGAATTTAAATAGGTACTGAGAACTTACAAGAGGTTAAAGATTTCTGCTACCTAGGAAGTGAAATAACACAATATGGGAAGAGTACAAAAGATATAAAACAAAGATTAGCGCAAGGCCGTGTTGTTCGAGTAGAACAAAGGACACAGTCTTGACAGCAATTTCCTTTAATGAAAAATAAGGGGTGCGCTTCAAGCTACAATTTTAACAATTAATAATTTAAACTTTTTTTCTATAACTTACATTTAGTGCGCCTATTTGAATCGGTGACTATTAACTTTAAATATAACTGTTTGTAATACAATGAAAGAAATCTATATTAACTACCTTCTAGCTACGCTATTTCCCAAACTCTCTAATGTGACGGTAAGATTGACATTATTCGCGTTTCTCCGGTAACGCGTTTGTACTAACATCTACAGTAACATTCCCCTCCACGTAAGGATGTTCGTTGACATCTTTACCATCCTCGTTTACTTCTAGCAATGCCAACTTCGCCACCGCACGGTGGAATACTCCTGTTGGGGTTTGTACTAACGCTTGACGGGCGCGGCCATCTTGTCCATACCGAACTGTTAGAACTCGTCCTCGAACCCAACCGTTTCTTTTGCTGTCGTCGATAATAATTACAAGATCCCCAGGCTCGACCGGTTTCGTATCACCAAACCACTTGGTCCGTTTGGTTAGGGTAGGCATATATTCCCGTATCCATCGTCTCCAGAAATAGTTGATGTTGAACTGAATTAAGTTCCAACTATTATGTACAACTTTACGGAATCATCCATGGTTACAGTTGGTTGCTTAATTCCGCTTGAGCTTCCCAATAGAAAATGATTTGGAGTAAGGGCTTCTTGCTCCTCCGAATCTAGTGGTAAGTACGTAAGCGGTCTTGAATTAACTATGGACTCAGCTTCCACCATTACTGTTTGTAACGCCTCGTCGGTAAGTTTACGTTCTTTCGGTAGATTGAGAATAGCATTCTTTACGGAGCGAACCATACGTTCCCATGCACCGCCCATGTGGGGTGTTGATGGAGGAATAAACAGCCATTTCGTTCGGGCATTGGTGAACGTTGCAGCAGACTCCGCCTCTATTCGCATTATCTGTTGCTTTAGTATACGATCAGCTCCTATAAAGTTGCTTCCGTTATCGGAATATATTTCTAGTGGTGACCCACGACGACAGATAAATCTGCGTATGCACATTATACACGACTGTGTTGATAAATCAAAGGCAACTTCTAGATGGATTGCGCGTATGCTAAGACATGTGAATAAAGCAATCCATCTCTTAGCATTTGATCGCCCTACCTTTACAAGGATAGGTCCAAAGTAATCAAATCCAATAAAACTGAATGGTCGGAAATAAGGAGATAATCGTGCTGCAGGTAGCGGTGCCATTTTAGGAACTTCTGGTCGTGCTTTATAAACTTTGCACCACTGACATTTCTTGCTAAGCTTTCTTACTAAGACACGTAGTCGCGAATGTAATAACGCTGTCGTAGCTCGTTGACGACGGTTTCAGAATTGCCATGAACGTATTTCGTGTGGTAGTGATATATGATCAACGAGGTCACTAAATGGTCTTTAGGTAGTATGACAGGATTCTTGGTTTCCTCCGTTGTCCATTGAGCAGCACCGATACGTCCGTCAATTCTTAGAACTCCGTCTTTATCCAACATTGGGGTAAGCTTATAAAGAGGACTAGACTTCGCTAACTGTTCCGTTTCCTGCACTGACGATCTTCTCTTTGACAGTATTAATAATTCTTTTGCATAGGCCTCCTCCTGCACGAGCCTCCAAATCTGTACCTCCGCTTTGTGAAGCTCTGCCTGAGCGAGAGTTGATGTTTGTCGATGCCTTCATTATTTTTAGATTCCCTACACGCATCAACAAATCGCAATACATAGGCCATCGTTCGTAACAAACGATTCCACTTAGAAAACCGTTGGAGTTGTATTAACGGAGTTGACACCGAGACGACGTTACTGTGTATACAACACGTTCTTAATTCTTCTTTAGTATCGGGAACAACTTGTTCAGGCTTAGGCCAATGTTCCTCAGCTAGGTACAAAAAGTCTGGTCCTCGATACCATCGGCTCGTTGTAAGAAAACTAGGTCCCTTTCCCCATTTAGTCGCTTCGTCGGCAACGTTGAGCGCACTGGGAACCCATCTCCAATCTTTTTCGGCGGTGGATGTCAAGATTTCTCCTATACGGCACGCAACAAACTGTCGGTATCTGCGATGCTCAGACCTAATCCACGCTAAGACCGTGTTAGAATCTGTCCAGAAAAATCGTTGATGGACTGAAATCGAATGCCCATTGATAACGTGTGAAATCAATCGAGTACCCAAAACCGCAGCCATCAACTCTAATCGAGGGATTGTCGTATACTTTAAAGGGGCCACTTTTGCTTTGGCTGTTACTAGCGCGCATTGTACACGCCCGTCGGAATTAATTATTCGAAAATACACCACAGCGGCGTAAGCAGTTTCACTAGCGTCAGTAAATATATGAGCCTGCAGAGAACCGTAAGTCTCACTGCTTACTCCTTTGAAGTAGCATCTGGGTATACCGACGTCGTTAACGTGAGCAAGTAAAGTACACCATTTTTCCAGCGCTCATACAGCTCGTCATTCACTCTCTCGTCCCAATGAATACCCGTTCTCCAAATATCTTGCATTAGAATTTTGCCATGTACAAGTAAATGAGACAGTAAACCGAGTGGATCGAAGAGACTCATTACACATTTTAAAATCTGTCGTTTTGTTGGTATAGTTCCAAAAGTGACCAAACGTTCAATTTCTCCGCTAAAGCTCATCGAAAATTTCAGCTCGTCTACTTCCGTTTGCCAAAGCATACCCAAAACACGTTCTGAACCGTTACTTTTAGAAGGAACAAGTTGCTTTGAATCTGAAACGCTTTTCCCGCCGATATAGTTCAAAACAGCCTTCAGATTTGTAGACCATTGATGAATTTGAAATCCACCTTTAGAGTGAACCCATTCCACCTCTTTGGCGACCCTTTGTGCCTCTTCAACGGTCTCAAAGCTATCTAAATAATCGTCCACGTAGTGGCATTTCAAAATTCCTTCCACGGCTCTAGGGAAACGATCAATAAACTCTAAAGCGTTTTTATTTTTAACAAATTGGGCCGATGATGGCGAACAGGCTGACCCAAATGTAGCAACATCCATTAAAAGAATTTTAGGGTTTTCATCGGGACTGTTTCGCCATAAAAAACGTTGAGCGTGTTTATCGGCCTCCACGATTTGGATTTGGTGGAACATCTCTTTGATATCGCCTGTAACTGCCACCGAGTATTGACGAAAGCGAAAAGTACAGACAACAATGGCACTAAGAGATCAGGCCCTGGAAGCAACATGGAGTTTAAGGACACCTCTCCCACTTTGGCTGCTGCGTCCCAAATTAGACGCCCTTTACCTGGCTTTTTTGGATTCAGAACAACGCCTAACGGTAAGTACCAAACGCGACCCTTTGGTGCTTTACTTAATTCTTCCTCAGTTGCATAGTGAGCATATCCCTTTGTTTGATATTGTTGCAGCTGAAGATGAACATTTTCCTTTAAACTGGGATCTCGGTTCAGACGCTTTTCTAGGCACTCCAGGCGACGCATTGCCATTGGATAGCTATTTGGGAACTTCACATGGTCGCATTTCCATAATAGACCTGTCTTGTAACGGTCACCAACTCTGATGGTTGTTTCTAGGAGTATACGTTTTGCTCTCAAATCGTCCTCGGACTCTAAATTTACAATCGGAAGCGTTCCAACATCTTCAACACCAAAATACTCTTTAAGCATAAGTTCAGCTTTATTGTCAGACTCACAGTCACAAATATGGTAATTGAACTGTTCAGCTGTATTTCCCTCTTGAAGTTGCCCATAAACACACCACCCTAATCTTGTTTTTGTCGCTACTGGACCGTATTTGCCTTCAATTATTTTCAGTGGGCGGCTAAAGGTAGATCACGCAAACCCAATAATAGTTTTGGGGTAGCTTTCTCATAACTGATCACGGGCAACCTTTTCAAGTGTGGAAATTTTGTGGCTATTTCTTCAAAGGGCAAAGATTGTGTTGGTAAATTAAGGTGTTCAACTGTTCGCACATTTTCTAATCTGTAACACTTTCGTTTTCCAACCGCAGAAACACCCAGCGATATGACCTGCGAATGACTTTCGAACGTGACATATTCGCTGTCCACTTCAAACATAACGGTACATTCGGTCCACTTACCCCAAGCTGTTCTGCAATTTCTTGTTCCACAAGAGTTGCAGAAGAACCTTCATCTAGTAAAGCGAATACTTGAATGGACTTTGAGTTTCCATGCAAGATCACGGGTATTATCCGAAATAACACTGATTCGTTAATGTGGTGATATGAATGGCTTTCCGTTTTGGGCGGACCTGTTATTTTAACGTCTTTCTTAGTCAGAGAATGCAGCAGGGGATGGTGCTTCAGTTGACAACCATCAATTTGACATTTAATTTGCTTCCTGCATGACCTACGAAAGTGAAGTTTTAAGCAGCATCTACACAATTTTAGACGTTGAACATGTTTCCAACGGTCTTCAACACTACAGTCTAAAAATATCTTGCAGTCTTTTGCAAAATGTGCTTCATTAAAGCATAGGAAACATTTCTTTTCAGAGTTTTTATTGTCAGCAAAGCCACCGGATATAGGTAGATTTCTCTGGTCATGAGCGTGAAGATTTATCTTAGCTTTTCCTGTCCGTTCACACTGATTACCAGAGTATAATACTACCCTACTGACTGATTCCACTACGGACGACATAAAGTCGCTGAACGTTTGAAGTGATGGAGTAGAAAAGCTGTTCAATTGTTGGGCCCACTGGAGCTTTATGTTAGCGGGTAATTTTTCTACCAGTTCTTGTAAAAGGACTGGATTTAACAGATGAGCGTGTTGTCCGACTGCGATTAGGTGCTGCGTGAGATTCCTAACCGACATCCCAAACTCGATCAACGTTTCTAGTTTTTCAGCTTTGGGGGATGGTATGGCTAATACGTTTTTAATTAGTTTATTTACTATCACCTCGGGGCGTCCGTAAAGCATGTGGAGTGTCTTTATCACGTCCGGCATGGACTCAGGGGTCAACAAGTAATACCTAACCGACTTGAGGGCACCACCTTTTAAAGATCGTTGCAATCGAGCAAGATTTTCGGAGTTACTGTAGCCACAAGCAGCTGTAGAATTATTATAGCTACTTATAAATATAGGCCACTGTTCCGGTTCACCAGAGAACTCCGGTAAGTCACGTGGCATAACCTGCCTAGCGGCTAGTTGCTCTGAATTGGCTCTTTGAAAGGTTGCATGTTCTCTCCTCACAGGTAGCAAATATTCCGCACCTCCGTGATTTGAACGCGCGGAATCAAAATGACGCTCCTTCGTATTTGTGGAATACACAGGATTTGTATTTAAGGGTATAGGACGATCACCCGCTTTTAACGCCGATTGATTTCCAGCTTCGCTTTGATCGAAACGTAAACTGGTAAAATGATCGGCTAAGTTCACATCAACGCGTGACATTTGCACTGCGAACTAAGGTATCGTTTGCTCTACCCTGATCATGGTCATTTTTTTCCTCTACAATATCTTTTAGCAAAGCGTGACATTTAGGAATGGCTGTTTCATATGGAATTTGAGAACACAATCCGTCCCGACGCTGCAACTGTAGTTGCCAAATCCGCCACTGCTCTTTTAGTTCTTCCAAGTCCTCTACTGAAGGACTTTGCTGCTCTTGAAGCCTAACCATTTTATGCTGTAGTAAACGAAACAACTGCTGTTCTGCTTCCGGTTTAACTTTAGAATTGGAATCCTTGGCCGACGGTACGTTTTGTTGTGGTTTTAACTGGGTTGTACCCATTACCCTGCAACGTTTACTTCCTCGTTCATAGGATTCTCAGCTAAATAAACCGAGCGGTCAATTTCGGACAATCTCACGGATGCTACAGACTTTAAACTTTGATTGTTTGTGTATTTAGGAACCTGATTCTCGACCCATGCAGCAACATTTTGTACTCGCTCGTGACATTCAGGTTCTGAGATGAAGCTGCAGTTATCTGCTTCTTCGTCTAACAAGCCCTTTTCCAGTAGTTCATATTTCTCTTGCATGTATCTTTTTTCTAATTCCTGTTCCTTCTTCTCTAAAGCGTGCTGTTCTTCTAAACGTTTTAATTTAAGTTCCAACTGCTGCGCTTTGAGTTTAGAAGTACTAGACCGTGAAGATTTAGCCATCGGGGGAACAGAAACGCATTTCGCACAAACCCAGATTCGATTCACAACAGATTCGCTTACACCAGCGCAAGAATAGTGCCACCAGTTATCGCACTTATCGCAGGCAACAAGATTATCTGCCGCATCTGGCCTTTTACATGCAATGCAACTGAAGCAAAAGTTGAGATCCAAATTATTATCTTCCATAAATCTTGAAGATTTTGTTCGAGTAGAACAAAGGACACAGTCTTGACAGCAATTTCCTTTAATGAAAAATAAGGGGTGCGCTTCAAGCTACAATTTTAACAATTAATAATTTAAACTTTTTTTCTATAACTTACATTTAGTGCGCCTATTTGAATCGGTGACTATTAACTTTAAATATAACTGTTTGTAATACAATGAAAGAAATCTATATTAACTACCTTCTAGCTACGCTATTTCCCAAACTCTCTAATGTGACGGTAAGATTGACATTATTCGCGTTTCTCCGGTAACGCGTTTGTACTAACATCTACAGTAACACGTGTCACATTCAACAAGAAAAAACAACTACTATGTTCAAAGACAACAAACATAGAAACAAGGGAAAGATTTACTGAAAACATATGTGTGAAGCACATCACTGTACAGCTGTGAAATATAGACAGTGGAAGAAGCGGACAAGAAAAAGATAGAAGCCTTTGAAATGTGGTGTTACAGGCGTATGATGAAGATATCATGGACAGGTAAAGTTATGAACAAAGGGGTTCTCGAAATGATAGGGGAAGGAAGAGATATGTGGAAAACAGTAAACAATAGGAGAGATAGGATGATAGTACACATTCTAAGGCATGAAAGAATAGTGCGTAATATATTAGAAGCAGAGAAAAGAGAAAGAGAAAGAGAGGGAGAGGTAGAACTAGATTAGACTGTTGCACACAGATAGTGAAAGATGTAGGCAGGAAAATGTTTAGGTTGGTTCAGAATAGGAAACAATGGAGGTACACATCCAACCAGTTCTAGGACTGAAGACCTATTGATGATGATGAATTAATCAGGTTATTTCAAATTGTAGTGTTATAAAAATAATTCAGATAAGAAAGAACAAATTTATTATTTTAACTGCATTGTATTCTAATGAAGGATGTTGACATTAAAAAACCACAAAGTTGTTTTTTCAATGATTCCTTAGAAATTTCTGACCTTAGGAAATAAGGTTTATATTTTTGTGTGTTTCTGTATTAAAAATTTGTTCTAACTAATATTATTAGTGTATAATTGTCAATCTATCATGGCATTTGCATCATGACAATTGTGAGGTTCGGCACAATATTTGATAAAACTGTACTTTTATGTTCATGTTTGATAATATCGATCATGGTCGATATTACCCATATTGTATGTTTTTTAATAGGTATTTTGTTCTCAATTACAGATGCCAAGAAATTATACGTGAAAAGCAGTCAATTCCTCCTTGACTGAAGAGATGAACTGAGCATTAAATGTGATTAACACTAGAAGCTGTTCAATTAAAAAAGCAGCTAGGCTGTACACTGTTCAATATGGTACCCTGCAAGTTCGGCTTAGAAATCAGTTTCCAGCCACAGAAATTGTGTTAGGAGGAAAACCAGTTTTTACTAACGAACAAGAAAATATTCTGGCTGATTATATAATTAAATCATCAAACCTTATGAATTAACAGCAAACAGTATATGGAAAGGATGAATATGGTTATGCTGTGTTAAACAACATTAAATACAACTTCAACACCAATAAAGGTACATGTGGAAAGGAGACATAACCAGTTATCCTTAACAAAGCCAGAAGCGACTAGTGAGAGTAGATACTGGTTTTTAATAAAGCATATATAGACTTGCTTTATGATAACGTGTTAACTTCATGGAAAAGTACAATTTTTGTCCAGACCGCATATACAATGTAGACGAAACTGGGATAATAACTGTGCACAAACCATCTTGAGTTCTTGCACAAAAGGGAAGAAAGCAAGTTGGGTCCATTGGTAGTGAAGAGCGAGGTCAAATCACTACTGTAGTTTGTTGTACGAGTGCTGAAGGACAATTTGTTCCACCGATTTTTGTTTAAAAAAAAGAACGAAAGAGTGTCTAAGTAGAAACGGTTCAGTTGGCTCAATCTATCATCACTTAGAGTCCAGTTGAATGATCGAGAAATTATTTCCTGAGTGATTAAAACATTTTCGTACATGCGTCAATGCCACCGCTGATGATCTCGTCATGCTCATTTTAAATACTCACACCTCACATTCTACTTTGCAATCCTACACCTACTGTCATACAAATGGAATCATAATGCTTTCTCTTCCACCGCACACATCGCATAAGATTCAGGCATTGGATATGCATTTTTTCTGTGGCTTGAAATCTGCATAGAATCGTGAATGTGGCCAATTTATGCAATCGTATCACTATGAATCTGCTGTGAAAGCTTACAACGCATAGCTAGGATTGAAAAAGGTATATATGGTTTCAAAGCTATAGGACTATATCCGATAGACAGGAATGTATTTAAAGAGGAAGACTTTACTCCAATACCTGACCCACCTACTGCTACCGAGGATAATATGGACATACCAGCTTTAGTTGTTGTTGCAAATACTTCAGCTGTGGCAGACCCAGCTTTTGTTGCTGGCCCAAGTGGGTTGACTTCCATTAGCAAGCTTAAGACATTAATTCCTGATTCAAGGAAAAAGATTTGAAGCAAAAAAATTATAGAAACACTTATTCGGACACTGACGAATCATATTGCAAGATACTAGAAACGTATGACGATGATGCCACAGATGATGAAGACAAAATTATACAGATCAAGAACAAGTCGTTTGAAGAAATATATCCAACACCTAAACCTAGTATACTGAGATAGAGCAAAAGAAAGAAACAGCAATTCAAAATTTTGACCTTGATGCTGATGTAGGAACGGTTGGAAGAAAAAGAAATAAAAAACAACAGAAAGCAGCTACTACAGTCAAGAAACGCATACTTTGTGAAGATAAAAACTAAGGAGTCAAACCAAAAGAAGAAATGGGAGACGAAGATTAATAAGAAAGGAGTTGTTAAAGTAATAAAAGAAAAAACGCCATCAACATGATGTTTGTGGTGAATTTGGGGCCAATAACGAAGAACAGTGGCAATGTAGATCATGTGCTACATGGTTACATGCTGTTTGTACCACCGTGGAATTTGCAGAAGACTTTACATCATGTGATAATTGCAAGTAAACAGTATTCATTTAGTTTTTCATTATTTAACATTTTGTTCGATAATTTTTAATTTTTAAAAAATAAAGGGCTTTTAGATGTTCAGTTGTGTTTACGTACCTACTTTGAAGATCAGTCAATGTATTCACATCAATATATGTTTATTTTTGTCGTCACGTATTTATAATATAAATTTATTTATATTAGGTAGTCAATATTAGACCACCTTCCCCTAACTATACTGACCGGATTGTTTCTCTCTATGCCAATGTTGGTTTTAAAGGTGAATGTTATAAAATATTAAAAACATTTCAATAATGAATAATAAGAAAACATTTTTATAGTAAGTGGTACTATAATAGACTGATACATATTGAAATTAATAACGTAATAAAATTTATCAAAAATATAGTGGATGTTCATTCTGGAAATGTTAAAATTTAAGAACCTCTTCTATTTGTAATGAATAATCTGATGAACCTAGTTATCAACTTCTAGAAGTGCTTAGTGTAATTCCAACAGGAAATTATTATTATACTGATATGGCCATAATGCAACAGTATATTTCGATGCGATTGAAACCAGGTGTGAATGAAACTGAAAGTTGCAATCAATATTAATAGACTTTCACTAATCAAAAGTTTTTCAAGACAATTATTTCCAATTTTACGTACAAATAAAAGTATTTATGGTAGCATGTAGCATTGATCTTGTGTCAATTTAGAATGTGACTTTTTGTGCTTTAATGAAATTAATTTAAATGAAAAGGAAATTAACAATCTGATACCAGTTTCAAACTTTTGTAGGACTATACTTACCTGGGGTGGTGTGACAATTCTAGCTAATGTTAATTGTAACTATAAAGCTGATAATATTAATAAATTCTCAGTTGAAGTTCATGCTGAACTTGCTGCTATATAAGGGCGGCATTAGTTTTATGTCATTAAATTGAGGAATTGAAGATTGCTTGACTAAACAAAAACCTATAAGGCATTTTACTCTTGGACCAATTTTTAAATACCCGACCTAAGTCAACTTTAGTATAAAACTTTAGGGTTACTGTTTTGTTACATGTTTTTAAGAAATAACTTACCTATGCTAGTGTTATACCGAATCGCATCAAAAAGTCCACAGTATCTGCAAGTTTGTGCTCGATATAATTCTCAGTGATCATATTTGCAAACCACAATTCACTAAGCTATTACACGACAAAATATCTCTAATTACTTACAACCAATTACAATTAATCACAATATTGTGTTTAAGTGTATTACTCAAGCAGGTAGTGGAAAACAAGTAATAAAAACAAACAGGCGAAACACACTTACAAAACATTTAAACCCCGTTTAATGAAATAGTACATTCAACTTAAAGGAGGTTATCATATGCTGCATAAGAGCTGAATTGCAACAAACTCAAGACCACGGGGTCAAAAACCCAATACAGTCGACCGCATCAGCATTATGGAATATTAGTTTTTGTTGTGTTTATTGTCTAAACATCTGAATGTTAAAAAAAATTTAAACTTATTCTAGTAGCAGCTTAAAGTGCATTGAGTTATTTTGTTTGGCAGCTAAAATGCATGCCATTTCACTAAATTATGTTTGCATAATGTTATAACATGGTTGGTCGACAGTAAAGGATGATGTTATTGTGTTTTTGATTCGTGACTTAGCTAATATTGCAATGGTTTTAACAAATGTTGATACTATTTTGTGTGTCTGTTTGTAGCTTAACCATTTGTTTTAGACCACGGTTGATTAACAATTTTTGTTTTTCTTATCAGTCTCTTCATGGACAGACAAAGTTAAGAACACAGAGGTACCAGAAATGGTAGGGGAGAAAGAAATATGTGGAAAGCGGTAAAAATAGGAGAGATAGGATGATAGGTCACATACTAAGACATGATGAAATAGTGCGGAATATATTAGAAGCAGAGATAGGAAAAAGGAGAAGTAGAGGTAGACCTAGGTTAGACTATTGCACACAGATAATGAAAGATGTAGGATTTGGGAATTTCGGGGAAATGTGTAAGCTAGCTCAGATTAGAAATCGATGGAGGTACTTATCAAATCAGTCCCAAGATGGAAAAACTAATGATGAAAAAAATAAATGTACTTAAACATGATGATTATTATAAATAACTACAGGTATTGGTCTGGCAATATTCTCAACTAATGTTAATTGTACGAAAATGTTTACTGGAAAATTATTAATTCGCAAATGTCTAAGTATTGGGCTGCTTAACCCCATTCACATACCACTGAATCTTGGCGAAATAGGGCATATAATTAGAAAACAATAGAAGGGAAACCGAGCTGTATATAGGCTGTTGTGGAAATTTCAGGTAACTGTATAGGCTAGTTCAGAACATAATTAAGTGGAGGTACGTGTCCAACTAGTTTCAAGATGGAAAATTTAATGACAAAAAATTAGTGCACTTAAATCTGATGATTATTATATACAATTACAGGTGTGGGTTATGAAATATTTTTAACTAATGTTGATTGTGCGAAATGATATATTGGAAAAATATTAATTCGACAAATGTTCAAGTGTTGGGGGAACTTGGCAGCCACAGGCTGCTTACCCTCCTTTACATATCACTGAATATCGAGGAAATAGTGCATATAACTGTAAAACAATAGTAGGTGACCGAATTGCATCTAACAAAAAAGAACAGCCAATATGTTCAAAGACAACAAACGCAAAGAGACAAGAAGAAAATTGTTCAAAGCATATGTGTGGAGCACAGCACAGTACGTCTATGAAATAGGGGCAGTAGGAAAAGGAGACAAAAAGAGATAGAAGTCTTCTGGAATGTTGTGCTTCAGTTATATAAGGATGATAGCATGGACAGACAAGGTTAATAACAAATAGGTTATAGAAATAGTAGAGAAATAAAGATATTTGTGGAAAACAAAAAAGAATTGAAGAAATAGAAGGGCAGGGTACTTTCTTAGGCATTTTGGGGTAATAGTACAGGATATATTACAAGCAGAGATAGGAAAAACGAAGTAGAGGTAGACCGAGATCAGACTATTGCACGCAGATAGTGATAGACGCAGATTGTGCTAATTTCAGGGAAATGTGTAGGGTAGCTTGGAATAGGAAACAATGAGGGTACGTGTTTAACCAGTTGCAGGACTGAAGACCTGATGATGATGATGATGATGATATAAGTCTCTACGCCATCTTTATATTAATGACATAAAGCTAATGCCACCCTGTATGTTAAAAACTTAAACCTCACTATAACTATTGTTTACAGATTTCAATAAGGGTAGTTTGGCGATTTTTTTGTCAAACATTCACTAAAATATTCAGGGCTGTAAATAATTTGATTCATAATAATTCATGTGTTTGCGGAGATTTCAATGTACCTTTGGAACCAATCATAAAGATGCTGAGTTACAGATAGATTTTTTTGCTGGTTATGGTTTATATTCCAGTTAATTATAATGCTACTTGTCTTAATAATTGTCTGGATATTATCTGAACAAATTTACTAAATTATATATGACATATTGTGAATACTGGTTTGTCTGACCATTATCGACTTTTTACAATTAAAACACAATTATAAGCTAAATATAACAAATCAAACACAAACTTACCAACTTATTGCTACGTAAATCAATTTATTTACGTGGAAAAATTAAACTGGATTTTTGTTGTAGATGAAGGCAGTTTTAGTATTGATGACAGGTTCCGTATGTTTACAATACAAATAACATAGTAAATGCTGTAACATTAAATTTTCCTATAAGATCATGTAAATTCTATCTCATCAACAACACGTTAGGTGGTTTAATAAAATCTAAAATTAATGCAGAACAATTATTTATTGTTGTGTGAATGGTATAAATTAAAATGTACCAAAAAACTTAAACCGTATATAAAAAAACTAAAATATGAATTCAGATCTGTTATGCAAAAATAAAAGCCTATGGTAACTTTGTATGTAAAAGAGGTAATAATAATAGAGCTAAATGGTAAATTATTAATCAGAAAAGAGGAAATCATAGAAATGATCGTTACTCAGCAGATTTTACTGCAGTGAAATTAATAACTTCTTCATTAATTCGGTCCACAACACTGTAGATAAACTTGCTAAAGATAAAGAGGGCATATTCTTTGCTACTAAGTTAAATTTTTCAGATAGTTTAAACCACAAACGAATTCGTTTGCCTAAGAATTATATTATGATTATTTACTGAATACTAGTACATCGATGAAATCAAAAAATTCCAAAGATATCTATAATTTAAACATTTACACTCTTTAAAACAGTAGCTAATACTATAACTGTTCCATTAATGAAATTAATTAATTGCTGTATTAGAACTGCTGTTTTTTCCAAAGCTCTAAAGCTTTGCTAAGGTGGTTCCGATACACAAAAAGGTTCTTACAGTGATACTGAAAACTATCATCCGACTCATTGCTTTATTTTTCAAAATTTTAAAAACTCTTCTTGAAGATTAGATGTTAGCATATCTCGAAGATAATGAATCATTATGCTCTCAACGATTTGAATATCGCTAATATTTGTCTACAAATGATACTATTATTAGTGTAGTACTTAATATTACTGAAGCTTTTGAAAATTGTGAGTACTTTCTATAATCGAAGCAAAGCTTTCGATTGCATTAGACATTCAACTTTGATGACAAAATTACGTTTGTTGAATTTGGGTCGAACAGATACAAAATCAAATCATATTTAACTAAAATATTTCAGTCTGTTTATCACAATGGTATGTTATGTACTGTAAAGGTGAGGTGCTCTTTCAAGTAGGTACCTCGATTCAGTTCTGTGATTTTTGTTTTTGTGTTTTATTAATGATCTACCTTATTGCATTACTAATATGGAACCTATTTTATATGCGGATAACACTATGTTGTTTGTCATGGCAACTCTATTGATCAACTTAAGCTACTGTGATGTGAAAGGCACAGGGAAACCACCTCGTTATCTCTCAAGTACACAGCATACTAAAAATGTTATTAAAGAGATGGCATCTTTTTTGGTAAAACATTATGGAATTTAAATAGTCCCCCATTCGGATTTTCGAGGAGGGAACTACTTTGGAGGATGTGATCAGCAAGTTTAAAAGAAGAGCCAGGAACATTTTGCGAGTTATTGAGTGGAATGTCAGAAACATGAGGCAAGAAGAGTGAATCTGAAGAATAAAATGTATAGGTTAGCATTAAACATAGTAGGGTTTAGTAAAATTCGGCAGTCAGAGGCGGGAGATTTTTGAAACGTAGGTTTTAGGGTAATTCATACAGGATCAGAGGAAAGAAATTTGCATGTGGGGATAGTTATGTAGAAAAATATAGGACATTGGGTAGAAAACTATTTACAAAAGCACAAAAGAGTACTCGTGGTTAGGTTATAATCTAAACTGGTAGATACAGTACTAAGACAAGTATATATGCCCACCTCTCGCTACAGTGAAGATGCATTAGAAGTTATCTACAAAGATATCGAAGACCTACTACAATTCGTAAAGGGTCATAAAAATTTAATAATTAGAGGAGATTTTAATGCAGTGGTAGGTGAGGGTAGGGAAGGAGCAGCAGTAGATTTATTTGACTTAGGCACAAGAAACGACAGGGAAAATCAGCTGATATAGTTTTGCGACGAAAACAATTTAACCATCACAAACACATTATTTCAATATTATGCTAGAAGACGATGCACGTGAAAGATGCTAGGAAACATGGGTAAATATAAAATAGATCACATTCTTATCATTATACCATAAAAGAGAGGTGAGTATTGGCTACCTAAAAAGTCGGTCTCAGGCCGCAACACGACGGCAATCATTCTTTGAAACTTTAAAATTTTCACTTAATGTATTCAAGCCAAATATATCGAACATTAATAAATCGAAGTCATCTTAAATTTATGTCATAAATGTCAAACTTGAAGTTTTTTATTATTTTGATAAATTAAGAAAATGCTAAACAAACGACAACAAACATACAGTGTGGATAGATGTGAAAATTTTCGAACAATAAGTTTGGCAGCACATGTCAAAAATATTAACTAGAATTGTATAAAGACGGATGGAAAAACAGGCATAGAAGTACTAGGTAAAGCTCAATTGGGGTTTAGGTAAAACAGGGGAAAGGCCATTTCAGATTTAAAAGTGATAATGGAGAAAACAATAGAAAAAGGAGAAAGCATGTATATAGGGTTTGTATATCTGCAACAAGCATTCGACAATGTAAAATGTAAAATATGTTTGAAAAACTTAAAAAGACTGAAGTAAGTTATACTGATAGACGGATAGATCATAGGTTATACAAAGAGTAAATAGCAGCAACATAATTAGAGCAGCAATGTAGTGTAGTAAATATGAGGAAGGGGGTGACACAGGGAGGTTTTCATTAATTTATACTTGTATATCAAAGAGGCAATGAATACTGTCAAATCCAGAAAGACATTTGGAATTATTATGCAGGGACAAACGATTGATATGCTTAGATTTGCATTTGATATATTGCTATTAGCACCTAGCAAGGCAGCTAGGAAATGGAAAGAGTTCTAACAGAGAGATGCAATATAAAAATTAACAAAAGTAAAACTAAAATACTAGTATGCAAGGGAGTAGAAAACAATTCGGAAACTAGAATACAAATAGGAAACGAGAACTTACACGAGGTTAAGGATCTCTGCTATCTAGAAAGCCATAAAACATAAGATGGGAAAACTGTAAAAGATCTAAAACAAAGATTGGCACAAGGCCGTGCTGTATTTAAACTGAAAAAGCAACCACTATGTTTAAAGACAACCAACATAGAAACAAGAAAGAAATCGCTGAAAGCATATGTGTGGAACACAGCATTGTATGGCTGTGAAACTTGGACAGTAGGAGAAGTGGACAGGAAAAATAGAAGCCTTTGAAATGTGGTGCTACAGATGTATGATAAAGATATCATGGACAGACAAAAGTCAAGAACAAAGAGGTTTTTGACATGGTAGGAGAGATAGGGTGATAGGCCACACACTAAGGCATGAGGGAATAGTGCGTATTATATTAGACGCAGCGATAGGAAAAAGGAGAGTTACAGGTAGACCTAGGTTAAACTACTGCACATAAATAGTCAAAGATGTAGACTGTTCGAATTTTATGGATATGTGTGGGCTAGCTCAGAATAGAAATCAACACCACTGAATATTGGTGAAATAGGAAATATATTTAGAAAACTATATAAGGGGAGCCGTACTGTATGTAATAAAAAAGAGCAGTTACTATGTTCGAAGAAAAAGATTGTTGAAAGTGTATGTGTGGAGCACAGCACTCTAGGGCTATGAAATGGAGACAGCGGCGTTTTGGAATGTGTTGCTTCATATGTATGATATGATAGCATAGTCAGACAAAGTCAATAACAAAGAAGTTCTAGAAATAGTAGGGGAAGAACGAAATCTGCAGAAAAAAAACAAATATGCGAAATAGAAGAATAGGACACATACTAAGGCATTTGGGGAATAGTGCGGGATATATTACAAACAGAAATAGGAAAAACAAAAACTAGAGATAGACCTATATTAGAATATTGCACGCAGATAGCAAAAGATATAAGCTGTGGGAACTTCAGGAAAATATGTAGGTTACCGTAGAAAGGGAAAAAAATGGAAGTACGCATCTTACCAGTTTCAAGACTGAAGACCTAGTGATGATGATAGATTGAATTATGCAAAATAGATTTCAGGCCTAAACCAATGTAAAAATAGACTATATTTTATTTTGCAGTTTTGAAGTTATGGTTTTTAGCATATGTCTTTAACATATGCTGAACTTGAAGAAACGGCAAATTGATTAGATTATTCTGAATATGAACCTTATTCTAGCGATAACTCTATAGCACATGAAAATTATGATATTATGAAATTGTGATTCATTTACAAATAGCACTAAATGTTAAACAATAACAAGTAATACTGATCCTATTACTCAGGCAACTTAAGTGACAAAACCACTCCCAGGTTCTAGAATTAATGAAAAATGGATTTGAATCTGAATAGAATCCTGTAAATTTAGTTTTTACTTCGGCAGCAAATTTCAATGTTAATATTCCTGTGAATGCTTTTGCTCTCGAATATTTTGAATAGCTTATTGACACTCATTTAACTGAAATTTTTGTTAAAGAGACTAATAGAAAAGCTAACCTAATGGTGTAGGATCAACCAGAATCCACTAGCGATGGCAAAAGGTTTAAGGTTTAAGTGAAATGGAAATAGTTCTGACAGAGAGATACTACACGAAAGTTAATAAAAATAAAATTAAAGTATTAGTATGTTAATGAGGCGTAAATAAGTCAGAAAGCAGACTACAAATAGGAAATGAAAACTTACAAAAGGTTAAGGATTTCTGGTACCTGGGAAGTCAAATAATGTAAGATGGGAAAAGTGCAAAAGATATAAAACAAAGACTAGCACAAGGCCGTTCTGCATTTAACAAGAAAAAGCAACTTATGTGTTTAAAAACAACAAACATAGAAACAAGGAAAAGATTGCTGCACGGCTGTGAAACATGGACTGTAGGAGAAGCAGACAGGAAAAAGATAGAAGTATTTGAAATGTGGTGCTACAGACGTATGATGAAGATATTATGAACAGACAAAGTTAAGATTAAAGATGTTCTAGAAATGGTAGTAGAAGAAAGTAAAAAAATAAAAAGCAAAAAAATTGAAGAAATAGAATGATAGGACACATATTAAGGCACCAGGGAACAGTGCAGAATATTTTAGAAGCAAAGAAAAGAAATAAGAGAGATAGAAATAGACTATTGCACACAAATAGTGAAAGATATAGGTTGTAGTAATTTCAAGGAAATGTGCAAGTTAGCTCAGAATAGCAATCAATGGAGATATACACAATGTTCTCAATACATGTTGATTGTGTGAAGGAGTCATTGGAAAACTATTGATTTGGTAAGTGTTTAAGTGGTGGTGGATCTTGGTAGCTGTCACGTTGCTCAATCCACTTCATGTACTATTGGATATCGGTGAAATAAGGTAAACAACAGAAGAGGAAAGTGCAGAAGATACAAAAAAGATTAGCACAAGGTCGTGCTGTATTTAACAAGAAGAAGCAGTAGCTATGTTCGAAGATAACAAACATAGAAACTAAGAAAGATTGCTGAAAGCATATGCGTGGAGCACAGTACTGTATGGCTGTGAAAAGTGTGTTCTTATACAAACATACCATCAAAGAAACTATTAACATGCCTTTCAAATACATATAGACAAAAGCATAAACAGTTTTTACTTGATAATAACTGAAAACAAACCATTCAATAACTTGACATCTAAAAACCTAACATAGAAGACTTCCTTGCATTCCCGATAAGTATGAGAAGTATTGGTAACTGATCGAACAGAAATGCTTTGCTATGTATTTTTTGCATTCAAAGTTATTCTACAATAATTTATTTTATGGACGTAGTTAGCTTCTCTATTTGTTCAACTTTTGGTGGATGTTGTTAGCATAATTCAAATTTAAAAAAGAATCTAAGCCGCATGTACGGCTCACAACCAAACTTAGACATTAAGTTCAACAAATATTACTTACCTTTGTGTTAAATATTTGAAATTTAATTGTACGCGAAAAAAAAATAAATAGTAATGTGTAAAAATTCGTATTTAAAGTCGAATATCTTGATTAATAATTGAAATATCGAAAAGTGAATAGCGTATTCGTATTCAGCGTAAAAAACTGGATAAGAATCATATATTATATGTCTTGTAACATCACGGGAACCGTGCAACGGACAGACAGACAGACCGACCGACAGACCGACCGACAGACTAGACCATCTCATTAACCAAACGAAGTTTGGTTGAAAAATGTATTTGAATACTTTTGAAGTATTTGATAATTTTGAACAACTAAAAAGACCCTACAATAAAATATATACTAAATCTGAAAGATCAGAGTGTTAGCAGTAAGTATACAGTAGTCACAAATGTATTCATTAGTGTTATCACTAGAAGCAAAGTAGTTTGAAAGTAAATTAAAAATAAGTGTTTAAATATTTTCACAATCAACTTCAATGTAAATTAAGAATTGCAACTAACTTAAATTAGTGTGACTGACGTATAAAGTAGAAATAGTGATTTAGTTATAATTGTATTCCAAAACTACTTAATTACACTTTAAGGAAAAACTGTAACCTTTATACACGTTTAATTTTGCAGCACTATTTATACAATTTTTATTTTGTTTGTGTTAGTGTCTGTCTTTACATGTATTTGAAGTATGTGAGTTGGCTAGACTAGACCGTTGATGTATTTTTATTAGAAATAACACAACGATTGCTAAATATAAATATACTTGTTAAAACTGTAGTTGATTCATATTTTCCAACTCAAAGGATAACGAGGAACTGTTCAGGGTAGATTGCAGTATTGTAATCTACAAAATGTACAGGTTTACATCTTTAGGAATATTTGTTACAGACATATAATAAATCGTGTTTCTATTTACATGACATTTGTTTCACAAGCAAAAGGTAAATGTAACAAAAAACACTAAACAATATCTAAATATTTATCTATTTATCTGTTTAATGAATTTATCACAGTTAGAAACAAAATAATCAACAAAGGATTAATGCCTATAAGTCCCCACTATAAAATTAAAAAATTTCTATACGTGGATCTGTAAAATTTGCAAGTAGTAAGCTGTAAAATCCCCTTTAACACAAATGTAAAGGTAACAGTATTGTTACAATTTTCCAATAAAAAGTATAGTTCAGATCTCTGAATCTCTGATGCACATGTTAATCTGAGTTTCTTGCTAAATTTACAGCGTTTTGCTTGATAGTATATCTTTTATAAATATAGGTTATAATAGTATTGCATTTAAACACCAATTATTCCTATATCAACTAAATAATATTATTCACAAATAATGATATATAAAATTTAATACGATTGCATTCTAAACAGCCAAACAAACGTTATTATAGCTTTATTCAATAATTAAAATACTGCATCAAATAATTTCACATACCTTAAAGTACACACAAAATACGAAATTATAACTGCATAGATCTAATTTTTTATCAAACTTATGGTACACCAGTTGCAAACGAATTCTAGCAGCTATAAAAAATTACACAAGAGGAACAACTATGAGAGCAGTTATGAAGGAAATAGGGTACGACTGCGACTACCATTCATTGATGACATACATAGCTTATAGTTAGCTTATAGTATGTTGAGTGTTAATAAATTACAACAGGTATTTAACACTATTGTGATGCAATATTTCCTATTTGTTTAATAAGTACACATTATATAATTAATTGACTTGATACGAACCTGACTTAATAAAATGTTTTCCTCTGTGCTATTTTCTGAAAAATACCTTTTACAAGATATGTCTGATATACAGAACTAAGGTTAACAAAAAATCCACCATTGTTCAAACAGAACGAAAAATGATAAATTTAATTGTTATTTAGTCATATTGATGTATAATTAAAACCATTTATTCACTAATTCTTAAGACCTGTTTGCAAAATTAATTCATTTGTTACTGCCTACTTATATTAATAGTTTAAATGCAATATCAATTAAGATACATGTATCACAATACCCAAAATTGAATAAAGAATATGTAAAAATTCAGTTTACCGACGGTAAAATATAATCAAAAGATATCACTTTTTACAGAACCTAAATTTAATTTCAGTTGGTTCATTTGCAATTCGATGTTTTTAGAATTTTTATATGCACATTTCATGTCATATAACGTATTATATTTAGAGCGCTACTACTACCTAAAACACATTATTTCTGAAGCCAATTTTCAAAAGTTTTTATGAACATATAATTACTTATATAAATAAATTCTAGTTAATTAATTACATTTTCTTGAAGCGATAGTCTAATTCATATCGTAGTGTTCTTATAGTTTTGAAGTTCGTAGAATTTCAAACACAAAATACTGCCCATTCAAAGGTGCATGAATGCAACATCTCCCAGTGACAAAAACATCTAAGGAAGTTTGATTATGAGTTGTAATTACTGGGAATAGATAAATAATTCGAAGTTCTATTAAGGCGGGAAATATTTTATCATTTGTGGCATTATATAAATTTCTAGCAATTAAGTATATTTGTTAAATGTATGGTACACGTACATATTTCCTATGTTTCCTACTTTCCTTTATCAAAGAACAAATTGCGTTAATATCATAGCGATCGTTTTAGTGGCATCATCTGGAACAAGCAGAAAAACTGTGTAACATAATTTACAACGATTTTACAAATAAAGAAACTAATGTGCATTTTTTTCTGTCAAATCGTTAGTTTTAACACAATCTGCCAAATCGTTTTCTCCAAAGAAGAGCACGAACAGATATTTCTATGAGGAACTGGTATGAGGCAATACATTTATTCTTCTCTAGCCGGGATCATCACAAACTGTTAGTCACTTCATGTCATGTCACTTAAAAGCTTCAATTAAAGAGCATTGAACAGAAAGTCGATCAAAACCCAAAAGCACGCTGTAACAATTTTTTTTGACGACTGCAAATCACTTAAAATGCATTAGTTAAATACGTCTTTTTGTCTGTTTGATTAAACAAGTAAATATCGTCATTTAAATAAATATCCGTATTGGGATTATGTAGCCCAACCATAATACAGAGATGCTAGTTTGGTTGCTAACAACAGGCGTTAACTGTTCGAATAAACATTTCAATGTCAAACGACTTTGATATAATATGCGCAGCGTGCCGACTACTCACTCTGGCTGGGGCACCTGATACGACCACATCATGGAGAACATTAGAGTTCTAGCCAGCAATTTGCGTGTGGCTTTACACCTATGTGTTTAGTCCAAGTGTAATAAGCATTTCAAGAAGTGTTTTTAATAATGGTAAGCAAATAGATATAATCTCTTAAACAAACTAAATAATTTTGTTATAGCGCTCTCATCTTATCTTATCATATTATATGCTGTCTAATTTGGTCTTGTATAATCTTATGTAATCTTTTCTTTTCGTCTCCGCTCATCAATTTTACCATTTAATGTTAGCATTTTTCAATTTGATTGTAATATTCGAAATTTAATAAAAACGTACTTTAATGTGGCGATTATACTTTTTGATCTAATATAAACGTCCTTTAACTTGACCGTAATATTTGAGATTTAATAAAACGTTCTTCAAGGAGGCCGTAATATTTGAGATTTAACCGAAATGTTATTCAATTTAATAGCAATTCTTTTGTTTTAATCTAAACGTTCCATAAACATTTACGATAATCCTTTAATTGCTATGATGAATTTACAAGTAATAATGTAAATAATTACACTCAAGATAATTGTTTGAATAACGAACTAAATGCAGTAATAGAAGGAAGTTTCGCATTTTTTGATAACTGTTTGAATGGATTTTGGTTTGTTCCGTTATTGCGTAGAAGAAATACGCTTTGAGCTTGTATAATTGGGTCCAAGAAGCGTACAGTTGATTGGCTTCACTATAACATGTGAACAGCGACGTCATTTGTTTGTCCAGGAACAGTATGTATGCACATCTGGTTTGATGCAATGTAACACTGTCACACAAACAAGAAACCTGGCAAAACAAGGTAAGCGTTCTTTATTATTTTCACATGACGTCCGCATTTGGCCAACATTGATACAAGGCAACATCTGAAAAATAACATTGTGATGACCTATAAATATTATTTTGCTTAAAAAACTATAAAGGACTTTTGATGTTTTTTAATTGTCAATATTTAAATCCAGGGCAATAACCGTTATTATTATTAACGAACTTAAGCACTTTAATTGAGTTCTGATTAAAGTTTCATTTATGTGTAATTATAGTTAAAGCTTTAGAACGTTAAATTATTAGATTTTTGATATTTTCATATAAACTTGTAAGCCTAATAATAGATCTGATATTTTGGGTATTGATTTGAGTTAATCTTGTAGCAAAAAGAAATACTTAACGTATTTGATATTTTATTTGAATTTATCATTCTACATCTGTGTAGAAGAAATTATAGTACCATTTTTGATATGTAAATTTTGTATATACACAACTATTTATCATGAAGTAACATTTAATTAAAGAATCACCACTTAATTCATTTAATTAATTGTTTTATTTTGAACCTGTGAGCTCAAAAATAGGGTAATTAGATCAAGAAATAAAAGGCATAAATACCTTCAATATAATGATATTTGTAGCTTCCATTTGACGAAGAAGCGCTGATAGCTCTTTCAGAATTTGATGCCTAATATTTGTGCCTATAAAAGTGTGTGCATAATTGATATTAACAACTTTTCTTATTATGAGGTAGCAAGAGCAGACCTCTTGTGTCCTCCCTTTGTTAATTTAATTCAATTTTCTTTACAGCTCCTGCGTAAGCAGTTAATACTATATTCCTCTCTAAGGACTCCCAAGTCCCCCTTAGGGAAACTCTGTGTTTAAACATAATGACTTGGTGGTGCTCTCCCCTATCCCTATTTTGGTATAAATTAAGCCATAGTAAGTGAATAATGTTTTGTAAAAAGAACCACGACCAATCCTCATAAGCTCTACCTGAGGAATAGACCCCTAGCATAGTCGGAAGATATTTGCGTTCCATCATTTTAAGGAAATCCTTCCTTAAAGTTTACTGGTTTCTTCATAGAATATTAAAGAACCCACGGGTTACTTTAATCATTCAATTAACCAATTAAACCAGTAACGACAAATTGTCTAAGACTAGTAAGAACGTTCAAATGATGATTGATCATTTTGTTACTGGAGAATTAACTACTCTATAGTGTTCAGCAGAAAAGACTATGTTATAAGGTTTTGGGTTTTCTCATATTATTTAAGTTATTACTATGGAACTGCTGAAAACCGTAGACATATTATTATGAGCTTTTGAAGTACAATTCATTCGGCTATTTTTTAAAATAAAGATTCAGCCATCTAAAAGAACTTGTATGTGTGGCTTTTAATTGCTGAAGTAAATGGAAATAAAGTGTCTACATTTGGCAAAAAGTATTGTCTGACAGTTTGTGTTTCACATGTAAATTTTGAGGTAGTCCTACATTAAAATACCTTAGAACTGGAATTCCTCAATTTATGTAAACGAGTTTTGTTAGAGCTTAATGTAGCATTCCACGATTAGTTTACACAACAAATTCCACACATACCTCAGACACTCAAATATTTTTAAAGGGACCTTGCAAGCATTTGTTATTCCAACTGATATACATTTTTAATATTTCTTAATATATGTTTGTAACATACCCCAGGACAGTTGGAAATTTTCGATTATTGGAGTTTTGGTTGATTTTTATAAAGTTACAGTGTATGCAACGAATCCTTCTGTTCAGTATTAGCAAGTTTATTTTTTTTTTAGATAATCTGTAAATCGGTAGCGATACATTCAATGTTGATCATGGAAAGTGACATAAACAGCTGCACTGGAATTTACATAAGACCAATTTTGTTTTATTGCATTTAAGAAGCATTGTAATTTACTCTTAAACTAAACCATTTAGCATCAAGAAAAAAAGATTTTAGTTCGTGTATATTTCACGCATAGTGTTTTAATCAATTAAAAATTTATTTTCTCTCAAATTTGCCTCATTGGGTCTAGAAACTCAAATGTATAACAACAAAACAAAAGGAATATATTCAATTGAATGTGATAGGTGCCGACTTCATGTATAGTACCAACATAACCTATTACCAATATTTTCAAAATTTTTGTTGCTGTTGTTCTTTTTATCTTAATATGTGCTATAATTCAGCAAAAAAATCAAAGCTGTAATATCAAAATAATTAGCTATAAAGATGGGTGCCTGCACAATAAAATATTCGGTTATTTCAGAACCTTTTCATAATATTTTATTGTGCCTAAGATGCACCCTAATGTGTTCAAAAACTAAACCTTGCCATCAAAATCACATTCCTCTTAATATGTTTTAACTAAACTGTCTAGCTCATATTGAAATATAGTTTTTCAAAATTTATGTCTGCAGTTGCATGGCGACTAAAAGGCAATTTATTGACCACACAAATTGTAATCTCTAATATAACAAACAAACACTCTAGAATTTAATTTAGTTGATGTCAACTTCACAATCAGTCTATACTGACCTGATGGGAGTATATAGCATTTTCAAATTTTTTTTTGTTAGATACAAAATACACTTTAATGTTACTTAAAGTTCAAACTACTATAAACAGAATGTTTTAGTTACTCAAGTTACTTTGTACTCTTTTTTTCTCCACAAATGCATATTAAACTATAGGTTTTTCAAAATTTCTTTCAATCATTTTTAAATATCGTGCTCATTAGAATTTGTTCTGTTGCATTATGGCATTCAAAATGTCCCTACATAAATTGTTTATACATAATTAATGAAGATTAAGAATTATTTTACACACAAAGGTCTTGAATTTATTGAGCCACATACAACTTCACAACCTTGCATATGCCCATAATATAATATTAAATAAAGAAATTGTAACTTACAATTTTATAGGGCAACCAAATAAAAACAATTCCAAAAAGCAATTCTCTTTAGAGAAAATTGCTACCTTACTTGCTTTACAGATAGCATATTTAGGAAAAACTTTGAAATGTTTGTAACACAGGCTAGGCATAATCCAATTTAACTTGGCTAAGAACTTGATTATTAGACAATTTTCTGTAAAAAGAATCTTACGGTGGATAAGTTGAGAAAATTTTCTGGTAAGTTGTTCTGAATAAATTTAGGAATGACATAATTCTACTGCAAATTATTTTTCCTACGACACTTTTAATTTAACATAATTATATATTGATCGATTTTGTTAAAGTAATTTTAAATATAGAGATTATTTTTATTTAAACCAATAAGAATATGTAGAATAAATCATGTTTATGTTAAAAGCTTATGTGTAGTTTTTATTCAGTATTCTGTTGCAAGCTAATATCTTACGCGCTTGGTGACGGTCTTAGGTAAATTTGCCACTAACCAAATGCTTTATTATTATTGAGGCATGTTTTGGAAGCAAATGAACGTAAATAGGAACTTTAAAAGCTGTTTATTTTAATAAGTTTGGAACTGGGTGGCATAGTTAACACCTATTAACTTTAAATGCTTATAGTTTCTTTTACTTTGATGCCAAAGGTTTGATTTTTGGAGAATTAAACTGCATCTTGAACATAGCAAACGAAAGAGAACTCACAAAATAACTTAATATTTTAACGTGTTTGCCCATCTTTGAAGATAAAGTTGGCACTAATCAGATACATTTGTTTGTAATTTATTTGTTTGTGATATTAGAGATTTGAATTTTTGGAAATACTGTGGTGAACTTTGGAAGCAGCTAAATTGAGGGACGTTTCAGCTAAACTCAGTATCTACAAAAACAAATTTTACTGGAAACACGGTTAATTGATAAATGATCCTAAATGGTACATATTTTGAATAAAAATATTAAAGGGATTATTTGAGCATAGCCGAATTGTGTCCCAGAAAATTTCGTACTTTTAACATGTTATTCCACTATTCCTGGTGAAAGTTTATATGGACGGTAAAACAGTTACCAAAGTTCACAAAATACATCGCGCAACGCAATGAATAAAGCGAGTGACGCCTCTAGCGGAGGAAAGCGCAAACCTTTTACAGATTTTGGCGCGCACATCCACTATGACGTCACCGATAATTTATATTGCGCCATAATTAGCAATATAAAAATTAAACACGATAAAGGCAAACAATTTAGCTAAAAATTTACTTACATCAAAAATCAGGCATCCGGCAGGAAATCGCGCTACGGTAGGCCTCTGCTCCGGGCTCCGGTGGTGTTGCTGAGCATGGACATCCGGTCGTGGGCTGCTCCAGGGGTCGTATCAATCCTAAATGTAGTGGAACGACAGGAATAGGTTAATTAGGGGAAGACAAAACAAAGATAAACAAGACAAAGGAATCTACATAGTAAGATAAGATATGATGCCCGGCACGACTATTTCACTTCAAGATCCAAGGAAAACAGCCCCGATTCCAGGGGTCACGGAAACTCGTCCCCACTCTTTGTCTAGTATTCCTATACCCCTCTAGGGATAAGCACACTATGCAAACTCACTACTCTGACGTATCGGAAGCACCGCCTAGTCTATTTAAAAATTCCCGCGTCTCGCGTATTTGAAAATATGGCGGGAAACTTCCGTACACCAAAAACTAACCTAAAACAATGTTTAAGTGGCAATGGCACGTAACAAACAATTTATTAAAAAAATTTCAAATAAATATGTCAGATTTTTTCAAAATTTGGCAGCTATGGTAGCCAGCAAGTTTTGCAAAAATTTCACATATTGGTTTTTCCGACGACCACTTGTGAAAACAACAGATTACACACTACTTATTTATGTAGAAAGTAAAGTATTGTAGCAATTTTATTTTCCATCTAATATATATATATCTGTATAATCAATCCTTTTATTAAATATTAAATAATATAATACATTATAATGTTATCCAATCCACTTAATTTAATAACATCTATTGTCCAATAAAGAACTAGTATTTAGTTCATGTTAAAAGTTAAATTCTACGGAGACAATAGAAAAGCTTTTGTTTGGTATCCTTCTTAAAGCCCCCTCTACTCAATAACTGCAAGGTAACTTTGTTACCAAGCAGCAACAAGCTCGGCCGGCACTTCTAACACAGCTGGGGTTCAAGCAGGTCGAAAGTTGTTCTTAGGAGCGATGTCCGTCATTGATTTTTGCTGTTGGAAGCGTGCACGATGGAAGATTGCACGTGTATGCTATCTTCATAAATTGTTTTGGATGGTCCATTTTTGTGTTGAAACCAGTCGTGAAGAACGATGAAGTTTTTGTTAAAAAGACCATTAGGAACAGTAAGTGAATTTGTTTCTATAACAATATTAATTAAAATTTTCAGTGTAACTTTGGGAATAATTTATTTTAAAATATATTGCAACGTAAATTATAAATAAGTAACCTTTCTGAATGGTATTCATGCGAAAATTAAAGGAAAACAATTCTATTCTTGTATAATATGGAATCACATTTATAATTTATTCAAGTTAATTACAAACAACATTTGCTTTCTTGTGGTGTGAATTACGCCTGGAACATCTGTAAATTGAAACGCAGATAATGGAAGCCAAGTGACGTGTTTTTCAGTATGCAGCGCAGCTGTTTGTTTGGAATGGAAATTTCCGTTGTTAATACATACGTCAGCTTTCGAACAAGTATTTAGGTGCAATTTGGAGTTCTGGTATGTACAAAAAAATTATGTTCGTATGTTGTTTGAACTGTCGACGTAGTAACGAGATAAATTTTACTTTAACCGACTTGTGTTAACTTTGAACAGGTCAAGGACAGACCTCAATTATATTTTTCGTAGTCATACGATATGAATCTGTAATTTGTTCCTACAAATTCTTTTATTAACTCAATGAAACATCAGAAGATGTCATTACTAATTAGATAAAGTAAATTCTTCTAATTTTGAACCTTTAGAAATTAAATTTCTACATTTGATATTTTATGAACAATTATCTGTAATTATTTACTGTGAAATTAAGGTAAATTTACCATAATTAACTCTTTCTATAAATAAGCAATTTTATGCTTTGTCAATTTGTTATATAAACTTCATTAAATAGTAATTGGTACGGATATATTCAGTACCATTGTAATTAACTCTTCCTAATTTAAATTAACTTATAAAGGAAGACATATTTTTTGTAAAAAATTACTTTATTGGATACCAAAAGAATAGATTCTTATTTTCGGACTAAAGACTATCTTTTATTTAAGAGGAATGAAAATCGATTCTGATTGTATTTAATTATTTTGAGTTTGAATGCACAAACAGTGCTTTTCTTTGTTTAATTTGTTCACAGGTGCAATGGAGGATTGCTAAGGTCAAGGTCGAGCCATAAGGTAAGATACTTCAAAGATTAGGAGGTCTTTAAAATTATATAGCGGTTATAGAAAAAGGTTTCCGCATTTGCCTTGTACAAGGGACTTGTATTAGGTCTTCTCAGTATAAAAAAATACGGTGGCGCCTTATTTTTATTGTTAGTGGTTGCAATTACACCCCGACCCACAGCTCATTCTCTACCCAGAGCATATAGTTCGACTAGCCGCTTTGCCTTTGAGATTTCCTCAACTTAGAGCCACCTTCCATCTTAATTTGCCGTGGGCTCCATTTCTAATTATCGGAATTTCTCATTAAACTAAATCGGAATTTAAAAGGCTTCAAATGACGCCCAACGTGGGGCCTCGATTGCTGTACCAATTGTATAAGCACATAAAGTATAGGCTTCGATTGACTTTGGTTGTTTACACTTGTGGTTTGTAATTCATTTACCCTCAGATTAATTTAGTCTATTGATGTTGTTGTTCAATTGAGTTTAATTTGTAATTAGTTAGTTAGTCTATCCCATGATGGCTGAGACGTATCAAGTAGTTTATTTGCATAAAGATAAGTTGGATTATGAATTGAAAATTCGTGAAGTGTTAGCAGCAGACCGATGCTGGATAAGAGGAAAATGTTAGGCCGATTATTAGCCAAAGAAACAACATTGCCTGATTTTATTTGTCAATTAGCTCTAACGGAAATTGATAGTATGTCAACATTAATAAAGTTGTGTAAGAAATTAGGAGAAGCTTTCTTATATGGTAAAATTGTTCGATAGGAATATTATTGTTCTTTTAGTCGCAGCTTGTAGTATTTCAGTGAATAATAATTCACAGTGTAGTTGATAATAGTGATTTGTATTTAGGTTTTTCTTCCATTTGTATTAGCTACAATAGTTGTTTGATAAATTTTTTATAGTAGAGATGATAGATGTTTATAATTTGGTACACTGGTTTTTACTGTCGGTAAACCGTTTCAAGATTGCTCTTGTGCATAGGCACGTTTTGTTTTGATATAATTTATTTTGATAGCAATTTTGATTTATTTATATCCGCATTGCAACGCAGTATGTTAATTGGTTGTAAGTCTAAGTGAAACTTGTCGTCGTGGTTGGTCGGATTAGCAGTATGTCAGTCTAGACGAGACTTAGGAAAAGTCGGTCGCTCAGCATTACATTAGTCTAAACGAGACTCGAGGTAAGTTGTCACTCTAGCAATTTTGGCATCACTATTTTTGAGATTGGTGATGAGGTTATAATTTTTTGTTTATAAGTCTAGGTGAGACTCACTGAGGAGTTTGTCACCCTAGCAAGTTTATGCGTTGTGAAGTACTTTTGTCTATCTGGACAGTTTGATTTTGAGTAGTGTAAGAGTGTACTAGAACATTGATTTATTGTTATCCTAGATGGAAGGTTGAGAGTAATCTAAATTATAAATTTATTATGTTTAAAATTGTCGTTGTCTGCGAATTTAAAAGAGAAGGTGTTCTTAAAGTTTGAAGTTCATCGGTTTAATGTTTGAAGTCATGTTGATAATTTAGTTGAGATCAAGTTAGATAATGTGGATCCTTGGTATGTGTCTCTTCGAGAAAAAATTTTAGCTTCACCTGATGATTACCCCCAATGGAAGGTAGAAGATAATTATGTATTTAAATTTCTTTCATCAAGTTTACCACTCTCGTCGAATGTAAGGGAATGGAAATATTTAGTCCCTAGATCACAGAAGGAAGAGGTTATTCGGATAAATCATGACCCTTCAGTGGCCGGACATTTTGGTTTTTTTAAACATTGGCACGCATACAAGAGAATTTTTATTGGCCAAAAATGCGTATTGATGTGTTGAAATTTTGTAAAAATTGTTTAACGTGTGGTGCACAGAAGGCATCGAATAGAGGACCCCTTGGTTTAATGGGAAAGGAAAAAGAAGTGAAGTTCCCCTTTCAGATTATCGCTATAGACCTTATGGGCCCATTTCCACGATCTAAGGTTGGACACAAATGGTTATTAGTTATTGGTGATTGGTTCTCAAAATTCACGTTAATGTTCCCGTTACGTAGTGCAAAAGCGCATATAATAGAACGTGTATTGGAGGAAAAAGTTTTTTTAGTTTATGGTGTTCCCAAATATATTATTTGTGACAATGGCTCACAATTTAGTGGTAGAAATTTCAAGGCAGTATGTAAAAAATATGACGTTCAAAAAATTTGGTTTAATGCAGTTTACTCTCCCCAATGTAATTTTGTAGAGAGGATAAATAGAACAGTCGGAACAGCTATACGTTCGTATATTAAAGAACATGATACTTGGGACATAGAGTTACCCCAAATTCAGTATGCGATTAATTCTGCAAAACATCATGCCACTGGTTATTCGCCAAATTTCTTAGTTTTTGGTAGACATGTTCCTGTGTCTGGAAAATTTTATGGTCTTGATGTGGAACCCTCAGTTGATATTGATTTTATTTCTAGTGATAGACCTTCGTATGTGTCAGATCATCAAGGACTATTTGATATTTTTATAGACGTACAGAAAAGGTTACATTTAGCTTACATGCAGTCTAGTAATTCATATAATTTAAGGAGACGTAACATTTCTTTCGAAGTAGGTGACAAGGTTTGGAGGTCAAATAAAGTTCTTTCGAAAGCAAGTGATAAGTTTACAGCTAAGCTTGCGCCAAAATATGTTTTGAGTATTGTTAAAAGAAGGTTTCGAATTTAATTTATGAATTGATTAATGAAAATGGTTCAAGGCAGGCAGATGGCATGTTAAGGACTTAAAACCTTATCTAGAGTTCAGTGGTGATATTGAAAAAGAGAACGTTTCTGAACATTAATTAGTGTTGTTGATATATTTAATGGTTGATAGTAGGAATTATTTCTGTCTTATCTTTTAGTAAAGGATTTAAATATTGTATTGGAATACTGTTTGGTAGTCTAAAATTTTAGATGTTGGATAAGAAGTATAAAAGAATTTTGTAGTGCAGTAAGGTTGATACTAGACTGTGCTGATATTGTTAGTTGCAAGTTATTCATTTGAGTCAAGATAAAAGTTACATGTTTCCGTTTGTCAAATGATTTCATTTGTCGTATAATTCTCTAGTTCAAGGTTATAAAGGAATGTTTAGGTATCTTTATGATTAAAGTGTTTGATAAATAAAGTTGTATATAGTTGGTTATTATTTTCTTTCGGATTTAAGATTAAGGTGTTTGATAATTATAATGGGAATCAAGTAGTTTGAGTCCATATTAAATATTGGTTGGAGGCCAATATTGTTAGTAACTATGATAGTTATGTTTAATTATGAATATTGCGTGAGATAGCAATGTTCTATGTTTAATTATGAATATTGCGTGAGATAGCAATGTTCTATGTTTAATTATGGATATTGCGTGAGATAGCAATGTTCTATGTTTGATTATGAATATTGCGTGAGATAGCAATGTTCTATGTTTGATTATGAATATTGCGTGAGATAGCAATGTTCTATTTTGTTCATTCATGCGTGAGTGAGATTTTTGAGGAGTAAGACGTGGTGGCGTTTTACTTGTCTCTTCTGGGAAAGAGATATTTCTACATTTTGGTTGCATATACATGCGGTAGATTGTTGAACGTTAGTGATTTCAAGACTTGTTTGCTGTTTTGAAGTTATGTTTGGAGTGGATCTCAAAAGTAGTGAGAGTCCTTTTCTTCTTTTGTAAATATGTAAATTACGGTTAATATAGTAAAAATATGTTTGTCATGATAATTTGATATTTTCATTAAGGAATCATAATACGGCAGTATTATATGTTTTGTTGTTTAAGTTTCGAGTATAAATGAGTGATATAATAACCCCGAATATGATTAAACGATAATGACACCCTACCGATTAAGACTTCCTGAATTTGTCCCCTTGTGGCGTATAGTACGCGTAGTTACTCGTCACTCATTTTCAATTATGTTATATCTTAAGTGGTAATTTTGTTTTATTTTGTAAAATTAATAATAATAAGTTGTGAATATGTAACAATAAATTCAAAAAAAATTCTTCGCATTTATTCCAGAATTTTTTCTCTTAGAAAGAGGCAGTGTAGCAATTTTATTTTCCACCTAATATATATATCTGTATAATCAATCCTTTTATTAAATATTAAATAATATAATACATTATAATGTTATCCAATCCACTTAATTTAATAACATCTATTGTCCAATAAAGAACTAGTATTTAGTTCATGTTAAAAGTTAAATTCTACGGAGACAATATAAAAGCTTTTGTTTGGTATCCTTCTTAAAGCCCCCTCTACTCAATAACTGCAAGGTAACTTTGTTACCAAGCAGCAACAAGCTCGGCCGGCACTTCTAACACAGCTGGGGTTCAAGCAGGTCGAAAGTTGTTCTTAGGAGCGATGTCCGTCATTGATTTTTGCTGTTGGAAGCGTGCACGATGGAAGATTGCACGTGTATGCTATCTTCATAAATTGTTTTGGATGGTCCATTTTGTGTTGAAACCAGTCGTGAAGAACGATGAAGTTTTTGTTAAAAGACCATTAGGAACAGTAAGTGAATTTGTTTCTATAACAATATTAATTAAAATTTTCAGTGTAACTTTGGGAATAATTTATTTTAAAATATATTGCAACGTAAATTATAAATAAGTAACCTTTCTGAATGGTATTCATGCGAAAATTAAAGGAAAACAATTCTATTCTTGTATAATATGGAATCACATTTATAATTTATTCAAGTTAATTACAAACAACATTTGCTTTCTTGTGGTGTGAATTACGCCTGGAACATCTGTAAATTGAAACGCAGATAATGGAAGCCAAGTGACGTGTTTTTCAGTATGCAGCGCAGCTGTTTGTTTGGAATGGAAATTTCCGTTGTTAATACATACGTCAGCTTTCGAACAAGTATTTAGGTGCAATTTGGAGTTCTGGTATGTACAAAAAATTATGTTCGTATGTTGTTTGAACTGTCGACGTAGTAACGAGATAAATTTTACTTTAACCGACTTGTGTTAACTTTGAACAGGTCAAGGACAGACCTCAATTATATTTTTCGTAGTCATACGATATGAATCTGTAATTTGTTCCTACAAATTCTTTTATTAACTCAATGAAACATCAGAAGATGTCACTACTAATTAGATAAAGTAAATTCTTCTAACTTTGAACCTTTAGAAATTAAATTTCTACATTTGATATTTTATGAACAATTATCTGTAATTATTTACTGTGAAATTAAGGTAAATTTACCATAATTAACTCTTTCTATAAATAAGCAATTTTATGCTTTGTCAATTTGTTATATAAACTTCATTAAATAGTAATTGGTACGGATATATTCAGTACCATTGTAATTAACTCTTCCTAATTTAAATTAACTTATAAAGGAAGACATATTTTTTTGTAGAAAATTACTTTATTGGATACCAAAAAGAATAGATTCTTATTTTCGGACTAAAGACTATCTTTTATTTAAGAGGAATGAAAATCGATTCTGATTGTATTTAATTATTTTTGAGTTTGAATGCACAAACAGTGCTTTTCTTTGTTTAATTTGTTCACAGGTGCAATGGAGGATTGCTAAGGTCAAGGTCGAGCCATAAGGTAAGATACTTCAAAGATTAGGAGGTCTTTAAAAATTATATAGCGGTTATAGAAAAAAGGTTTCCGCATTTGCCTTGTACAAGGGACTTGTATTAGGTCTTCTCAGTATAAAAAAATACGGTGGCGCCTTATTTTTATTGTTAGTGGTTGCAATTACACCCCGACCCACAGCTCATTCTCTACCCAGAGCATATAGTTCGACTAGCCGCTTTGCCTTTGAGATTTCCTCAACTTAGAGCCACCTTCCATCTTAATTTGCCGTGGGCTCCATTTCTAATTATCGGAATTTCTCGTTAAACTAAATCGGAATTTAAAAGGCTTCAGTATATCACTCTAGAGTGCGAAAGTACATATCACTCTAGTGTTGAAATACTTTTCAACTCTAGAGTGATATGATTGATGTTAGTATGCTAGTTACATAGGCAACCCAAACGACTACCGGTTTCTATCTTTTTGTATTCATTCGTTTCGTTTTGGCTAATAACAGTTTAAAATACTCATAGGTAAATCGATACTGACAGTTTCCGTTTTACCTAAAGATGTAATTACTCATATTAGTTTGTAATTGAAATGATTTCTTCAATAAAAATTGAGAATGCATACGCTAAAAGCAACAGAGTCGCGGATTTTATAAAGACAAAAACAAAGTAGGCGTTCGAATTTTCAACATCAAAACGTCAAATAAATTTTATAGCTGTCTGCCTGTCTTGCATTATTGTGTACACATTTATTGCAAATAAACATAAAAATAACTATTTCGTAATTGTTTTTAGTGGTGGTCGTCGGAAAAATAGTGTACATTACTCGCGTGGAAAGTGACATTTCACACTCGTGGAATAGTCGCATTCGGCTTACGCCTCGTGCAACAATACTCTTCCACTCGTGTGAAATAGGTCACTTTCCACACTAGTAATGTAATATACTATTAGAGCATCATGATGTGCTCAGTGTAATTTCCGAGGTGGTCCCCATTGATCAAAATCTAGTGAATGCATAAAAAAGAGATTTACATGCTAGAAATTTAATTGTACCATGCATGTGCAACAATGTATTTGAGATGTTAAAAGTAAGACAACAGCAAAGTATGTAATGAGCACGCGGAAATGTACCTACAAAGAAAAAGGTGTAGCATCTCAAGTACAGTTCCAGAAGAAACTACGCAACTACAACATAAATCATTCACTAAACAGGTATATTGTGCAGTTTTTAAAAGACATTGGTGGAACTTAAGAATGCCAATGGGAGCATAACTAATATTGAGGTAATATCACAACTATTGGTCTCAATATTAGAACTGCAGTATCAAAATGTTGTCACAACAATTGATATTTTGTTTTCACTAAGTGGAACTGCAATTAGTTTGGACTTTGTAAAGAGCAAATAACAGGCTCAAAAGCAGGTGGCGTAGAGACAAAAAGCGATTGTTCAGGTGCCGAATTTTTCAGAAACTGGAAAACACATACGAAAGGGTTTCCCCTACAAGTGCTTCTCCTATGGTTTTTATAGTCACAGAAAATTGACTGTCCCTTTAAGAAAGAGGAAGGCAAGAAAGTGAATGCTGCTGAAAAAGAAGAGCAAGTTTCTTTTATCACATTCTTGTCTAGTAAAAAATTGTAAATACAAGGAGTAACGCGTTGTGTAGCGCTAGCTGTTAATTAGATGGAAAAGGCAAATTTAGTGAATTTAAATGAATAAATTAAATAGGGGCGCACTTGTGTGATATATTTCATAAATCATTAATCCTAATTAAGCACAATATTTCAAATTTTGTTTCTATAAAGGTTATCAGCTAACAAACTAACTTCAAAAAGTACATCAGTGTCTTTTCTAAATACATTGTGGACGTAGTGATCCAGGAGGATGACCCATATTAAAACTCCAAATGAAAACATCTTAATTTTATAAGACACGGCATATGCATTTCACATGAAAAATACTTTACAATAGACAGATATCGTTCGTCCGGACCACCAATGACTTTAAAATAATACTATATTATAACACAATATAATTATATACAAAGTAACGTGACAATAAACTTGCACGTAAGCATAGATTAAAATATTTTACGCGAGAACAAATTTTTATAGTGGGAGAAATAGTCAATAGATCTTGTCGGAAGAGACTGAAATATTTATTCGCAAGCAGTCATTTAGAAAACGTCAATATACGAGAGAGTAGTACAGGGGAGTTGAAAATTTAACTGAAACAGCTTCAAATATTGGATGTAATATAACTAGATTCCCGCAGAGCAAAAAACGCTGCGTGCGACTTATTTTTTTTAACTTGTGCTTAAATGGGCAAGGTACTTTCAATTCACATGCTTGTGGAATTATCGTTGATACGACCGAGGTTATGAAAAGGTTAGGACCTGGAAACTTTACCCCTCTATTCATCTGTAATTTTGTGTGGTGTTGAGTTAAGAGAGCTATTGTTTGAAGGATAACAAATTGGCAAGCGGTTGTTTTCTGGATATTCTTAACTTTTAAACAGATGAATTAAACAGTGAGCAGTTAGAAGCTTTAATGTTTACACTTATTAATTATGCACGTGTGGGTTGTAAGTGTAAGGAATCGGTATTTATGACATAAAAAATTAATTAATAATGAAAGTGATTATTTTGTTGAACGATGGCGGCGACAGATCGAGTGTTCGTTAAATTTATGCATAATGTTATTATTTTAAAATATTAAGATATATGTACGTATTGATTTTATATTTTTGAATAGACAATGGATAGATAAAAGAAAATTTAACTGATTTCTATGTTTGTTATTAAAGGCATTTTCACAAACTCGGATTTATAATGTCGTGTAATCTAATATGGAAAACGGGAAAATTTGGATTTAATTTAATAATTTTTTTAATGTTTTTTTGACAATACCTGGACAGAGTGAAGTTAAGATAGCTTTTTAAAAAAATACGTTTGCATTTTTATTGAAAGTATTAATGCCAATAGAGGTTAAGTATAGGATGATTATATTTGCATTTATTTATGAACTAGGATAAACATTAGGTCATTCTGAAAGGATGGAATTGTATTTGGAAGGGCATTTTATTTTGCAATTTTATGTAATTATGACAAATTTAATAAGTGAAAATGAACAAATGACCGATTGCCTACTATTACATTCGCGGACTATCCAAGAATGTACTGCACTTAATGTTAAATGAGGAAGTTGGGCAACAGAAACAATGCGCTTTTAGCTTAATAGTGAGAAATAATTTTCTTTGCTAATAGAAAAGTTGTTCAAGCATAGTGAACGAAAATTAAATTGTTGGTTATTTTACAAAGAAGAAAGTCAATGACCGGTTTTGCTGTGGTTGCAGCATATCAGATTGGCGCATTTTCTCTGCAAAACAATCAACCAAGTTCTTGGATTATACACGAACTATGGTGTATTAGTAAATGCAAAACATTTCTCATACGCCCTATATACTTGAATGTAAACAACTAACTATCGGTGACTTTCAAGTCCCCGATATGATAGTAAAGATGACATTGCCAGAGAGAATTTAATAATTAGTCAATGAAAAGGTGAAAATGAACAAATGACCGGGTACCTACTTATTACTTACATTAGCAGACTTTTCAAAAAAGTTCTACACCTAATGTTAAAGAGGAAGTTGGTCAACAGAACTAATGCGCATCTTAGTCTTGTCTTAGTAATCCATTTAGATATTTTCCCTACATGAAAGATAGTTATGCCAGAATAGATCTCTTTTAAATTTGGTTTTCTAAATCTGTCATCTTATATTTTACATTTTTCTACAATACCGTAGAAACACTCACTATCCTTTGTCATATCAAAGAAATTTTTTAAATAAAGGGCCTCTCCCAAATACAACTTCATCACTGGGGTGGCTGAATATTCTTTTACAAGTTTATCTACTTTTACCTAGTTCACAAATAAGTCCAAATAAAATTCAACCTAAATCTAACTACTATTAACATTACATAATTGTAATATGATATAATTATTTTTCTAAAAAAATTATTTTCCAAATATCAAACTCGCCAGGTATTACTAAAAGAAATCTTAAAAGAACATTAACTCAATTAATAATACTATCACATCATTGTTCCAGTTTCCAATATTGATATATATGACATTTTAAATCCCATTTCGAAAATGCCCTTAATAATAATACATAGAAAACAGTGCAATACCAACTTCTTTCCATCAATTAATTGTCCATAAAAATATTTAAAAATTAATACATACCTGTTTAATAATTTTCCAAATAAAACCTTTATTTACTGATAATATTATACTTAAATTTAAAACAAAACAAGTTCCATCGTTTTTCCTTGGTCCAATAAAATAATTATTTTCGTGTTTAGTTAATTTCCCACTACATAGATACCACTATTAACGAGAAAAAAATGCGAATCTGCGAAAAATCGTTGGCATAAGTTGGCTTTACAATCAAGAACGAAATGGCACAGGTTTTGTGATGTATCTGGTAAGAGTGGATGTGGAGGAGGTGGTTTAACATAAAGTGCTCTACATCTTATAGTGTATTGAGACAAGTCATGCCTTTTTCATGTATTTCTACTTATGAGAGATAAATCCATTTCATGTGTGTTAGAACACATATTAGAACACTACTAGCTCTATAAATTTACAAAATTTAGTCTTGCTACAAATTTTCTATCAATTTTTATTTATCTATTAATTCAGAACAATTGAGCACACGTTGATTATTATTTACAAACAATATATAGTATTTTTAAAAAAGAGCTTTTGACTGAAATATCGGGTGCGAATATTAAATGACTCGTAATATTTACAGATCCAGTTGTAGTTTTAAATTGGTTCATTTGTAATTTGTATTCAGAATTCTTTGGTATTTTAATATGCACGCTTCCTGCCTTGAAGTTGCTTTGTCATTTTCACATCACGTCATTTTAAAGCTTTCATTAAAGAACACTGAAAGGAAGGTTAGATAAAACTCGAAAGCAAATTCTAATGATGATCGATCGTTTTGTTATAGGAGAACTACTCTATAGCGTTCAACAAAAAAGCTCGTGCGATGAGGTTTCCGTTTTTCCTACATTATTCAAGTCAGAAGGAACCATTGATAATGCTAGAAATTGAGGACATGATATTATGAACCTATGTCCTACAATTTAATCAGTTTTTAAAAATGAAGAAGCAGAAACGTAGAGGCAGCGCTCTTCTCTGTGACTTTTAATTATTGGAAGCAAATGGTACGCATGAGTTTACATTTCCAAATAAACATTGCATGGAAATTAATGGTCTACAGTCAAATTTTCAGGGCGTCCCACATTAAAATAGTTCCGAGTTTAAATTCCACAGTTCGTGTTAATAGGTTACAGCACGGTTTAACGTAACATTCCGTAACACATACACTAAATATTTTAAACGACGAGTCCTTCACATAGGTAATTAATTTATGCATTCAATTAGTCTTACATTTTTTTTTTGACACTAGAATTATCAAGGATCTACATTGCGCTGACTATATATATATATATATATATATATATATATATTGCTATGATAAGAGGGTAGTTTGAGGGTAGATTAAGTTACAGGGGGTGTAAGATAAATGTAAAAATAATTAATATTAAGAAAACCCAACAATTCCACCGTTAAATAAGAGTAAATCGACTATTTTACAAAGGTCAATAGCGAACACACTGTATATAAATTATATTTAAGTTAATGCATAAGAAAGAAGCTTATTTTGCATTAATCAAATACTATTTAGCTAAAATAATAATGTGTACGTCGAATAATACATTTAAGTTAAATATACAAGTCCAGAATTGGAAAGAAACGAGTAAAGATAAGGTTTTAAATGCAACGGATTGCATCAAAATAAACACGTAATCGGGAAAGATAAACAACCTGGCATTTTAGCTATTTAATAATTTCATTAAAAATGTCAACGCATAAATAAGCAAACGCATTCAAATACGTCATTATTAGAACGATGAGTACGTGACTAGGAATATCATATTTGCATAACAATCCGACATATTTGGAGTAACAAACAATATAACAGGCGGTTCGTGATACGATAAGGTTTGGACTATAATCGACACAAACATAAAAGACGTGACAAAATGCAACGAATACTTGGAAATTCTGAGAATATGCGGCGAAATATTGAACGTCTACGTGCGAGATTGAATGATGGAACAACAATTCAAACCAGGGAATTTTGAGAAATACCGAATTCTACAGAGATAGGCGCAAAGTACAAGCCTTGATTAACAAACACACCAATTAGAACGTGGATAGGAGGAGTCTATAAATATCATAGGGAACTCGTAAACATTCGGTATTTCTTCAACAAGGCACGAATCACGTCAATTTAAAGTGAAAGATTACGTACAAGTGAAAATTAGTGAAAGTCAATAAATTATTAAAAATTGTGAAAAGTAAAAGTGCCAATTTATGCAATGAGAAATAGCCGTTTTACGCTTAAAACGTAAGGTAAACTATAAATTGAATTTATACTAATATTTAATAATTTAGGGCTCCAATTATACGTCCAAATACACCTCTAATTAACCATCTAATTAAACGACTAAGTAAATGTCTTAATTAAATATCTAAATAGACTTCGAAAAATATGATAAAACGTGAAGGTACTCAAATTGGACTACACGATACTCAGAGTTAATTCAGAAATCCGAGGAAAAAATTCAAGCAACCACTAATAAACCATTCTGGCCAACAAGTGAAGCAAGTCAAGCTGCAACAATCGAGGGGCGCTGACCACCGATATTCAGAGGCAGTTCCAAGCAAGGAAACCACAGGTTAGAGATCTTTATTATTATTAGTAAAAGACTGCTTTCAATTTTAATATTTTCTATACATCAAATATGTGTAAGGGTCAACAAAAAGGTCATTTAAGATTTTAAAAATAGATAAAGATCCGTTTGAACGTTCAAAAGATACTTAAGAGTAATTACAGAGATATTTTTGCTGACTTTTAGGAAATATAAATTTGGTGGAAAAATAAATGTTAATATGTTATTCAGGGGTTAATTTTGAATGTTGAACAAATCAATAAGTCATTGATATAAAAACTGTACATATTATCGATCATTATATTGTGTAATTTTTGGATTACTGCATTTAAGTTATTTTAACAGAAGAGATAGAAAGAAAAGGGGTTAAACAATCTTTATTGTTATGAAGTGGGCATTCTGTATTTTTTTGAGCTAGCCAAGGAGACAAATTCAAGGAATTATAGGATAAAAAGCGCATATTCAAAGCAAAGAAAAGGGTACACTAACGAAAAAGGTTATTCAAAGCAAAGAATTGGACGCCCAACATTGGGGCTTGAAATAGAAGAGGGAATAATCACAGCAAAGAAAACGCCCAATCGTGGAGCTTAAATGAAATAAGAGTTATTCACAGCAAATAAAAATAACACCCAATCGTAAGGATTATCACAGCAACATATATATATATATATATATATATATATATATATATATATATATTAAAAGAGAAGTAAGTTTAATGAGTTTTTAATTAATACAAAGTAAAAAAGAATTAATGACAAGTGACTCAAATTTAGCCACGAGAGCATCCTGTTGACGCGTTTCGCCCTAATTGGGGCTCATCAGGACAGGAGTACCAAAGTTATAATATTTAATACAGACACATTATGGGAAACTTCCCATAATGTGTCTGTATTAAATATTACAACTTTGCTAAGTCCTAACTGGGGCTCATCAGGACAGGAGTAGCAAAGTTGTAATATTTAATGCAGACACATTGTGGGAAGTTCCCATAATGTGTCTACATTAAATTTTACAACTTTGCGGACACATAATGGAAAGTTTCCCCATAATGTGTCTGCATTAAATATTACAACTTTGCTACTCCTGTCCTGATGAGCTCCAGTTAGGGCTTAGCAAAGTTGTAATATTTAATACAGACATACTTCTCATAATGTGTCTGTATTAAATATTAAAACTTTGCTACTCCTGTCCTGATGAGCCCCAATTAGGGCGAAACGTATATATATATATATATATATATATATATATATAGACGTGATAATGAAATCACGAGAGGTCAAAGCCCACCAAAAATATAAAAGAAACCGGAAAGAATAAAATTTTTCGAAGATTCAGTGTTTCACCTGGTATATGAACATAAGCGTATTGTAAATTCATAGCCATCAAAATGCAAAGCAAAAACACAATTTCGTGCGTGTAAATAATCACTCTAAGATATAAATGCAAAACCATTAATTTATTATAAAAAAACCCACTTCCCGTATATTTAAAAGCCCTATGATTAAATCAGTAATATATCTGTGTGTTCAAAGTTAAGCCGTATATATAAGAGTAATTACTCTTGACATAACTTAAAACGCATTACATGCGAACTTTATTAGAATGCAAATCAATCATTTTCAAGCGTATTATAAATACAAAGTCATTTATTGTTAAAACAATGCAAATTTTTGTGTATTTGTATTAAATATGTCTGTAAAATATGCATTAGAAAACGTTTTATTTACAATTATGAAGATGCAAGTCGTTTGCATTTGAAAACAATTAAAAGCGTTAGTTATTCATGTAATTAATGATTACTCTGTGTGCAAAATATCCGTGTATAAATAATGCAAAGCTCATTGCATCGTCAAAGGATAAATAAAGCAATTAACGCTTTAATTAATTAGCTAAATTGACTCCTTGTGTATTTAACAGAAATTTATTTTCAAATAAAAAGTTCTTCTGGAATTTCCGGGACTATCAATCAATTAATAAGAAGTCTCCTATAAATTAATTAAATAAACAGACGTTTATTCTAAGAAATCGCGGGAATATTAAAAATGTAAAATTGATAAGAATTATTTATTATCTTTCTACGTTACTGTAGGAAGGACGCGACGCGACCAGAACTTTATACGTTGAACAAAGATAAACAACGCTTCATGTATGAACATAAATCAAACGGCCGCGGCGGTTTGACATTAATTGTACGATTGAAGTTGTGAAATTCCTAGAAATATTACACCACGTATGTGAGTAATCCTTCGAATTAAATCCAGGAAACTCTGGAAAATCATGACGCAATTAGATAAACTGTATATAAGCAAAAACTTTATTAAAGGGGATTCATTCGATTCATTTCAATTTACGCGATCGATGTCATTGATTTATAAAGTCGCGAACATGTTACTTTGAGAAAAGTCGTTTATTAAGTATGAATCATGCATAATTTAAGATGTAACTGTGACTAAAGATGTAATTCTTAATACGTAACTGTACATAAATATGGAATGTAGTCCAGATACAAAAGCTACTTCAAAGCTAACTAATTAATTAAATCGAAGATACACTTTTGGCAACTGATATTTTAAATAAAGATTTTAAATAATATGGAAAATCTTGTTGCTGAGCTTTTAACATCAATTTAAAATGGAATCAGGAGGTATTTAATAATACGAATTCGATAAGCGTTTGTGATTTTGCAAGTATAACTTATAGAGTCCTTTCTTTGTAACTGATATTTGAATATTTGTCATTTGAATTTAAAGTAGAATAAGTCTTAATCATAGAATGTTTCTTTTTGTAAGAATATTTACTAGAAAGTTTCGTGGTCAGGGTTCGAAACACTTTCACTTTTAAATAGACTCTCTGTCAAGGATTTTTGGCCAAACAACCTTACAAGCGTGTGTGTTAGCAGCAGGTAAATTATACACAAAAGAAATGATTTGAGTGCTGTAAATCTTACCCAAAATTAGGTGAGGAACATATCAATAAATAAGTATAAGTATAAATAAGTATTTGTTAAGAATAATTTTATGTACAAAATTATGCTATAAACTGTTCTGTATTCTTTTGTATGACAGAATATTGTTTTTGAATGTATAGATGCTTTTTGATATTGCTGTGTTTGATTTCATTTTGTTAATTCCATTACTTCCGTTGCACTAACCAGGCAAAGAAAAGTTAGAAAGGAAGTTAAATCAGAGATTTAAAATGATCGATTTTTCTACCTGTGCTACAGCACTTCTAGCGACATTCCTACTCACAAGCGTTATCACAGCATAATTTAGCGGCGCTCAACGTACGACTGTTGTCATATCACAAATTTAGCGGCGCTGCAATGTGCGGCCGTTGTCGTAAATTTAGCTGCGTCCCAACCTAGGGCTCGAGTAATTCGTCTAAAAATTAGAGTTTCTTGTCTCGAAGTATTTCTTTTTAAGTTTTCTTTTGTAATATCTGATTAGTTTCCAGTATGACTGATAGGATGAAAGAAGTTCGTGAGAGTTTGAGAGCTGAGGAAATGGAAATTGGCTCTCAGGAAATCGTTTACATGGAAGAGGCGAAAAAGGAGAATCCAGAGGCTAAAAAGGAACAGAGTGTAGAAAAGACTCAGGAGTCAAAAATGATGGCACTCTTATTTAAGTTTAAATCAAAATATGCAAGAACAGAAAGAAAATAAGAAGAAAATGAGTGAAAGGAATGAGAAAGATACAAACAAATTGGGTGACAAGTTTGATAAAAGTACTCAGGAGTTACGAGCAGATTTTGGAGAAAACAGCAAAATTGAGGGAAAGTTTAAAATTAGAAAGTGAAAAGAATGTAAGGAAATTTAAAGACTTTGGTGAAAGACTAACTACGGATTTAACAAAAACTAACGGGAAAATTAAAAAGTTAGATCAGAAAGTAAACGAAATAGAGGGAAACTGCATAGCAGGATTTAAAATGTTTAGAAATGTTTTGTAAAATCTTAAAACAAATTTGGGGAATAAGTTTGAGAATCTAGAACACGTGCGACCGTTGTCATTTCAATATATATTTATACATGAAAATAGCCGCATGTTGAGGCGCCGCTGAAAGGTGTTATGATAAGGCCTCCCGTTGGGGCGCCGCTGAAAGATTGCTGTGACAACGTCGTGCTGGGGCGTTACTAAAAGAGTGATATGATAGCGCCAGGTCGTGAGCGTCACTAAAAGAGTGCTGTGATACAGATACAGCAATTTGTAAAACTTGAAATTGTTTGCTTACCTTACATTCTAACTTTGCCTGGCTATCTCAACGGAGTTGACAGAGTTTTCAAAATGAAATCAAACAGCAATATCACAAAGCATTTATACAGTATGAAATATTTTCTTCCATACAAAAGCATATAGAACATGTACAAGGTCGTTTGTTTCAAACATAAAATAATTTCTGAAAAGAATGTTCCTTACTTTATTTTAAATTTACAGAATTAGATTTCTTCTTTTATGGATGGTTTACCTGGCTATGATTATTCCCGCGCTTGTAAGATTTGTTTTGGCCAAAAATTCTTGACAGATAATCTATTAAATGGTCAGAATATTCGAACTCTGAACACAAACTTTCCTGGCAAAAAAATCCTCAGGCAAAAAAATATTATGTGATTAACACTTATTATTGTACCTTAAATTAAATACAAATACTCCAATATCAGTTAAAAATAAATCTAAAGGTAGTACTTGCGGAATCCACAAAATCGCTCCTCGTAATTAAATATCTTCTTATTTTAAATTGACGTCAAATCACCTAACAAGATTCTCCATATTTAAAATCCTCGTTTCTAACAGCAGTTACCACAGTACAGTAAGCTTAAATCTTTCTTTCAATTATTTAATAAAATTTTTAAAATAGCGTTATGGTGAAGAATTTTTCCTCTTCATTGTAATTTAATAAATTTCATTTTTTATGTAATTTGCATTTAAAACATCACTTCAATATTCATTGCACCATCCTAATTATTAAATTACAGTATGCTTACTGCGTACTTCAAATATCATCTTCGCAAAGCAACAGCTCACGACTTAAATCAAAATAACATTTCGCGATAGAATTTAAGAATCGAATGAATCTTTTAATTAACAAACGCTTCCTTATATGTACAAATTATGTATTTTCTAGAACCCACTAGAATGTGCGTGTTTGCATTCTAAATAATAAACCCTATCTTTCGTAATTTTCTTGGAAATTCTCATTAGCATTCAAAATTGTTGAATTTTATTACCTCGTTATCTTGTTTCAGTTATGAGTGACGCGCGCTGTTCCTCCACACTAACACATATACGACTAATATGGCGTATCGCTTCCAACAGTGAATGCGAAAGGTAATAAAATAATATTTATTCGTTATCCCAGGGATTTTGCAGTTTTTTTGTGTTCCGGCCGCTTCTTGAAATAAACGATTATTTATTAATGACTTTATACGTAGTTCTAAATAAGCATGATCCATCGTTTTATATTCCTAATGTTCTATAAAATTTTTATTTAAAATAAACTTCTGTAATCCACGGGGTAATTAATTTAAACTTTAATTGCTCTTTAATGCAAAAGCGGTTGCATTTTATAGAAAATATTTGCTTTTAACATCAAAGCGTGTTTTTAATATACTTATTAAGGTTAGAATGGGGGTTTGAAATACACGAAATTACTTATTTTTATCCAAATACTAAGCTAGTACTATTCTATGCTATTTACAGCAAATGAAAAGCATTTTTTAAAAAAATGTATTGATAATTAATAAGTGAAAATAAATGGCGTTGTTTTTACCTCAAAATGATCGATTTGCGTTCGCATTGAATGCGTTTGAGGGTATCTTACAATTAATTATTTTTACATACACAACTTACGTTAATTGCTATGAATTTACAATAAGCTTATATCATACAGGGTGATTATTTATACACTTCCATGAATGAAAGTATACTTGTATTATACAGGGCGTAACCATGAATTTACGGAAATTCGTATTTTTTCTGGATTCTAAGATTCTATTATATTTTAGTACGATTTATTTTTAGAATTTAAATTTTTTTAACTAGAATAACCCAACCGCTTAGTGATTAATTCAGCCTAGTGACATAAGGACGTCTTTATAGAGATTTTGCAACTCCTTACAAGTGTGCAGTAGAGGATACTGCAGTTGAATATTATCCTTTCATTCATAGAGTTGATGTAAATATTAGGAATCCCATACAATAAGCCGTCAAACCGCTTCCATGTTGCCACAAAATTGGACGAGTTGAATTTACGGGTTAATAAGAGAAACTTGGTTATTGAAGGGCGAAACGAATTTCACAGAGCTATGAAGTGCCCCTATTGATGCAAAGAGTAAGCCACTAAGCGTATGTAGTATGGGCAAAAAGCTAAATTACAAAACCTAACTTCATTCTAAATTTAATAAACCAATAGGGTTGACAAACTTTTAATAATATTTCGATGGAAATACGTAAATGCAGGTTAGGTAAAATCCTTTAGATATCAAGCATTTGTACAAAAGCTTTTGTATAGCAGCATTCGTCGTGAAATCTAATTTTCCAGACGAATGGGGGTTCTAAACGCTCGATAGGTTTTTATTTTTAAATCGGATTCGACACTTAAATTGCTAACGTTAAAGTCAGTAGCGGCCTGCGTCAAACAAATTTTGAACGTACAATATCAATCGGGAACGTACAATTTTATTATTGAAATAATGATCTAATAAACCCGAACCATGAGAAATTTGTTTCAATAATTATATCGATCATTAATTTTAAATCTAATCATTCAAATTTTTTTTTTAGAAACAATGTAAATTAAGGGCTTGACCCTTAATGTACAATTTTGGTTGAATTCTTATTGTTTTATTATATATTTTATATTTACAATTTCTGGTTGGTCAGAAATCTTGTTTTGGTTTTAAAGCACGCCCATGTGTCTTATTAGGCGCGCCTAATTATTATACAGGGTTATTATAAATGATGAACCCATTTTTAAAAATTCGAATTTATTTAAGTACAAATCCAAAATGAACAATCGTTATACCAATGAAAAGAGGAAGTTCCAAAGCTATTTTTAATACATTATCAATGTTTAATGTGTCCACCGTTTGCTGCACGGAAAACATCTACGCAGTGGGTAAACTCATCCCACACAGGAGAAAGCGTGTCTGCTGTTATAAGTGCACGGCAGCAGTGATACGGTTTCGCAAATCGTTCAGAGTTGTTTGTAGAAGCGGGACGTAAACAGCATCCTTAACATAACCCCATAAGAAGTAGTCACATGGGGCGAGATTAAAAGATTTCGGTGGCCCGAAGTGTAGAGCCAGGTCTTCATTTCCCCTACAATCTATCCAGCGCTGAGGAAGGGATTCGTTCAAAAATCCTCGTACCTCGAGGTGCCAATGGTGCGGAGTTTTATCCTTTTGGAAAATAAAATCCCGTGAATCTTCCATAATTTGAGAGAACAGCCATTGTTTCAACATGTCCAGGTACGTTATTCCAGTGACAGTTATCTCCACAAAGAAAAAGGATCCATAGACCTTTGTACGGGATAAGGCACAGAACACGTTTCGGTGAGTTTCTTTCGTGTTGCAATGTTGTATGTGGATTTTGCAAACCCCATATGCGAACATTGTGTCTTTTGATTTTTCCACTAAGGTGAGAAATCGCTTCATCGCTATAAATTATACGCCGTAGAAACGCGTCATTCTCCATCATTTGTAGCACATAACCACAAAATTCGAGACGCTTCTCTTTATCATTAGACTTAAGAGCCTGCAGAAATTGTAATCGGTAGGGCTTGTACAACAAACGCAGTCTCAAAACTTTCCATGTTGTTGGTTGGGGTATTCCAAGTCCTCTACTAGCTCTATTGGTAGACTTACGTAGGCTGCGAACAAAACTTTCTTCAATCCGTCTGACATTATCCTCTGACACACGCGGTCGGCCTGTACTATTTTCTTTACACACACTGTCAAAATTGCATAAACCATCAGCTAATGCTTCTTCTATTTGGTGGTTTAATACCGAATTTGGTACGAAATACCCTCTGCACTACAGTATGCGACTCAGTAGCCATCTCACTTACAACTGACTGTGAAACGAAATGACGGCATATTGCCGCGCGAACTCTATCGGCCGCTTCTGGAACCATAACCACCCGCCTTCCTCTTTTCATTGGTACGTGGAACCGTATCACTGCTGCCGTGCACTCAGTAACAGCAGATACGCTTTCATGTGTGTGGGATGAGTTTACCTACCGCGTAGATGTTTGCTGTGCAGCAAACGGTCGACACATTAAACATTTATAATATATTAAAAAAACTTTGAAATCTCTTCTTTTCATTGGTATAACGATTGTTCATTTTGGATTTGTATTTTAATAAATACGAATTTTTAAAAATGGATCCATCATTTAGAATAACGCTGTATATTTCAAGGAACCAGGAATCCATAATCACAGGGGGCATGTCTGAGTTGCCATGTTTAAAAACGGTGGGTTGGCACGGATTTTCATGTGTTTAACAGGAAGTTGCAATGAAATCATTCTAAAAAATTCTCCCAAAAATAAGAATCACTCATTATATTGTCATCAGTGTACCTAAATATTACTTTTTGACATTTTTTAATAATTAAACATTTTTTGTTCCAACTCTACATTCATTGTATTAATTCTATGGCTTCACTAGCTGTGGGTATAGTCTGTAAAATGAAAAAAATACACATTAATATGATAAGTAACGATTTTTAAATAGATTGAAATATTATTTTATATCGAATGCATATCTGTTATATTTAAAGAAAATTGGAGTCGGTAGCATGCGTATTCTGGACGAAATTTTCTAAATCTTCCCCCATATGTACTGAATCTTTATCTTCTGAGTTGTTAAGAGTTTCACAAGTTTGTCCATGTATGCATTGAGGCGTTGCACTTTCTGACAATTTCCGAAAATTTGCGAGCACCTTAAATTTGATTTTCTGCACCCACACTTCGAGCAACAATCAACCATACAGTTGCAGCAAATAAGTTGTAGTACCGATTCTTGTGCTGGCACAAGGAATGTTATAATAGGCACAACGAGTTGTTGTTGTAGTAATTCGAGCTTTGATATTTGTTTTTACAGCTATTTTTTAAAATGGTCAAATCTATATGAATTAAACTAAAGATTTCTAATTTTCTTCGCACCGTATACCACAAGAAAAAGGCTTCACCAATCTATCTTACCTATAATGGGGTTGAATTTTCGTAATTGAAAGTTCTCGTTATATTAGTGAATGGAATTTCTTTTTACATGAGTTTCAAAATTTGTTATTTTTCCTTCTGAAATATACAAGGTATAATATCAGAACAACCGGAGACAATGGCCAGCAAGATTGTATTTTTTAGACGTTCGTGTGACTTTTCGATTTCCGCTGACAAAAAAATTTTTCTTTTAATTTTGCCTGTGTCTGGCTTTATAAAAAAGGTCTTTACTTTCTGGTGTTAAAGTGATCAAGAGAACAAACAGATCAACATCCTCGTCGACTACAAATGTTCGTCCATTGTTCGACATTTCTTTTGCGGTTTTAACAATAAGTGCATCCGAGTCGTTCACCGCTTGTTTTATAACGAATTCTCTGTTTTGGTAAAATTTCATCAACAATGAAATCAATCTGATTTAATTCTAATAGTTTGCAAAAAATTTACCTTGAGGGATAGAAGCCGTTATACTTTTATCAAAAATAATTTCTGCACATTGGCTATTAAGGCATCAACGTTTTTCTTTGCCAAAATCTGTTTTTCACGTAGTTAACGTGCGTTGCATTAATGTGTCCATAAGTTTAATTTGTCTCCCATTAATCACATAAATTTAATGGGACCTATACTTTGATCAATAGAATGAAATATGTCATAAACAGCAGACTTTTTTGTCTTCATCATTTCGCGTGTTCATTAAACAGTTGAAAGTGGATACAAAGCAAGTTCATATTTAGAAAAATTTCGCGAAAATATCATAGTGTTTTTTGGTTATTAAAATTCTTCGAAAAGTGTCAATGGATCAATTGGAACTACTTTATCGTAAACTTTTACTGTACAATTTATTGTTGCAAAGTGACAAAACTGTGTCATAGCGTTTTAATTTGATATCATATCCCTAAACAGCTTTGCAACGATTCTTGCTATACACGGTTAGTCAATTTGCTTTGCTTTATGGCAATTTATATTCTTGTCACTTATTATGCCCGAACTAAGAGACATTACATCTTCGGCTATAATAAAAGGGCTGTGTGTGGTTAGCCAACTATCAAGTTTGTCGACACCAACATCATTTATTTTTGTGCGAGATTCTCTTAACTCGACATGATGCACAGACGTGCCACAATCTTTATCACAAAATTCTTCCAATGCTTCAAAAATGTTGTGAAGAGTAGAGCTAAAGCAAAGTGTGCTGTGAGGATACCATTTGTGCATCCCCGATAAACTACACCACTTTTCGTTTTGAAACCTTCGTTGGGAGTCCAAACTCCCGAAGAAAAGTTTGTCTTTGTGCGTTATCGTAAAGTAGCCATTTCTAACAAATCTATTATACTCAAATATGTTCATTTTTTCTTCCAACCATGCCGCTGTGCAAATAAATTTGACAAGACTTTGCGTAAAGGAAACGCTCACTAGCGTCAAAATAAGACATCATTAATTTTATGGTGTAGATGTGTTTTTCCCAGTCCACAGTCCACCCAGCTTCGATGAATTTTTTTAGCAAATATACCATATTCAGATATTGCACCCACTACTGCGCAGTTGGACTACTCTCCTCCACTTTCTTCAATTGTCGTGGAATTTCTTCGTAATATTTTGCAGTAAATATGTTTCTTCGAGCGTATTTCTTGCTGAAGGATGCAGTTCGTACTTTCATGCGGTGCGTAACCCTCGATCTGATTTATTAATCCTTGGAATGAGAATTGGCAATGGTTGCTATGTTCTAGATAATTATTAATTGCTTCCATAGCATATGTTACGCCATTTAATGCGGGGTGTCCAGACGTGAAATTTTTTCTTTCTCGGGTTTTTTTTTAATTCCCTGTAATATTTACTGTGGTATGCAACTTTTTCTTCGATTTACTTGATTACCCTTCGCACTTTTTCCCTATTTGTTGTTCTTCTCATCGGCGTGTTTAATAACTTTATTTTGAGTATTCAAATTGCCGATAGAAGTGATTGTAATCCTTTCTCAAAAAGTTTAATTTATTTTTCCGTACAAAAGAAGCATACACTTTTAAAATCAAATAATAATTCAGATTCGTAATTTTCTTGGATATTTGACGAATTTCGGTACAATTTGACTTTATTATTATGAACGTGAACTGCTAGATTGAAATTGTACACACGCGGCTCATAAACTTCAAATTCCCAATTAAGGAATGTAAACTAGAATCGTCCTGCGTCTTATTACAAACAACTTTCAATACAGTATTATCGTTATTAACTTAATCCAATGACTTTAACGATGCTAAATGTGTTTTATAAATAACAAAGTCTTACAATAGATAGTAATAACATTGCTACTCCTCAAAATGACAATAGAACTAAATATCAAAGATCTAATGTAAAGATTAATACACCAGCATATCAATACATTCGTTTTGAATGGACCTGCACCTGGAAGTAGTTCTAGATTACTAGAAGGGGTAGAACGGATTCAGAGTTCTAGTGATCTAAAGAGTCGAACTATAGGTTTAACCAAATTAGTGGGGTCGTTAGCGAAGAACCAGGCTAAGACAGGTCCCTGAAAGAGGACAGTGGTTCTTTCGGTATAGATTGGCAGAGACCATAGAGGTAGGTATGTCATTCTAAGACACACTACTGCGATGTGGAAGGCAACGCGAAACCACCACATTACCTCCCAAGTATACAGCGTACTTAAATTGTTATTAAAGAATTCTCTGGGGTAAAAACTTCGGGAGTTAAAATAGTCTCCCATTCGGATCTCCGGAAGTGGACTACTACGGAGGGTGTGATCAGAAAATTTAGAAAAAGAGTCTGGAACATGCTGCGAGTAAGGGCGTGGAATGTCAGAAGTATGAGGCAAGTAGGTAAGATAGAGAACTCAAAACTTGAAATGGATAGGTTAGCACTAGACATAGTAGGGATCAGCGAAGTTCGGTGGCCAGAAGTGGAGAATTTTTGGAGTGGAAACTTCAGGGTAATTCATACAGTATCGGAGGATGGAAATTCGGATGCGGGAATAGTTATGCGAAAAAAGATAGAACACCGTGTACAAAATTACTTACAAAAGAACGAAAGAGTACTCATGATTAGATGAGAATCTAAACCGGTAAATACAGTAATAATACAAGTATACAAGCCCACAAGCTATAGTGACGAAGAGGTAGAAGCGATCTACAAAGATAGCGAAGACATACTAAGATACGTAAAAGGACATGAAAATTTAATAATTACGGGGGATTTTAATACAGTAGTACAGTAGTAGGGAAGGAGCGATAGTAGGGTAATTTGGTTTAGGCACGAGAAACGAGGGGGGAAATAAGCTGGTAGAATTTTGCGACAAGAACAATTTAATCATCACAAAAACATTATTTCAACATCATGCTAAAAGACGATATACGTGGAAGATTCCAGGAGATATAGGAAGATATCAAATAGATTACATTCTTGTTAGACAACGGTATAGGAATGAAGTAAAAGACTGTAGAAACAACACAAAAGCGGATATAGACACTGACCACAACATCGTAATTATGAAGGCCGCTCTTAAATTTAAAAATTTGAAAAAAGGAAACAGAAAAAGGCACTTTGACTTTGAGAAACTAAAAGATAAAGGTAATAAAGGTACCCACGAACGATACAAAAAAAGTCAAATGGATTGCGGAAAGATATTGGGAAAATTTTTGATAGTAAGGAAATAGAAACAAAATGGAATACCATTAAATTCAACTTAGATATGGCGGCTAGAGATATTCTGGAGTATACACAAAAAGAAAATAAGAAACCATGAATAACAAAGGATATTTTTAATTTAATAGAAGAAAGACGAAAATACAAAAATAGATAAGACGAAACAGGAAAATGGAGATATAAAGCCATAAAATGGGAAATTGTTCGCAAATGCAAGAAAGCTAAAGAACAATAGATTGATGAAAAGTGTAAAGAGGCACACAAACTAAGATAGAAATAAGAAAGGCAGACGAAGCATACGGACTAACTAGAATGAATTTTAGGGATATAAAACCATATAGCAAAAATATAATGGACCCGGGAGGAGACGTCATTATAGAAAATGTAGAGAAAGTGGTTAGATGGCAAAAATGTATAGGGGATTTATATGCAGGATAGGAACTAGAAGCACTAGAACAGAAATTAGTCATTGAAAATGGCAACTTGGGATATCCTATACTTAGAGATGAGTTTGAATTAGCATTAATGGGTCTGAAAAGCGGTAAAGCGCTGGGTACAGATTAGGCCGCTGTGCAAGTAGTAACAGAACGTCTCTTCCAACTCGTATGCTATATGTACGAGACGGGTAATATACCCAAAGATTTCAAACGTAACATTATAGTAATTATACCAAAAAAAAAGGAAAAAAATGTTCGAAATACTCAAATAGATTGGAATGAGTTATATGGATAGACGGATAGTACATAACTTATACAAAAAGCAAACAGCGGTAATAGAATCAGAGCAGGAAGTGGAAAAGTAAATATTAGAAAAAGGGCGAGACAGGGATGTGCCATCCCCATTAATTTTTAACTTGTACTTTGAAGAGGCAATGAATACTGTCAAATGCAGGAAGACATTTGGAATTACTATGCAGGGACAAAAGATTGATATGGTTAGATTTGCAGATGATATAGCGGTATTAGCATATAGCAAAGAAGAGTTAATAGCTGTTATTAATGAAAAGGAGACAGTTTTAACAAAGAGATACGGTATGCGAATTAACAAAAATAAAACTATAGTACTAGTATGCAAAGGAGGGGAAAATAAATCAAAAACAAGAATACAAATAGGTAACGAGAACTTACAAGAGGTTAGGGACTAGCTAACTAACGCGAAATGGGAAAAGCGCAAAAGATATTAAACAAAGATTAGCACAAGGTCGTGCTAATTTTAACAAGAGAAAGCAGCTGCTGTGTTCAAAGACAACAAACATAGAAACAAGGAAAATATTGCTTAAAACATATGTGTGGAGCACAACACTGTACGGCTGTGAAGCCTGGACAGTAGGAGAAGCGGACAAGAAAAAGGTACAAGCCTTCGTACCAGACCGTGCTTATAGATATAATAATAATTAAACCAATTCCCTTTATTTGTTTTATATTTCATAATAATCTACGCCTATGGCATTAGAAGATAAAGGTTTGCAGCATAAAATTTAAGACAGTATTTGTTTACGTTACGTTGAGAATATTATAATAAGAGGGGGACGAACGTAGGGTGGGTGATAAACTTGGATTATGTGAAGAGGAGATGAAGTTCAGGTTTGGTTGCAGTAAGACGTATAGTTTAGCAGCTGCGACGTGAATCCGAACGCGATTGTAAAATACTATCAAGTGCCTGTCCTTAAATGGATGTTTTAAGGTGAGATTTAATACAATTATACTTGCAAGCTTGATGTTATTGGTTTGAGGATTTATCCGAATATTCAACATATTATTAATTACTATAACGTAATATTATTACGATTGATAATCGTGAAGGGTGCAATAAAATTCACTGTGGGTATCATACCATAAATTTTATTCTACGTCGTCAAAATAGCAAGTGTGTTGCGTTGTCCTTGTTAGAAATATTGGGTTTAACCGTGCATTCCGATTTATGAATGCCGTCGAAGGGATTCGTGCATTAACTTTTTTTGGTTCCCTTGAATAGTTCAACTTACGGTAACATTATCTGCCGTCGGTAATATTACTTAGCTTATAGTTTTAAAAGAACGTTGTTTTTCGGTTTACACAATATTTTTAAGGATTTAAGTTACTGTTAGTATTTTCTCTTTATATAAAAGGGATATGAATTAAGTTTAATTAGAGCATTGTTCATACTTTACCGAGCGCCTCCTAAAGTGGATCTCTTGCATTGTGTGTAAAAAACATTAAATTCATTTATCAAAGTTAGTTGAGTTCTCAAGGCCTTTTTATTGTAGTTTAGATTTCAAATACCACTCCGACTAGAACCTCTCATGAGAAAGAGCCTATTTATTGGCAATGTTCACTTTCGAAATGTGGTGCTACAGACGTATGATGAAGATACCATAGACCAACAAAGTTAAGAACAAAGAGGTACTAGAAATGGTAGGGAACGAAAGAAATATGTTGAAAACAGTAAAAAATATGAGAGATGTGGGTTGTCAACTAATGTTGATTGTGCGAAAGGATATATTGGAAAAACTATTAATTAGACAAATGTTTAAGTGCTGGGGGTACTTGGCAGCCACATGCTGCTTCCCCTCCCCCCCTCACATACCACTGCATATCGGGGAAATAGGGTATATAACTGTAAAACAAGCAGAGATAGGAAAAAAAAAGTAGAGGTAGACCGACGTCAGACTTTTGCACTCAGATAGCGATAGATGCAGGCTGTGTAAATTTCAGAGAAATGTATAGGTTAGTTTAGAATAGGAAACAATGAGGGTATGCGTTTAACCAGTTCCAGGACTGAAGATCTAATGATGATGAAACATGATGATTATTATATGCAACTGAACAGGTATTGGCTGTGCAATTTTCTCGAATAATGCTAATTGTGCAAAAGGATTTACTGGAAAACTATTAATCCGGTAAATGTTTAAGTGTTGGGCCGGCTGCTTACCCTTCTTCACATGCCAATGAATATCGGGGAAATAGGGTATATAATTGTAAAACAATAGAAGGGTATCGAACTACATCTAACAAGAAAAAACAGCGGCAATGTTCAAAAACAACAAACATAGAAACAAGAAGAAAATTGTTGAGAGCATATGTGTGGAGCACAGCACAGTACGTTTATGAAACAGGGGCAGTAGGAAAAGCAGACAGAAAGAGATAGAAACCTTCTGGAATGTTGTGGTTCAGGTGTATGAGAACGATAACATGGGCAGACAAAGTTATTAACAAATAGGTAATGAAAATAGTAGAGGAAAAAAGATATCTGTGAAAAATAAAAAAATAGGAGAAATAGAAGGGCAGGATACATTTTTGGGGATATACTACAAGCAGAAATAGGAAAAAAGAGGTAGAGGTAGACCTAGATCAGACTATCGCACGCAGATAGTGATAGTTGCAGACTGTGCAAATTTTAGGAAAGTGTGTAGGTTAGTTCAGAATAGGAAACAATGAGGGTACGCGTGTAACCAGTTCCAGGAATGAAGACCTATTGATGATGATGATTAATCCATAACATTCCTAAGATAGAGTAATAGATAAGATTTGGGATATAGGAAATGTATGGGAATTCAAATGAGCAGAAAATCATACATGTTAAAACATATTTGTTTACGTAGATAGCAAAAAAAAAAACACTAACTACATATTTTTGCAGCTGATAATGAGGGCCCACTTCACGCACAGATCCTACTGTGCACAATGCACGTAAATGTTTAATCGCATATCATGTGTACTCGTGCAGTCGCACTGCATTCACGCAACAGTGTTGCAAGCTCTTTCTCCAGTATATTAGAACGTGCTGAGTATTTTTTTGCTTACATTAAAAATTAAAGCGGATTAATATCCGCGTAATGCGCATCTGACAAGTTTTCAGAAGATGTTTGAGTGGTATGTATAAATTATCTATAAATTTAAAACTGTTTTTTTTTATTGACAAACTGGTTTTCGAATTGCACAATTTTCTTTCAAAAACAGCTTTTCAAAATTGGCTTTTATAAACCGGCAAACCCTAGCTCAAAGCATAAAATTAGATACAATAAATTAGCTAATAAATGATTACTTGATGGTATTAAATTGGAGCATTGTCTAAGGTAACCAGTTCAGAAAAACGAAGTTTCTTTATAAATCTTTACAAAATTAAAGCTTTGCCTAAGTTGCCTAAGGCGTGCAACTTGCAAATGAAATATGAGGGTAAAAGTGGGAAAATTAATTCCAATTGTGCTTTGATAAGAATAAACTAGCAGTTGAGCGATAAATTCATGTTAGCGAAAAGACCCTCCAATACAAACAACACATTGCCTCTTAAAATAAGTCACGCTCTCCCATTAAGTACCCTTCTCTATCAAAAGTCCCTATAAATAATTGGAGGTTCTTACAGTAAACCGCTCTGGAGGGTGGTCAGAAACGTTTCCGTGTTTCCGCAAGATTGGGAGAGACGAATTTCAGGGTTAATAAGAGAAACTTGGGTATTAGAGGACAAAACCAATTTCACAAAGTTCATGAACTACTGCCGTTGAAGTAAAGGATAAATTTATATTCCACTGCAAGGTATCGAAAAAGCAAAGAACGGCTCAACGGCAAATGCAGTTAATTAACTCTACTCTACGATGCTTTAATAGGTTGTTTAATACTATTTCGTTAAACGTCTGTAAATTCAGGCGAGCCGTTTTCTAGAAATCTAATTTTTCGATTGAATGGAGTTCTAAATGCAAAGTAGCTTATTTCCAACTTTGGTATGATGTTTAACTTGCAAGTGTTAAAGTTAAAAGCAGCTTGAGTTTGTGCGCATGGTTAACAGGGGACGTATGATGCTGTTATTTTACAGTACTATGATAAACTAGAATCATCAACAGTTTTTGAGGATCAATTACTAAATATTTTATTAATTTATAAAACAATAACGCTGACTTTTCTCCTGTAATTTATATTCAACCTAAAAGCACTGTACACGGCAATCCGAAAAGCAGATGAGGAAAATAGTAAAATATGAATCGCGTTTTTTGACAACTTGCAAAGAGAGAATAACTAACGACCGGTTTCGCTATTTTTACAACTCCTCAAATTGGTCTACTTCCTTTTCATAAAAGTTGTGGAATCACAAATGTGATTCAAAACGACATACGACAAAATTCAAGAACGAATGCAGCAGGTGACTAGAGAAAACGTTCATTCTTCCATCTAAATAGCAGGAAATTGATGCACAACTCTTCAGTAGTATAATATTCTTAGTCTGTTAAAAAAAAGAAAATTAGAAAACCTAGGGGGTGTAAAGGATAGTTCAGACGATCCTCCATTAATTTAATAAGAATAAAAGCGACGTGCTCTTTATTCAATGCACTTTTAACCATTTAGATACTACAAGAATGACAATCGATGCAGAATAGAAATTATTTCACATTTATTTATCTAGCTAATATTACAACTGGGAATTAAACATCCAACTGAATGCTGGTGCACACGCCAACATTAATTATGCAATAAACAGATACTTATTGATATTTGTAGTTATCAAACTGAGAACAATGTGGATATCAACTACTGCATATTTTCTGACTCACGCCTCAACCCTTCAACGAACAACCACCTTCTGTTCGCTTTCCTTTTCAAATCACTATTTTTCTAGTGTATCTGGCGTAATAGGAATGCATCCACGCACCATAATTAGAGACGTATCTGCTACAGGTAGACGAAATTGGCAAGAAGGAATTGGACCCTTTGAGATAAAGTGAAGTAAAATGGAGTGGTAAAAGATATATGTAAAGCAGTAAATATCAACCGTTTCTTCGGTGAAAGAAAAGCAAAAGCAGGACCAGGTAGTGCGAAAGGAGAGATTTGAAAAGGGCATTGCATAGGATTTAAAAGTATTTGGAAATGAAAAAGAATACATACCCTGATTTAAGACTATTGCTGCAGATTATCTATGTTATTGCAACGAAAACTCTAATTGCAATAACAACAGTTTTTGGTTTTCAAACAAGCTTTTTCAACAACTCGTAGTTACAATGGAATTTGTAAAAAGCTCTCCCAACAATTTATTTCCGCACTACTCTTTAAAAGTACAAGTATTATTTTTTAAAACTACGATGCTATCCTCTAAATTACTATTGAAGCACTACAATTAACTATCCAAGCACTAGTTATTAGTTTATATTATCACTACAATAATTTATATCAACAATACTTTATATCGACACCACAATAAAATTTATCACATCTTTCAAAGCTTTAAACTACAACATATTGTAATGAAAACTTAGTCAGAACTGCACTGAACTGACTAACGCTCATCAAAGCAATTTATATTTTATCCAATTGTTCGAGAATATATCCGAATATGCAAATAATATTCTCGAGATTCCCTATTGTAATTTTTAAATGCAAAGTCTTCTACCTGTCAATCAAGAGATCTTGCGCCACATGGCCTATCAATCATCTTTTGTGCACGAACCTTTCGTTTATGTTTTAATGTAATTATTTTGGTCGGGAGCAGACCAATCGACGCTACATTATTGTTGTTGAGGAAGTCCTTCACCCATGTTAATACTTCGAGGTTTTTGTGTCACTGACTTACTTACTTACTTATCTTGCGGTTGATTGATGCTTAATCCATCTCTGTTGCAATCTAGGAGTGACCTCCACAACCACAAACGGTTACGGTCACCTCTAACCGCACAAACTATTCTTTCACTATTATTGTTTATCGATGATATAACATATCGCCCACAACATTTATCGAATTTGAGAAATGGTGGAAATTACATAGATTTGATCTTGCTAAGAGATAAGAGACAAATGCACGGGTAAGTCACAACGAGCGAATTTAACAATGACAAAATATAAAAAATGTAAAAAAGGTAAGCATATAGAAAAACAATATAAAATTATAACAATATGTAAATACAAAAAAATATACACATACAAATTGTTGCGGGTGAATAAATCGTTAGATTGTTAAATTTGGAATTGCTTAAAAGGGGCGAGGATCTCGTAACAAACTAGAAATACACCCGCTAACTACAGTGGTAAGGAAGTTAATTCCTCTATAAACAAATAAAAAAAATCGTTACAAGTAAAGAAGAATAGATGAATGGGCGCCATATCGTCTGATCTAGCAGACGATCCTTTGGAAAATGAGTTTTCTAGTGGATCGATCCCGATTTATACAGCAACATAATGGAATGGAGTTTATTTTACAAAATTCTAAACTATATTTTAAGCAAGGACAACAAGCGCTTTCTTCTCACTGCGTCACCTAATTTCATCTCAATATAATAGTCATAACATTATCCCTGTAGATAGGTACATACAAATTTACATTACAGAAATTTACACAGTTACTTTTTAATATGACCTCATTATCGATCAAATGGAAAGTTAGAGTACATAATTATAATTATTTCCTTGTTTCATTAAATGTTATATCCAAATTTCTATTACAGTTTTTTTAATAAAATAAATCTTAAACTATAGAGGGTGGCAATAGTTTTATGTTATTAAATTAGGAAGGTGATAGAGATTGATTAGCTAAACCAAAAACCTATAAAGCATTTTACTCTGGAGAGCTTTTTAAATGTCCGATCTAGGTCAACTTAAGCAAAATTTTAGGACTGCTGTTTTGTCATATGTTTTTAAAGAAAAAGCTTACGTGTGCAAATGCTATCCTGAATCACATAACGCACATGCAATGATTTCACATTAAATGTTCGAAATTTCCACCGTATCTGCAAGCTCGTGGTTGGTATAATTCTAGGATTTTTTGTGCTTTCAAAAAACAACTCATTAAGCTCTAACGCGGCAAAGAACTTCAATTACCTAGATTCAATTACAATTAAGTCTCAACACTGCGTCGAAGTGTATTACCTAAGCACGTGGGTGAAACACACAGCACTTACACACACTTACAACATCTAACTCCGGTTACGAGGTATGTAATGAAAAAATACATTCAACTTACTGTAGGACATCGTACTCTGCGTCAAAGCTGAATTGTAACAAATGCAAAATTACATCAGACACCCAATACAGTCGACCACATCAGCATTATGGAATATTATTTTTTTTGTTGTAATTATTCTCTAAACATGCGAATTTAAGAAAACAATTTAAACTTATTTTACTAGCAGCTACAGTGTATTGGGTTATTTTGTTTGGCAGCAAAATTCCACTCTATTTCACTAATTCAAGTTTGTTGAAGGTCACAACTTAATTGGTCGACTTTAAAACATGATGTAGTTGTATTTTTTATTGTGACCTATTTAACATTGCAGTTATTTTAAAGCAATTTTGATACTATTTTGTGTGTCCGCTGGTAGTTAAACTGTTTGCTTTAGAACACGATTTATTAACAATTTTTGTTTATCTTATTGGTCTCTACACCCCCTTTAAATTAAGGACATAACTCTAATGTCATCCTGTATAAACAGGAACTGAATAAGAAAGAGGCATTCATTCATTCTCTCTTAAGTCGAACAACATGTACGATTCGAGCAATTCAGAATGCATTCATTCATTTCGAGATAGAACATGATAATTTTGAATCAAGATTAATTCTTTGAAAGTATAAGTTCAAGCAGTTCGAGCGGACCTTTCTTAGTTTCAATAGTGTATATCTTAACAAACTTAATTCAGAAACGTCGCAAAAGATCGTTTAAACAGCTTACAGCTTGAGCGGTTTGTCATTGTATTCTATTCTATACAAAGATCCGTCTTTGTATTCTATATAAAGATCTCAATTGAGTCAGGCTCGAGTTCGCTCTGCGACGGGTAACTAATTCCACCTATGTTTGATCCAAATCAATCTGTCCAAATTTCTACCTTTATTGTCGGGTCGTTGTCGATTCGATCCGCGAATATTACCACCTTTAATTTACGTTGGCTAATCTCATAGCCCACTCGACTACCCTATCAACGATCACCCTCACATGTATTCTCGTTACCTGATCACGATTAATGAATTTTTTTGTTTCCGTCCACTTTCTAGCTCTCATCCTTTCCATCACTTTTTATGCCTTTAGGGAGTATGTTATTGCTTTCATGGTTATTCATATCGAGTTTTTACTGTATCACGTAAAAATTAATGTTTACTTGTGATTTGATCGCGTTTCCTTTGTTAGCAGTATGTGCATTGTTACATTATAAACATTTAACATTGTATTTTATGTTATTATTATGTAGGTAAAATCATTTGTAGTTTTATTTTAAGAATTCCACTTAGATCACCAGATGTACCTTGATATAATTGTATTGTAAGAAGGTTAATTTTTCTTATTTGGGTTCATTGAAAAAGGTAGCTACTGCATTTTTAATTTGAATAATTTTTAATAAAAGGGGAAAAACTCCTCTAACTATCATGGAATTATATAGAAACATAAATATTGACAATATCACTATTATGTAATCAATAATTAATGTAAAAGCTTTCCTAATATAACACGATGGCGTTATAAAATTGACCGTTGCAATTTATATGTTTACCTAAAACTATTTATGGAAATTACACATACCTGCGTCTTTGTATTCAGATTTGTAGGGCGCAGTATTGAACTGTCTACATCTTGCGGTTTTTAAATAAGTTAATGATTTGAGTATAGTTCAACTATGTATTGTACAAAAAAATAACTATGGTTTTGTGGTTTAAGATTATTGTTCGAATTTCCTTTATAGAACTAAAAACTACTGGAATGTCATGCTACTATTCGTGAAATCATAATATAAAGACTAAATCCTTATTTATTGTGCAGTTTCAAATCAATTGTTTTCTGTCTTATATGACTTACATCTAAAGTAACGCAAATGCGTTACAAAATGTAAAAAAAAGAAAAAACTAAATTCCAGGGAGATATCCTAATTTGACCGTCAGTGCATAATATATTTCAAATTCTGTTAAAGAACTCACAGGACGCCGAGGGCTGGATTTAAAAAAATTGTAAATGTAAGCGACAATGCTTTGGATTTTATACAAGGGTAAAACACGAACCAATAAAATGTTGATTATACTTGGTTTAGTTTGAGTGACATATAATAAAATTTCATTTTCTGATATAACCTTAGTAGTTGAGGTCGATAATGTTGATTGCGGAGGTCTAGTGTCATTAGGACTGTGGAGTCAATCAGGCCCCGCCCACCATAGCGAACATGACAGAACCAAATTTGGCATCAATTCTCTTGAAGCAAGATCGGCCAGATAACATGAAGATTTAATGTTAAATCATCTAATAGATGCAATAACTTCTTCAATTTCACAAACACAATTTGCAAACAAAAGTTGGAGCCACAGTACAATCATTTTAAGCAAAAATATCAGGACCAAAACCAAATGGATTAAAACGACAAAATTCTGGCGGAATGTCCTCAAGAAAAGACACTGAATTAGAATTCCATTAACAAAGTTCAAACGCAGCCAAATTTAAAGGTTGAACAAGTGGATTTCTTATTTCATGCGCCGATTGTATAGTACCCAAGTCGACCGCAAAAGCATCAATATATACATTTAACCGTATAGCATTGGTAGTTGACGCAAACCGCTTACCTTCAGCAACAACTTGTGTTGAAGTTTTACTTAACATTTAATTCGTTCAAATGTGAACATATATCAGTGAAAAACATTAATTTCCAAAGCCATTCGACATCCAGTATCCAACTATATTAGCCCATAGTTTTTATTATAAAAGAAGTCTAATTTCATCTAAGCAGTTCACAAATCTTTGGAGGGAACTTTTCGCGGCTTAACCATTGAAAGTTTACATAGTAAACCAATATAGACCGAGTTTACGGCATGTAGCAATGCTAAAAATGTTTTTTTATTTAAAGCGCGAGTTACATATCCCCCATATTAAAAATACATATAAGAATAAATGTAATTATTATGTCTCTGCAATAGCATATTACATTGTATTAAATGAAGGTTATAATTAAAGGTTACTCAGAGTTCACGTAAGAAAGAAAACAACTACTTTGTATTTCAGACACAACCTGATACTGCAGGTGCAGAAATAATGAACTGCAGTTAAGCAGTCTTAATTAAAATTATTTAGAATAAGACATTGTACGAGTATCAAGAAACTGCAGACAGCAAGATCTGCACTTTCCCATAAGATGAAGTAAGACCAGAGGCTTCATAAATACTGTGAGAAGCTCCTGATCGTCAGTCAGTCTTCGAGCTTCATAACTTCAACGTTGTTAGTAGTTCAAGCTACTCATTGGTAATTATTATTAACTTTGAATATTTTTTTGTCAACTAAATTAAATCACGTTAATGAACATAACGTACAAGTTATTACAGAAGAAATAAACCATTTTTGCAAATACCGTATTAAAATAAATTTGATAGAAATGTTTTTGGAAATAAATGTTTTTAAAAAAAAAGCTCCCAAAGGCCCAAAATCTATTTCGCGTTCAGATATAAAAGGCATAACTTTTGTTACAACACTCAGAATGTCCTCCAAAGACCTGAAACCAGTCTTGGCGCATAAAACTTGCTAGTGGATAATAAAGTGAAGACAAGAAATTAAATGAATAATTTGTTTGGCATATAAATTGAGGAAACTATTTCTCTTTCCGATACTGTCTGTATGCCTTATTCCAAATTCCTCCTCTCTGAATCTATCTTCACTCCGTAGTCCAACCTCGAAACCTCAAGCACCGCAGACTTATTATCCTCCATGATAGAATTCACCAACCAAATGACTATAACTTCTTCCTAAAACCGAGATTAAGTTATTAATTCAACATTTTTGTCCATTCTATAGAAATCCAATAGTACCTTCTTCCTCAACAGGAATTTACACTTACGAGATATTCCCCTATATCACCAATATCTTTAATAACATCCAGTTTTTAGCAACACCACATTTCAATTCTTTACCAGTCGTGGTAAATTCCGGAGCAAATTGAATTTCTTCAACTTAATTTCTTCACCCTTATATCTATGCGCCTTACGGTCAAAACCTAAAACACCGACTCACTATATCTACTTCCATCAAAACACACCTCCTCTGCAGAAAGATTTCAAAACCAAAATACTCCTAGATGTCAGCATACCCCTCCAAAACATCAATTTTTTTTGTAACCAACTCACAAGATTTTCATCTACTCCTTACTGAAATAATGAACTCAAAACCCTATCCTTTTAGCTGCGACTACCAGCGTGAGAAAATACACATGTAAACTATAACTGATAATCTAAATAGCGGCGAATAGAATGAGAACAAAGCAGAGAGACTGTATACATACAGATCGTGGCTAATGTATGGAACGCTCTAATTATTTCAGAAACGGCTTGTGTGATGTATATGAAATTTGGTTTGTGGGGTTTGTGAAATAGGACCGATCTTAGGGTGATATACACGTTGTTGTCAGATCTTCCATTTCTCCGAAAATGTAGCGAACTTTGTTATTTCCAATGGATCAACTTGTATATTTTATCGTTTCTAAATTGCTTCGATATTCTAAATAATTTTTATGTAATACTCCGTATACCTAAATGTAACAATTTCCTACTTTAGTTAAATTTATGATATACATCCAAACTGAAATACTACATCAGGACGGTTGCTACGTACATTGACGTAGCCTAACACAAACCTCAGAGAAAGAATGACCGGGCACAATCGGCGAGTGGGCGGAGTATTACAAATACAAAAATTAAGGAAGGCCTGAAATAAAAAAAATACACGCACTCATCCATACTCATGACAAAATCTACAAAAAAAAACAAAAACAGAAATCTATAATTAAACAAAATACGTTACAAAGGCACAATAGTAACAACAATGAATAATCAATAACTACAATTTACAATAAAAAGAAAACCCAAAAGAAATCATTTGTAACATGGCGAGCTGTAGTTTTTAGGTCACTACCTCCCCCTATATTAATCGCCAAAAGAAAACCCAAAATTCCAACTCTAAAAATCACAGCTCCAAATTATCATCGTAAGCCTATAATCAAATACATACAGTTAAATAGCTACAGTGGTCCCCGTAAATAAAATATTAATAATTCATATCCTCTCACATACGGACAATCATTTTAACTACAAGGTCTTAATTTACAAAATTTCCGATTATAGCACCACCAACAACTCTAAATCGCCATCGTGAGAATAATACCTGAAATTCTCACGGTAAAGGATCAGGATATACACTCTAAAGTTTAGTCATCAATAAAAGAAACCGTACCCATATGTTGTTTCACCCCTTACACAAAACCCATATAAAGAATAGTGGATCAACATTCATCCACGTATCGCTGATGCTGGGCCTATTAACCCTCGTTAGGGCCGGAGTAGAGCAGCGGGACCTAGGACCACGTAAGTTGTGCCATATAAAAAAAGGAAAAGGCGGCAATCGCCTCATCAATTAGGGCCAAGGTGACAGGGCGGTCCTATCTACACAATGGCATGTGCGAAATTCTGAAGAACAGAAACACTAAAAAAAATACAACGGCAACGACGAGTAATTATTGTCGTCTATAGGACAACATTTAGTAAAAATAAAGTCGTTTTAAGAAATAAGAATTCAAAATCCAATCCTCCGTTATCACACATTAGATTAGAAGCTTGTACTACGGTTTATCGCATAGTACGATACCTTATTTCGACGAGTTTCTAGGTCGTAGCATTTAGGAAATAATTATACGCTATAATCATATGTAACAAGCCAGCGGACAACTAAAACAAGGTATAATTTAAAATGCAAACTTTCCAAATTCCCAGCAAATGAGTTTCATTGAAATATATTCATGAAAATATACAGGATGGTGTTGGAGTTTTGAAAAGTAAAAACAAAATCTATGTGAATGAGTAATGAATTAAAAGGAACAAGGTGTATTTTAATTTATGCCGAAAATAAACGTAACACGATTATGATTGCAATAACATCTGCGTCAACTTTGACGTTTCTGGTTTTTATCGTTGGTCTTTACTAAAAGTGTAAATGAATCATTTGTCTGAAAAGGAATGAACTGAAGTATTAATGACTTTAGGATATGGCGATAGGCGAAGAAAAGAAACTTGTAATATGTTTAATAATTTATACCTTAACAGAAATTCCCCAACAAGGTCTACTGTGAGTAAATTGGTAAGAAAGTTTAATGTAACTGGTGCAGTAAAAGACATGCCCAAACAAGGGCGCACAAAAATGTAACAACGGAAGATGTATCGTTAGATATTTGTGTCATGATAGAAGAAGATCCACACTTGAATATTAGACAAATAGCCAGGGACCTTGATATTTCACAACGATCTGTTCAAAGAATTTTACATAATAATAAATTTCATCCATACAAAGTAAGATTAGATAATGATTTTGATAGACGAGTAGAGTTTGCTGACACAATTTTGGAAAAATATTACGATAGAAGCAATACAAAATTTTTAAATACTGTTTTGTTCTCCGACGCGGCAACTTTTTGCATTAATGAAACCTATTTAAATAGGTATAATTGTCGATATTGATCACGTCATAATCCTCGATAGATGCGCGAATCCCACACTTAATACCCGAAAAAGCATAATGTTTGGGTTGGTGGTAACAAATAATTGGACCTTTTCCATCGAAGCAAATTTAAATGATCTGTTTTATTTAGATTTGTCGCAAAACAGTATTATTACCGAGTTGGCTCGGTTATTGACTAACCCAAGTAGGCATTTTCCATCTTTTAATTTAGAAATTTCATTCTTTGGACCTTTTTCATCAAAGCGAATTTAAATGATCTGTTTTATTTAGATTTATTACAAAACAGTATTATTCCTGAGTTGGCTCGGTTAATGCATAATCCAAGTATGCATTTTCCAGTCTTTTAATTTAGAAATTTCACTCTTTGTAACTTTTAGACAATAACAATACCCCAAACAATGATGTTTGGTTTCAACATGATGGAGCTCCACCTCACTATGCTGTTCAAGTAAGAGAATACTCAAATAATGTGTTTCCTAGAAAATGACTTGGAAGACGTGGTTATATCGACTGACCCCCACGATCATCCCATATGAATCCTTTAGATAAATTTCCATGGGGTCATTTCAAAACACAGTTTATAAAAATAAACCTGCTAATACTCAAGAATTAAAAAATAGAATTACTGGAGAGATAAGAAGAATAGAGCAGAGAGGCATGTTGTAAAATGTATTATGTAGTTTTAAAGATCGTATGGCTTGTTGTTTGGAACTAGATGAACAACATTTTGAGCATCTACTCTAAATGCTTTTGATTTATGTTTGTTATTCAAATTTCAACATTTAATATTCATATAAATTTATTTTTAAAAGTGTTGTTTACCATTTACCTTGAATTAAGGTAACATAATACACCTATCTTGCCAAATGTCAGGCGCAAGGGTAACTAAACGAGGATTTCCAGTTGCGACAAAAAGTCCGAGGTAATTTTGAATGGAAAACAGCTTATGCGTAAGGAAACCTTTAAAGGCAAAGCGACTAGTAGAGTAATTTGCTGTGGGTAGATTATGAGCTTGGGTCGGGGTTGAGCTATGACCAAAAGTAAAGTGAATATGGTGCCGCCACCGAATTTTTGAATACAACTAATGACTAAGATTAGACTCTTTGTATAAGGAGAATGTGGAAAACTAAGTCCTATACCGCTGTACAAATGCTTTGCATGAATACGACCTTTACGAAATACTTATCCACTTTCACCTTATAGCTAATAAAGATGCACTGCTACTTCTGTAATTAAACAAAACCAATACTAGCACAGTTTGTGCGTTCTGTTAATTATCACCATAAAATTTTATAGATATTAAAAACCAAATCTCATCACATTCAAAATAATAATCATAGACATGACAAAAATAAGTTTCTATTCTCTTAATATCCCAGTTAGCAAAACTATCTATTTACAAAAGATTTCTTAACGAGTGCACATCATTAATAATTTGATTTAGTAATATTGTTTCCTACATCTTAAAATTTTTTTGCAATTACTTTTCATACTGATATTTAAAATTTGCATTATGAAAATGACTAATGATATACTAACAAGATTTTATTTAGTCTTGAGTATTACTACGATAGACTTCACATATAAGTATTAATTCCACATAACTTCCTCGTTATTTCTAAGTTTCAATTAAGCATACATAACCTGACCAGTGAACAAAGAATTTTTGAATGTCAGTGTTTTATTATTAATAATCAATACTATTTAAGATAAAATATTTTAATTTCCTGGACCTACTCAACAATTATTAGTTTTTCTATTTAGGTATATTAAATTTATTATTTCAAAAAGCTAAACCATTTTTGCATACTGCCCTTTATAAATTTCAACAGCACTTATCAAAAATAAAAATGGAGTCTTTATAAAGTTCTCTTCAAAATCACACGAATATTATAAGGTCAAACAACGTTACATAACGTGGAAGTTTCCAATTTGAACAAAATTTAAAAAACACTTACTTGATTGGAATCCAGATGTAATCAAGACTTGCACGTTCCTTCAGAGTAAACAACATATGAGATGTTCAATAACTTACGAAGATATCTACGATGAACTTAAACCATTCCCTGAATTTTATGTGAATCTTGAAGCTTTCTAATACTATCACGAAATTGATTGTTATTTCTCAAATCACCTACTATAAGCCATAACCAAAAATCTTACCGTAGGTTAATTCATCAACTCCAAATTAAGTTCCGGAAATTCTAACATTTTAATATTCAAATTAGAACCTGTAAATTCCTACATCTATCTACATTACTTGGTTGCACTACAAAAAAAATTAACAAAATACCATGAATGTATTCTTACACGATGTATTCTAAAGGGTGTCCCAAAATTTACGCAAGATTTGAATTAAATATAAAACACATTTATTTTTCTTTAAATTATAATTTTTTTAATGAATCATAAAGTACACACAATAGGGTTATCTATGAAATAACACATCGGACAAATGCCCTCCACGGCTTTGCTGACACATACGCACTCTTTTGTCGAAATTTTCCATGACAATTGTGCATAAATGGAGCCAAATTTCAGTAATGCAGCGTTGAATTTCTCCTTCAACGCACGGATTGTTGTGGGCTTGTTGGCGTAGGCCTTTGATTTCAAATAACCCCATAAAAAATCCAATGATGTTAAATCGCATGATCTAAGGGGCGAATTCTGATCACCGAAACAAGAGAGAACACGACCAGGAAATGTCTCATTCAGTAATTGGATTGTTTCACGGGCTGTATGGCATGTGGCACCGTCTTGTTGAAACCACATGTTCTCCACATAAATATCATCCAATTGAGGGAGAAAGAACTCTCTTATCATGTGGCGATATCGAGTACCAGTAACAGTCACTGCTTGACCAGCCTCATTTTCGAAAAAGTATGGCCCAATAATGCCTCCAGCCCAAAATCCACACCAAACAGTGACACGTTGTGGATGCATTTTTTTTTCGACAATCACATGTGGGTTCTCTGAACCCCAAATGCGGCAATTTTGTCGATTAACAAAGCCATCAAGGTGAAAATATGCTTCGTCGCTTAGGATGATTTTTTTCGAAAAATCAGGGTCTACTTGTTGATGTTCGATAATCCATTCAACAAACTCTCTTTGCTGGGCATGCTCATTAGGTTTAAGTTCTTGTGTTAATTGAACTTTGTAGACATGGAGCCGCAGATTTTCAGTGAGTATACGCTGTAGAGAGCTTCTTGAAATTTGCAGTTCTTATCCACGTCGTCGAATTGATGTTCTTGGGTTTTCACCAACACTGTCACGCACTGCTTCGATATTGACATCTGAACGGCTTGTTTTTGGACGACCAGAATGTTTAGCATCACCAGTACATCCAGTCCTCCTAAATTTTTCAATTACTCTCTTCACAGTTGACGAAGTTAAATGAACATTCCGACCGTATTTTGTACGAAATTTTCGAACTGTGGCCGCTAAACTTTCATTATTTTTGAGATATTCTTCAACAATGAAAACACGTTGTTCTGTCGTGTAACGCTCCATTTCTACTAACTCTAGACTGTCAGCTGTTAAACTGTTTATTTTTTTAGGGTTGCCAACAGTTTACTGCACAAATGGCAGCAAATTCAAATCTTGCGTAAATTTTGGGACACCCTTTAGTTGTTTTTTACTTTTTTCTAACGCGGCACCAAGCATAATTGCTCAGAGCCATCTTCCCGATCAAAACTCACCTTCACAAGCAAAAGCTATCGTGAAAGTGTTTGTCAAATAGACAACTGATTGTCAATTCGATAGTTACAACGATTATTCTATTTGTAGGAGGAGGGAAATCTTGAAATGATTCGTATAACAGTTATTTTTTGTCACCGCGCAATTAGAAATGATGCTCACAGTTTTATAGCATAAATTAGATTAATACAACAAGTAATAAATACATGAGGTAAAACAGAATCATAAAATTAATCACTACTTGGAAATTTACGATGATGTAAGACTTGAACTAACCTTCTATCAAAATAATAGCACAGATATCCATAAAAATACTGCTGAAAAATAAATTTGTTACAGTGTTGCATTTAGGAATATGGAGTATTACATAAATGATTTAAAATATAGTAAGCAAATTAAAAACGATAAAATATGCAGGGAGATCTATTTGAAATAACAAAGTTCGTTACATTTTCGGAAAAATGGAAGATCTGACAACAACGTGAATACCACTGTAAGATTGGCCATATTACACGACCCCCAGAAACCAAATTTCATATATATCGCACAGGCCGTTTCTAAAATAATTAGAGCGTTTCATGCATTAGCCTCACTCTGTATATAAAATTTATTTAGACTGTGTAACTAGGATGGGTTTTCTTTCCAAAACCAAACTGGTTCTCCTTAAAGCTTTCCTAGACCTCCAACGAAACCCCACAGCACGTATTCTAAACACACATATTACCTTCTCAATCACAGCTCCTTATATGGAACTACATTTAAACATGAGACTTAAAACTAATACTCATCTTTCCAAACTCAGATCAAAAACTAACCCTATCTTTAATAATAATCAGACGTGCCTTACCAAAACCCATATACCCAAATAAACCTATATTCAGACTGATCCTTCACTAAATCATATCCCCAATCAAATGTTACGCAGTTGACTACTGGTTTCCCATAATATCTCCTTCCACCAGCTGCTCAATAAACACCATTATTCAACCCATCCTTTTGTACTCCTTAAGAATCTACCGAAACTTCTCTAGATCCGCTTTACTTACTCTGCTCCAAATACCCTCTATAGAAATTCTCTTAAACTCAACTATACAAATCCGCACGATAGGGCCTTACATCCTAGTGAATAACTGACCTGACCAAAACCGAAATTAAATTCAGAATCCATATTTCACTTACACAGTCCTGGCACCAACATCACTACCGGCAAACGTACATAAGAAAGTTTCTTGGAGATTACTAAGATCTCATCCCTTTATTCGGCAGATCAACATTCTAATTCTTAACGAGGTACGGTAAATTCCGAAACTATCCGTATCTTTTTTACCTAATTCCACCTCCTTATTATCAATGCTTAGATAAATCACACCAAGAAACTTCCAATTCTCTAATCTACTACTGTCCAGTGACCGCACATCTCCAGGCAAACCTTAAAACCGTGCTGCACCTAGACCTTCTCAGTTATAAACTTTATTTACAAATATTTAATAAATAATATTCATATAATTTGTTAAATATTTGTAAATAAAGTTTATAACTTATAAGTTAATAAATAATATGAATATTAAATTAACTAGTAATTATGGAGTATATGCGTAATTGGAAATATATTTATAGAAGTGACATTTAAACGCCACTTTCAATAGATAGTTTAATAGTAGAGAAAAAGTAAATCAAACGCCAGTAAAAAACTTTTACTAAAAAATGTACACATCGCAATATAACTCTCAACTGATGTTTAAAAATGTTTCTGAACACTAAACTGAAGTTCAGCATATAATAAGTAATAAAACATGAAAAAAAAAGTATTGCAGCGGGCTACTACTACCGCGTTTCACCAATTTAAAACAAGTAATAACAAAAGTCTTTATTACTCACTGTTCACAAGTCTAATTAACAGTACATGCCTTATTTATAGATGTTTTCAGTCTAATTAACAATGAAGCACTATCACACTAATGAATTTACAAGCACTAATATCTTTTTAAACTAAATTCTTAACCATAGGTCTGTTAACAACACTAACACAACTATTTATTTATTACACTTTTGTCTATTTATGTATTCTACAAGCTGCATGTACATTAGACACGTTCATATAATATAACATTTATGTTTACTCTTGGACTTCCAAAAGCTCAACTATTTAACTTTACACGATATAATTATATTCGACATTCTGATATAGACTAACTCTGTACTTCACCATCGGTCTTATTTATACCCTGAATTAAAAAAATGATTCATCTTCCAGTAATTGCTAGAAAATTCTCGATCCCTGAAGAATATACAGTGCTTACGGCGCATGTGCGTTTGACGCGTTGCCTAATAGTAGCTCGCAACAGTATTTCTTACAATATTACCCGAAAATTGATTTTGCAAATTGAACACGTTAGTGATGGTGTTATACATGTTCAAAGAAAGAACTTACTAGAAACGTCTTAAATTTTTATTCTGTAATGCATATTTGAGGCTTTTCTTAGGTAGTTTTTCACTAAAGAGCTCTATAATATCAGAACGGTTATTGGGGCGCCTAGCTTAGAAATAAAATATGAGGATAAAAATGAGAATTTATTTCAATTGTCCTTTAACCAGAATTCACAAGCTGCTTAGCGCTAAATCCAATCTAACAAAATAGAGACGCCACCATAAACTATCAAAGCTCCTTAACTACAAGCTGTATAGTATTATTGAACTGAAATTTACTATTTCTACCAACTTTTAAATCTAAGGGATGCTCGATAACACAAATTCCATATAGTAAACCGTTCAGAGAGCGGTCAAAACTGTTTTCATATTTCCGCAAGATAAGGTGAGACAAATTTGTGGGTTATTAAGGAAAACTTGGGTATTGGAGGGCAAAACACACTTTGCAGAGCCATAAGCTATTGTTATTGGCGCAACTGATATATGTCTCTAGAGAAAGTAATAAATATGCTAAATTACAAAAACTTAATTTACTTTCCGATGTAAATATGCTGGAAAAAGACATTTTAATAAATGATATTAAAATTGGTTTGTAAATTTGTAAATTATATATTTCAAGCATGTGCAAAAAACTTTAGTAAGCAGCCAGCAACATTCGTCATCAATTCTAAGTTTCCTGTTGAATGAAAAGCTGAATGAGGGTTTAAGCGCTTAACTTATATCAACTTTGACTTGTCAATTTGCAAAAGTTAAAGTGAGTTGCAGCTGCTTCAATATTTTTAAATGCCAAAAGAACTTTTGAAGGGAATATTTTTATTAAAACTATGGTCTGATAAACTAGAACCATCATAAACTTTAAGGTTACTTTAGATAACTTAGAACACTTAAGTGCGTTGCATCTTTGCATTCATGATCTACAAGGGTTATTCCAAAAATTCCCCAGAATGTCGTTGTAGCTCCATTACCACAATATAACTACACATTTACCTGATCGCCTTCAAAGTAGGCTCCTTCAGAATACACACACACACACACACACACACACACACACACACACACACACACACTTACTCCACCGCTCCTACCATTGCTGGAAACAAAAATAAAAATCGCTATATCTTCCAATTACATAAAGAGGCCGCAACGGGCGACTTTCAGATATCACATTCGTCGATACCGAGGTCTCTGATTAAAAGAAAGTTGCGCGATAGGTCAATCCGACAATGGGAAGAGAGGTGGAACAACGCTGCCACGGGCAGGTTGACTTACAAATTCATATCGAGCATTGTAGCTAGAGATAAAATGGTACAGCTGATGACAGGACACGGCGCCCTGAAAGCGTATTTGTAAAGATTCGGTTTAACCGATAACGACCGCTGCGAATGCGGCGAGGGGCGCAGAAAGCGCAAAGCACGTGCTCTTAGACTATCCACTCGAGGTGGCAAATCGAGGGTTAGCTGATGTGAAATTAGCTATCGTAGGACTAGCATGACCAAAGAGCCTACAGGAAGTCGGGGAAGTGGCTAGCCAGAAGGCGTTCTAGACAGTCTTTAAAGAATTTGCGGGATGGGTCGCGAGATTGGATGGCGATAACCGTGTGTAAATCGGAGGGTGAGGGGAGTGGGAGAGAATTGAAAAATTTATTTCGACTTGGTGTGAAAAATGATATGATGAGCATGATTTAACCGAAACCTTATATTAATAATTTTAAAAAAAAATTTATAATAATAATTAACCAAAAGTCTAATATGCACGACTAGCCCCCAACACCACTAAAACAATCACTGTTCCACCTTATATGCGCGGAAAATCGGAATCGAGAATAAACTAAAACAAGTAAATAACAACAAACTAAATCAGAAAATGCTCGTTAATTTAAATAAAAAAAATAAATAAATAAAATAAATTAGAATGAAACCGTGCGGCCTTCCCAGGACTTTTAAAGTGATAGTGATTGTGAACCCCCAGAACGTTTAGTGCATACCCACCAAGACTTTAATAGTGCACATCCATCTCCCCTTAGCTGTAAGATATCAATAGACGTAAGAAGACGACCAGATCTTCGGTTGCTGGAAAAAATTTATATACGAGATAGGAATAAAATTGTGGCGGCTGTACTCGCATAAGCATAGATTTTGAAATAATTTAACGAGCACTTTTTTTTTTACGTGTAATGGCGCTAGCCATCATAATGCTCATGCGAGTGCAACTGATAATTTGGGCGATGCTTTTGCCAATTTATGCACTGTTACATGCTTTGCTTATTTAGATATTTATTTATTTATATATTATTTTATGTTTATTTATATACTTACATTATATTAATACTGATTTTATATTTATATTTTTGCCTGTATTTTTGTTTTGATTTTATTTGCTTGACGTTTTTCCGTCAATTTTTGGTGGCAGTATATATAAGAAAGAAGATTGTACTTGTAATATGTCGGTTAGGAAATGATAGGGAACGCTAGGGACAAATTTAGGATGAAATTAGAATAAATACTTAGACCAGGAAGGCTTAATTTATAAATTTATAGAGCAAGTAAGATAGCTGGATTCACTATTAAAAATATTTGGCGAATGCTTAGAAAATCTGAATCAATTTTTAAAATTAGTTAGCTAACTTTGAATAGTTTTAAGCCGACCCTTCAGGTCGCACCGGTAAAAGTAGAGCAGGCGACTGTTATTCGGTATTATGGATCCCTCCCCTTTTACTTTCGCGTGTGTCTTGTTGATCGAACACACTCCAAAATCAACGCTAGGGATACCATTATTCAAACCCTATTTTTAGTTTTTGTTTCAGTTTGTTAGATTTTTATTTAGGATGGATTAATTTTGAAGTTAGATTTAAGTTGATGCACGTTTATATTTTCGTGTTTAAACCCAATGTAGTACCTTCGGGTGGATCATTGGGGACGTGGCTGCAAGTATAGCGGTCCTTACTCAAATTATAATGCTATATCTCAGATCATTCTAAATCCGCTGAGTACGGAAGTTGGTGAACGAGAGGAACATCATTTGCTGCAAACAATTTCTATACAACAATCGATGTGTGAGAGGGAACATTGTCGTAATGCAGTGATCATCTTTCTTGCCATTTGGCGAGAGGTTTTTTTAGGAATGCCTTCCTCAGTCTTTTTAAAACTTTCACGTAAAAATAGCCATTAACAGTTTGTTTAGGTGGTACAAACTTGGTCGTGAAAAAGACGTTGTATGCTATTTTGATGACCACATCTTTGTTTCCCGATCGTAACCATACACCCTGGTCACGTTCCCAGTAACAATTGTCTTAAGAAATATCGGGTTCTCTGTGCCTTTTTTTAAATACGTGGCCGCAGTAAACTGCGGTGTATCCATTTGACCATTGGGTCCGGGTATAGCAGCAACGGGACAAGATTTGCACTGCCACGTTTCATCTTCAAATCATTTGACAGGATTGCGCGAATGGATCCATGAGGGGCCACTTCTTATACCAACTCGTCGACAGCCATTTTTCGGTCTGATCTGATTAACCGTTTCATTTGTTTGATAATTCCTTTGTTTATGAAGGTTTCCCACTGTGGATCTCGTCTTCCAGAGATTCAAATCTAACTCAAAATCTTAAAAACCACTCGTTATCGAATGTATTATTTAAAGAATCGTCACCGTAAACTGTTTGTACGGCTAACAAAGTCTCTGAAATAGATTTCTAAAATCTGTACATGAACTTGATATTCGCCCTTTGCTAGAAGTTTGACATCGCGCTAACTGATCATCACACACTCACACTTTCAGCTGCACTGCTGTCAACCTCCCCGTTACAAAATAAATTAATCATATGAAATTTTGGGGACATTTTGACTAACCCTTGTATTTCATTTCTAGAATAGGGAATTGGGAATATAAATTCGAAATAGGGTAGGGTTATGACGATTAGGGTGAGCACGTACATTTTATGTGAAGGGTTTCTTACAATTAAATATTACCTTCTGCAATTAATATTTATGTAGTTACAGTACTTGTGTCTCCACAATTTCAGTAGTGGGAACAAGAATCAAAACTTTAACCTTTTTAGAATTTATGTTGTTAACCTAACCAATTTTGAGGTTAGAAGCACGTTTTTGATTTACACAAAACTAAGTATTTTGTTTTACTTGTGATTATTATTGGTGTTACGAATTAGAATGGATAATAAAGTGGATAAAGTTGTAAGCAATGCAAGTTTTGAAAATTTTATGCAGGAGTACATGGAAAAGAGGCGAAGTCTTGAGAAGTCCTCCTTTAAGATTACTGTTGTTTACCAATTTATGGATACAGTAATAGCTTTGTTTCAACAAAACGTGCAAATTCTCCAAATGTTGCGATCTAACAAAGAAGAATTTCAACACGAGGTTAAAAATTTTAAAGTTGTGCTTAATTTGTTGCAAAGAATAGACAATCCTTATTGAGAACAATGTGCAGTATCAACTTGAATTTGATTATAACAATTACAAACTACTGCAATGTTACAAAATTGGGAAAAATGAATCTACACTTCAAATGGCAGTTACTAATATGATCGATGCAACTAAATTTTGGATAAATGAACGCATTTCAGAAATAAATAGCTGGGAAAAATTTGAAAATTCGTTTAAAAAGACATTCTTGCTTGAAGGTGGTTTAAAATGTACAATCGTGTTTAGATTCCTAAAGAAATGGTAAGTAGCAACTTCTATAAAAAAGTTTCACTTTCTAAAGAGCTTAACCTATCCTTTGAAGAAATTAAAGAACAAGTCGTCATAGAATTTTTCTTCGGGAACTGAGCAATTTTAGAATGTCAAAACATTGTTTAGATGAAGACAACTTAATAAGGAGACTATTGAATTTGAAAGAATAGATTTGTCTAGATAGAGTAGAATTAGGAATGACATTGAAGTTAATAAATCAATACCAGAATCTAAAAATTCGAAACAAAACCTTCTAAAAGAGAATGTATGTTTTAGTTCCTCCGTTGTTTATTCAGCGATAAAAACAGATGTATCAACTACAATGACAAGGGGGATCGATTGACAAATTATCCGAAGCCGTTAAAACAGAAAAGTTCTTATGTTTGTGGTTCTTTCAACCAACAGAAAAGAGATTCTTCACGAAATGTATTTTCAAAGGTGAGTAGATTCTCGATTAGGAAATGAAGATATCGTATCAAATAATGTTTTATTTGTAGAAGATGTTCCTATCGTTTCAGTTTTTACTTATGCTAATAGTGCCCAATTTATTAAGAATTTAGCAAATTTTAACTTAGATTGTATTAAGGATACAGGAAGCCCAGTTTTATTTATTCCTTTCTCCTCTTTGAAATCTGCAGGCTTTGATTCTTTTGATAAAAATTATTGTATTAATATATGCTGTGTTGATAAGGATAAATTCGATTTGTTAAGCACCGTAAGTCTGAAACTTACAATTAGTGGTATTCAAACTGACCTAGAATTCGATGTTTCATCTTGTTAAACTTGTTACGGCTAAAAGAATCGTTGGACTGTTAAATTTGCCCAGAAGAAACAGGAATCCCGTAACAAATTAAGTGTGCATCGGCTAATTACAGTGGCACGGGAGTGGGTCCCTATATAAATAAATAAAAAATCGCTAAACGGAAAGATAAATAGTTGTAATCACAAAGTTACGTTACCACTAACGTTTACCGTGAAAAGCATTTTATGTACTAAATTAATGGGCGCCAACTCGCCTGGCTTATGAATGATCCTCTGAAAGACGAGTCTTCCAAGGGGATCTTGTTTATGTCGGCTGGAGTTCTTTTTACAACCAATCTACAATTTAAACAAAGCAAACAAACAACTTTTGCTCTCTGTGCCACGTAATTCTATTTTACTACAATAGTTATAATATTTTCCTTGTAAACAGGCATATAGAAGACAACAAAAGCGCTTAAATTTCATAAAAAATTTAACTTTGCCCGATTATAACTTTATTTCTGTAAACGGGTATACATAAGATTTTAAATTACATAAACACACTCAATTTTGGATCTAGCATCACTTTCAAATAACCAACTAAAGCCTTTATACACGTTTTCAACCTTTTTATAGTAAATTTCAATGTCCAGTGTGGCAGATCTATATCGTACAATGATGGCAAACGCATTATAGTTTCATCAATGTCTACTTTAACAAACTTAGTGCGTAAGTACCACCAACAAAACAACAGCAAAAAAGTATATAGAACTAGCTAACAAAAGTTATAATGACAAAGACTTTTATTGATCCAGGGTTGAATTCACTTTCCAACAAGTAATTTATTTCCCCTAGGCGAGATTAGAACCAGTCTGTATAAATTTTTATCTTGATTGTCGGGTTATTGCCGAATGATCAGCGGATCTCACCACATTTAACTCCCCTTGGCTAATTTTATAGTCAAAGGGGTTTTCTCGACCACTTATCAACGTTATCCTCTACCTATGTTATCGTTAGTGGCTCATAAATAATTAATTTTTTTTCTATCTGTTTCGCGGGTATGTCATTGTATTCATATTACATAACGTGAAAAATGCGTGACACCATAAGGTTTGGTACGTGATTCTCATGTTACCAATCTGTGAGTGAGTACATTGTAACATTTAACATCGTATCGTATTACTTATTATGTCTGGTTAGAACATTCGTAACATGATATCCGCGATTTCTGCTAGGTCATCGGCGGTAACTACTACTATTCGGTTTCTATCTAAAGTAACGCAAAAGCGTTCTATGCTTTACCTTATAAATATTAGCTTAGTAGAAATTTTCTGCCTAAGAGGAAATTTCAGATAACAATTCTAAGGAATTGTGCAGCCTATTGAACCTTCAGAGGATGTCTGTATGAATACAACTATTTTAAGTAGTGTGAATTATAATTAGGTTGAAAAAATTTTATTCAACTTAACATTAATCCTGAAATTAGACAAGAGTTTTTGATGCACCCCATGCTTATTAATGAGCCCAAATACTTAGCGGACGGTTAGCAGAATATAAATTGAAAATTATTAAAAATCCAAACCATGTGCTATTATATCTTAAGCCGAGAAAATTATCTTCCACTAAAAATTGCTGTAACCAATGTGATAAAGGAGATGCTCGGAAATAACATGTTTCGCAAAAGCCATTCTGAATATAGTTTTCCTATTGTGTTAATAAAAAGAAAGATGAATATCGTCTGTATGCAGATTTTTAGAGCTTGAACATAGTGATTTTGCGTGGCAATTTGCTAATACTTCATACTGAGGATTTTATCGATCAATTTAAGAACAAGGAATATTTTACTTAAAAAATGAATTTTTTCATGTTGATGATGATCCTGAATCAATTATATACACATCATTTCTCATGCCAATGGAACAATATAAGTATCTTAAAATGCTCCTCGTTTTAAAAAATAGTCTTCCGGTTTTTATCGTTATACAAATCTCCTCTTAGAAAATCTCTTGGATCAACATATTTTAATAGCTACTGTGAAATTGAAGAAAACTTTGATATTTCAAAATTTTTTTTATACTTTTAGTGTAAAATAAACTTACATTAAGGTTAGACAAATGTTAATTTTTGTTTACTAAAATTTCTGTCTGGATTATGTTATTAAGAAATTACAAATTAGTCCTAGTTGTGAACATACAAAAGCAATACATAATTTTCCTATTCCCAGAAAATCTAAGCAGCTAGAAAGGCTTTTTAGCTTAGCAGCATACTTTTATAAATTCATAAAAATCCTTTCCATTTTTGCACATCCTTTGTACAATACATTAAAAAGTATTGCATTCTTTGAGTCCAATCAAGGCCATATTGCTAATTTCAATAAAATTAAGGAAATTCTATCTTCGAAACCAGTATTAGCTATACATTCACCTGTTACGCTGCAAAACCGTTTCACAAAATTATTTTAGTAATAATTATTGTAGAGGATTTTTGTATAATTAATGTAGGGATTTTACACAAACTTGTGTAATTTAGTTAGAAAATAGGTCATGTGAATTATCTTCGCGGGTTTTAGAAATATCTTTATTATTATGGTATCGTGGGAAAACAATGTTAAACATAACTTCTCACGATTCGTAATAGACCTATATTGCCTTTCTATCAATCAAGACGACAAAGGAAGAAGGGTTGTGGTTTACAAGTTGCGGGAAAAGCACGGCCATGATCATTCCAGTTTTATTGTTAACCGCTTGTGCGTATCTATCCGTCGATTCCTTCGCCAAATCCTTCTACCGTACCTTACGTTATGTGTTTTTCCTGCTTACGCTTGTGTTGTAGACAACTGTAAAATATGGACTAAGAAAAAGCGTTGAACAAACTTACGCTTCGTACAACCCTGAGATAAAGAACGATTATTGATTAATCAGTTTGTTAAAATGCATTACTTTAGAGGTAACCGAATTATTAGTTAACTTACATTGTAAAGTAAATTTTTTTACTTTCGTTCTAAATTCTGTAAAACTAAGTAAGCCATCTGCGCGAGTACGCGATTCATTACAGTACCTTAATCTTTGCTTAACGTATATAACAATGTCGCTAAATTTGGTGATACTAGTATTTAGAATGCACTAAGTATGTATTTAATAAATATTTTACTATGCAAGTGTAGCTCTTTTCGAATATAAATAATAATAATAATACTTTTTTAAAATTCATTTGGTTTAAAAACTAAATTCCGATATCTACTACATACAACTTTATTTGGGTGGCTTCCATATTAGCTTCAAGATGGACGACTGCCTGTTTGTTTTGATTAACACTTCTGATTTACAAGTTTTTACTTGGCAAAGTGAATTAGCCATTAACTTAACTACCTTTTCTAAAAATAGTTTATAATTTAGTATTTATCTATTGATCCTTTTGTTGTCAGTATAAAAGCAAGATCAGGGATGGACACGAACCGAACAGGTTCGAAATTCGGTTCGAGGTTCGGTTCGATTTTTCGAACCGAACCGAACCGAACCGGACATTTTATTTTCGAACCGAACCTCGAACCGAACCGGCAAATTTTTCGAACCGAACCGAACCTAGCTCAAGGTTCGCTCCGGTTCGGTTCGAAAGGTTCGATTTTTTAAATAAAAATTCAGTTTAACAATTTAATTTTCACTAAAAACATGTCAATCTTAATTTCTTTCAAACGCACATTTTAAAAATCTCTAGTAGCAAGCATATAAGAATTAGAACGATTTTTTAATGTACATGGTCATTGAGTTTTAAGGCAATAGGTAAATAATCTAATAGGTATTAGTGATACATATCTAATAATTTTGTCATCGAGCCACGTTTGTAGATCAAAAAATTCTAGATTAGTTCGATTTGTTTAATGCTCCTTATTTCAAATTGTTGTTTGTTTATAACTAGTATTAGATATTGGAGAAACCCGAAATGATTTTGAAAATTTGATTTTAAAAACAAGTTTATTTTATTTAATGAACAGAAGTCGTGTTGAAAACCATCTTAAACATATACCAGCCGAGGTCACGGTCTAGAGACTACAAAAGTTTTCAGAATAAACGAAACAATTTAATTTTTAATTAAGCATGTATTACTAATCCATCATTTTGAATTTTATACTTTTATACGAAAACCAGCTCTCTATTAATATTAAAAAATGTGACCTTGTAGCAAAAACTAATCTCCTTTTTTGTACATAATCGCTCAACAAATGGTGTTACAAAACGCATGGTACGATAATATTTACGGTTTATTTATTGTGGCCATTACCAACGCCCTTAGAAGTAGCCGATACTCCAAAAGAATGACCCCAAACTTTCTCTCACGACCAAGGGTTGAAATGTATGACTCATAGGGGCATCAACTTTTCAATCAATATCGACATAAAATAACACAGTATAATTCAAATAATAAGCAAACATAATGCCCGTGCCATAAATACTGTTATATTTTATTATGAAAAACGTAAACACTGTTTGAGGTAGATTTACGATTCTTTCCGAGAACCATCTGATATTGTCTTTTAAAAGAAATAATAATAAAGATAAACTGACAAACAGCTTTTTGTTTGTACTGTATAAGAAATCAGCAACACCTTATTTATTGTCTTGATACTTTTTTTATACTAACTAAAACTAAAATAAAAGTAATCGCAAAGATCGTGTGATATTGTTCTTCCACGGTAAAATGACATTAGTAAAATTCGTCAATTATTAACACATGCTAAATTTTAGAGGTGGTTTTCACTATTAACCTAATTGTAATTACGCTTTGTTAAAGAGAGTACGTATTGAAAAATCAAACCTGGACAAATAGTATTAATATGATTTATGCTACTAAAATCTAAAACATATTAATGTTGGGTTTATTTGAAAATAGCAGCTACTAAATATAAAAACTACATTAAACGTTTAAATTGTTGTAGTTGAACGTACTAGTTGTTTAAAATATCAAAATGTCGAACCGGTTCGGTTCGGTTCGAGGTTCGGTTCCTTTTTTTCGAACCGAACCGAACCGGAATATATTTTTTCGAACCGAACCTCGAACCGAACCGGACTAAAAAGTTTTCGAACCGAACCGAACCTAGGGCTAGGTTCGGTTCGGTTCGGTTCGAATCCATCACTAATTGTGTTATAAAAATATTTTATCTACTCCTATTTAGTTATAATACCATTATTCATAAACTTTTGAACAAGTAATAGTGTTCATAATTAAACACCGTGAGTTATGAGCGTGAGTTATAATAACTCACGCTTCCAGCTTATATTTCTATTTAATTACCTACCAAAAATATCAAAGTAGCCATGCTCATTGACATTTACGTAATGTCAAAAAAATTTGTACTATAATTTTTTAAAAATAATCTTGATTACATGTGTTTATTAAAACTTGTTACTGTGCTTATACTCGTAGATAAAGTATAGTATTCAACATACGGTAATGGCAATAACTCACTTGATGAATTACGGCACTGGCCTTCGGCTCGTGCCGCAAACTTCATCTGCGTGAGTTATTGCCTACATTACCGTATGTTGAATAATATACTATTAATTAATGGATTAGTGGTTTCTTATTATTCTTATATAAGTTCTGTACACATAAAAATATCTAAACATAATACCCCAATGGCAAATGTTGGGGGATCTTGGCAGCCACAGACTGCTTAACCCTCTTCACTGAATCTCGGTGAAATAGGGCATAAAATTAGAAAACAATATAAGTGGAACGGAGATGTGTACATGCTGTGTGAGAATTTCAAGGAACTGTGTAAGCTAGTTCAGAATATAAATAAGTGCAGGTACGTGTCCAACCAGTTTTGAGACGGAAAACCTAATGACGAAAAAATAAGCGCAGATAAATCTGATGATTATTATAAACAACTACAGGTGTTGGTTGTGAAATATCTGCAACTAATGCTGACTGTGCGAAAAGATATATTGGAAAAATATTAAATCGGTAAAGGGTTAAGTGCTGGGGGAACTTGGCCGCACAGGCTGCTTACCCCCCTTCACAACCACTGAATGTCAGAGAAATAGGGTATATAATTGTAAAACAATAGAAGGGGACCGAACTACATCTAACTAGAAAGAACAGCGCCTATTATGAAAGACAACAAACATAGAACAACAAGAAAATTGTTAAAAGCATATGTATGGAGCACAGCACAGTATGCCTATAAAATACGGACAGTCTGAAAAGCAGAAAGAAAAAGGTAGCAGCCTTTTGAAATGCTGTGCTTCAGATGTATGAGGATGATAGCATGGACAGACAAAGTAATAACAGATAGATTATAGAAATAGTAGGCGAACAAGGATATATGTGGGAAAAAATAAGAGAAATAGAAGGGCAGAATACGTTCTAAGGCATTTTTGGGGAATAGTATGGGATATATTACAAGGAGAGATAGGAAAAAAAAGGTAGATGTAGACTTAGATCAGAGAGTGATAGATGCAGACTGTTCAAATTTCCGGGAATTCTGTAGGTGAGCTCAGAATAGGAAATAATAATGGTACGCGTCTAACCAGTTCCAAGACTGAAGACCTAATGATGATGATGAATACCCTAAGCAGACAGAAAAGGTAGCAGCCTTTTGAAATGCTGTGCTTCAGATGTATGAGGATGATAGCATGGACAGACAAAGTAATAACAGATAGATTATAGAAATAGTAGGCGAACAAGGATATATGTGGGAAAAAATAAGAGAAATAGAAGGGCAGAATACGTTCTAAGGCATTTTTGGGGAATAGTATGGGATATATTACAAGGAGAGATAGGGAAAAAAAAGGTAGATGTAGACTTAGATCAGAGAGTGATAGATGCAGACTGTTCAAATTTCCGGGAATTCTGTAGGTGAGCTCAGAATAGGAAATAATAATGGTACGCGTCTAACCAGTTCCAAGACTGAAGATCTAATGATGATGATGAATACCCTAATATTAAAAAGAAAAAAATTAATTAGAATTCGTGAACTCATACCATAAACAAACTTTTATGTAAAGCTTTTAAGGTATTTTAACTTCAAGAAGCTTTGTCTAATTAACCTTTTAGTAGTGGAATTGTTTTTATAAATTTGTGAAATCACTTACTTTTAAGTAAGTGTCTGATGGTGCATTTATGCAAACACGTTTTTACCATAATCTTCAAAGCACAAAAACTTTTAATAAAACAACTGTATTAAGTACTAGTTGTACATTCTTCTGTTTGTTTTGACGTTAATTAAATTAACTACTAGAAGCGGTTTGCAATCCCTTCGGGAGTACGTTGGGTGCCATTTATCCATTACGCCGAAGACTCCTTGAACAGGCCAGTCGAGCGAGTCAAGCGAATCGAGCGAGTCGAACGAGTCGAGCGAGCCGAGCGAGCCGAGCGAGGCGAGCGAGTTGAGTCAGTTGATTACCGTAAGACATCATAAAAACGACTTGGAAGAGTTGATCGGATCAAGACAACTTTGCCCCAGTAGACATTGATGAAACCATTTTGAGGAGTTGATCGGATCAAAACTACTTCGCCCTAGTAGACTTTGCCGAAATCATTTCGGGGAGTCGATCGGATCAAGACCACTTTGCCCTAGTAGATTTTGTCGAAGCGACAACTGGGAGTAGATCGGATCAAAACCACCTCGTTCTAGTAAACGTTACCAAACTGACAACCGGGAGTTGATCGGATCAAGACCACTTCGCCCTAGTAGACTTTCTCGAAACGACAATTGGGAGTCAATCAGATGAAGGCCACTTTGCCCCAATAGACTCTGTCGAAATCACTTCGGGGAATCGATCGGATGAAGATCACTTCGTCCTAGTAGACTTTGTCAAAATTACTTCAGGGAGCCGATCGGATCAAGACCATTTCGCCCTAGTAGACTGTCAAAATCACTTCGGGGAGTCGATCGCATTAAGATTACTTTGCCCAAGTAGACTGCCTTAAAATGATTTCGAGAAGTTTATTGGATCAAGACCATTTCGCCCTAGTAGACTTTGTCGAAACAACAATTGGGAGTTGATCGGATCAAGGCAACGTCGCCCTAGTGTATTTCGTTAAAACGACTTAGAATAGTTTAGCGTATCTAGATCACTTCGCGCTAGTAAACTTCATAGAAAAAATACAAGCTGTATGCAAGGTAAACAATGGAAATGTAGCTTATAAATATTTTATAAACATAGCATTCCAAGGGATTTTTTAGCAATGTGAACAATATTAGTTACGCATTGTTATTTACATAAAATAAATAACGTAGATATAAAAGAGCAACGGATATTATAAACAGTGTTTAAATAATCAATTGCAATAAGCAGTAACTGTCGAAAGTTTAACCAACTGTTGTATAACAACTCGAGTAATGTTTCTGAACGTACCCTGGTCTGTCAAAGTTATCGAAATTAGGCGATTGCTTTAGTTTAATTCACGTGCAACGAATCACTATTGTAATGTTTTCTTTAAAATTAGACTGCGTATATTAACTTGCGATACTTTTTTATAATTAAAATTAATTATAACCACTATACAGAAATATTATGTTTTATAAGTTTTAATTTTATAAATTTGTAAAAATGAGCCTGTTTTCAGAGACTTAGATAGTACTTACTCGTTGTTTTACGCCGATCTTTGCAACCTGTTTTTGTGTTTCTTGAAATAATTGTGGTAATTTCGATAAAAGTTTTTAAAGAAACGGCAGTATTTCTGTGCAAACGATAAATAATCCAGGTTATAAGATATAAGTATTGACTTTTGACATACATTAAAATTTTTTTGGGGACCGTATACGAATGTTGTAAACCAACCTATAACCCTTTTCTTTCGTACTAACGCTAATCGACCCGTTGTTGGATTTGTAACACGACGCACTCCGGTTTTTGAATCGGATAATTTAAAACGACCATTACTTTTTTAAACACATAATCAAATATTGTACTGCAATTTGGACAATCTCTGAAAAAGCTAAAGCATTAAAAATGGTTGTTTGAATAAATGTAACTTATAATTGAGAGATTGTAAAATTTACTGAAGCAAATGTAAAACTGATTTGGTTTTTACATGAGTATTGTTAAAAGAAGTGGTTATAATTGTTGTTGGGGTTTATGTTTGTGTACAATGAATGCTATTTATTTGCCGGTTAAAAAGTTAATATGAAATAAAAAAAGTAAATTTTACTGAGCACCGAACCACTTATGTTGCGAATGGAAGACGGAGCTCTTAACTCGGAGACATCTAGGTGACGTTTATTGGAATCCCATTGGCCGTATACTTGCATAAGATCACGCCACATAAGAAATATATCAATTTCTAACCAAATCATGCTTTATTGTAATCGCTCGACTATCTTCGCAAACAAACGTCAAAGTTTATAATTAATTATTTCTTACATGAATAACCCGTGTATATTAAAAAGCAATGCTTTCGTATAATAATAATCAATTATCGATACTAATAAGGTATATTAGTTAATTTATAAGTTTAAATTTTAGAAATGTGAAAAAAAGTTTCATCATAGATTTTGAAGGTACATACTCGTTCGTTTACCCCGGATTTCGTTACCTGTGTTTGTCGTTTCTCGAATTAATTATACAAATTTTAATAAATGTTTTAAGAAAATATCGTAGTACCAGCTTGCAAACTGTTAATAATTCAGGCTGTAGGATACGGATAGTGTTTTTAGGTATATATTAGATTAGATATTTTCTAGAGGCCTGATACGAATTTTGGAAACCAACTCGATGTTCCTTCTCTCTTGCACTAACGGTAACCGTCCCGTTGTCGGCTTCGTCGCACTGCTCGTTCGGCTTTTCAGATCGAAGATTTTGAGGGATCCTAGCTTTTTTAACACGTAAGCGAATACGTCGCTTCAATTTAATAAATTTCAGAAAAACCTCTATTTCTCCATTAGTATTGGGTTTTTGCGATAAAAACTACCTTATGGCACGTACGCAAAAATTCCTCACCACACCACTACCCGCCCGCACCCCCAACCCAAATCCCTTCGGACGCAAATACCGATTAGCGATCGATTTGCACCTCTCAACTATAATACAGAGACGGGCTAGACGGTATTTAGGATTAACTATCGTAAATTCTCTACATGTAAAGTCAAATCAAACTACCTCTGAGCCTTTGAAATTAAACATGAAACCAAACCATTTCTTATTTATATTATACTTATTTATATAACCTAAAACTTTTCTGCAAACTAGGGTAAATCATAAATGGTTAGTTATTTATTTATCTTTTTGAAATTATCTTGGAGACTTTGCCCTTCTTTAATTAATATTCTAAACAATGGGTTAGTTATTAGTTCTCTGAAAATATCTTTGAGAATTGATGTTTCTAATCAAAATTATTTATTTATCTTCCTCGTTGAAAATATCTTAGAATGCGAATGCCAAACGCAACAAAAGTAGAAACTTTTAATCTACATGAAAATTTACATAAACCAAGTCCAGGAAACCTTGTTTCACAATTAATTAAACATAAATACAAGTGTCTAAATTATATTATCCAAGTTCGCAACAGTGTTTTGTCCGTCTAATACTAATTATTTTTCATTTGATTATTGGTGGGTATAATATTGAAAATAAAATGTTTTAATAATAAATTACTATTTTGTAGCTCGTTCTGTTAGATTATTACTACTTGTTTGAGTTTAATATTTTTGGTTATTGGTGATTGACGGACTGCTTTCTTCTTATTATACAATGGTCAATTCGTTAGAAACCACCCAGATAATTTTCCTCAACATTTTTGATTTTCCTAATTATTTTTATTAGTTACTCTCCAATAGTAGGTGTTAAAAGAGGCATTTCTCATTACAGTAATATTATACTCACTTTATTCACCAGATCTCGCTGCATGCGATTTTGTTTTTTATTCCCATTAGAAGCCGAGAAGTAGTGGACTGGGTGCGTGCAGCAAAAGGAAACTACTGTGAAGGAGATCATACTGCACCTAAATAACAACGTAACTGAAAATTTTTAAAATATCAATCTTATTACTGTCATATCCGACCTCGTACTTTAACATTTATCAACTACCAAAATAAGTTAGAAATGAATCAAACAAATTTTACCGTATTCCTAGTAAGATTTTAAATCAGTGGTAACGACCCATTGTTGACACCGAAAGAGGGTTGTTTTAAATAATATCGATGCACGTGTTATCTCCGCATATACAAAAATAAATTAAATAATTTAGAAATAAAATCATCCAAAATAAATATAATTGCAATTATACACAATACATTTCTTCGATAATAAACTAAACTACACCACTGACTAGAATTTTATTTTATCTATACCCTTTTCAGCCCAAGGGTTGTGTTGAATACTTGGAAGTTGTATATACTAAACCACCTTGAGGCAGCTAGAACCGTTTTCATGTTTCTGCTAGAATAGGGTAAGACGAATTTGCGGAAGTACGAGAAAATCTTGGGTATTAAGGTCGAAAGCAATTTCGCAATGCCACGAAGTATTGTCATTGAGTTAGGGGAACAAGGGATAAATCTATATAGTACGAAGAGCTGCTTAATTACAAAAAACTTGTCTACTTTTAAATTTAATTAACTACACTCTAAAAGGTTTTAATCATTGTTCCTAATAAAATTCTGTTAAAAGTCGGCGAACGTTTAAGCGAAGGGCTCCTACAAAAGCCAAGCGTTTGCAAAACACCCTTTGTAGAAATCGAAATTTAATTTCTTAGTCGAGCGAAGTGCTAAACGTTTAGGTCTTTTTAATAGCAAATTTGTATGCAGAGTTGAATTGCAACTTACAGTCGAAAGGAAACTGAATAATTCTGTCAAGGTGTTTTTCTGTTAAATTACTAAGCTGTAATTGTACTTATGAGTAGAAAATTGTTAGGGTTTTACTGAATTACTAATGTTAGGAACTTAGGGCAAAACTATGTACAGCACATTAATGGTAAAATAAGTTTACGTTAAATAATGAATCATAAGGAAAATTGATACTACGGGTAATTTAGTCAAATTATAAACATTGAACTTTGTAGCTATTAACAAAGTAAAGGGATCTTTGTGCTTTTCAAGCACGCCGGAAGTATTGTGATACTTTAATATTAGCATGTTATGAAAGTGACAATAAATTAGAAAATTTTCTTACGATGTACCCTTGAACTATGACAAGAAGATACCCTATGAGTAGGGGTAATTATCTGAAAACGACAAAAACATTCCTTCATAACTAATACATTGAAAACAAGAATTCTGTCATATTTAAATACTTTTGTACCTTCGGCTAGTTATCTAGAGGAAACAAATGGCGCACTAACAACTATTCAGTTATTAGTAGTTACTATTTTAGAAATTATATTGTGTCAGGTTGTAAGTAACCCAGTCAGTAGGGGATTTCTCTGCACTAAATAGTAAAGTTTTGACACTTTGCAAAACGTTTTGTCTTGGAGACTGATTAACCAAAAGAAAGTCGCCATCCGTCCGAGGCCCGAAGTGCCCTTTATCTTGGATTTTAGGTGACATTATATAATTAGTTACGTTCCGTCCCTGTAATTATGGTGCACAGTTAATTTAAAATAGCATATCTAGTACTGTTTTCACGATTATTTTGCGTGGATAAGCGTTTCCGACTTCCCTCCAAATTGAAATAATTGCTTATTCAACACCCTGCAGGTTTTATTAGTACCTGCAATTATCATTTAAATATAGCAAATTTAGTCTTTCAATTTAATTTTAAAATCAGGTATTTTTCTTAGAGATTATAACACGTTTAAAATGTGGCTTTACATTGTTAAAGCATTTGTTTCGAAATATTACATTCATTTAGCGACGTGTTTTATCAGATGGGTTTTCTGTTATCAGTTGTTGTTGGCTTGCGAGTTTTTAGTATGGGTTATTTGATTCGTTCGTTGTCAAACTTTTTTTTTTAGATCCACCTAATGACTATAACAAACTGAATTAAGAGACATTCTGTTGAGGTAATCAAAGAAGGGTATTAAGTATTTTTGCGAAGGTTTTTGCAGTACGTAAATCCTTGGGGATATTTTTGATAAATGTTCTGTTCTATACGAATTGGTTTTTATTTTTCAACGTTTTGATTTCTTAAGGGTTTGTAAATAATTTACCTTTTTTGAGATCTTCTTTTTCCTTCTGTGTAACCCACCCCACTCTATTCCGTTTTTAGCTAGCACGATATTAATTCTTTGGACTTCCTTTGCTTTTGTTGCGGTATTCGATGCGGCTTACTGTTACTTTGCTTATGTCTCATCCCCACGGATTACAGTGGCATAGAATTTGACGTACCCCACGTGGGATTCCGATTTTTGAAACCTTCCTTTTTCTTAACGTTTGACTTCGATTTTTAAAATCGTTATTTTTATTTAAAGTTTGTCCCTGATTTTTCAAAACTTTTCTTTACCTAATGTTGCGCCCCGGTTTTCGAAACAGTTCTTTTTACTTAACCTTGACTAGGTTTCTTGGAAACGTTTCTTTTACTTAACGATAGCTCCGATTTTTGAAACTTGTTTTTGCTTAACATTTGACCCAGAATTATGTTTTGTACATTTACCGTTTCGTAACGATAAAAAAATTTTCTGTTGCGTTCGTTTTATGGTTCCTTGCCCAGAACTTGGCAATTTTCTGTAGGTTCTGCGTTCTGCCCAGTTACCAGAATTGTGTTTCAATGGCAATTCGAGTTTTTGAAAATACTGCCCCCAATTTCTTTTAGTATTTATAGACTCTATTTTTTGCTCCTACCAATTTTGTGTTTAGAATTCAATTTTTTCCATCGAGTATATTTTAACTTGTTCTGTTGGCTGTAATATTCTCTTATTGAGATGAAATGGCTGACTATAGGATGGATATAAATCCGTTGCATAAAGACGAACTTACTTTTGAACTGCTGAATAGAAGAACACATGTGTCGGCGACGACTCCCGTGCAACACTTGTGAGCACATCTTCGTCTTTATATCAAAGTGGAATTAGCTATGGGATTCTTTGTTGATCCACTCTGTGAAGTAAATCCATAGGTGAAATTGAAAACTATCGAGACCAAGTTTGAAGAATTACAGGGTAGCTTTGCAAATTCGGATTTACCCGTGGCTACCATCTGCTGACGACTCATACAAGAATGTAGACGCATCGGTGTCCTTACTCCTGTAAGTTTATCGCCGAAGCAACGAGTTTTACGTGATGAATTACAGACAAAATTCCTTATTTTACTGGATCATGTAGATCAACTCCTTGCTGACACGCTAATCACTCCATGATCGAAAAGTTCTTCCTCTACGGCTCCTAGATCAGCAAATCCTGTTCGCAATTGTAAAGTGAAATTTGAAATTCACTGAAGATTGTAACGTGTTTACTGTGCGACTTTCTTGAAAGAGTGAAAAAACTCATTCTGGCTTGTAATGTATCAGAGTCCCAATTATTCGAATAAGTGGTCGACTTCCACGAATTGAAAGCCTTGCTATGGTGCCGGAGCAACCAAAATAGGTTTTCTAATTGGCAGACTTTACCTATATATTAGTACATAATTTTGAACAACGATTATAAACGAAGACCATTTGATGGTATTTTACGTAGGACGCAGGGTCCGTCTGAAGCTATCGTTGACTATTTAACGTGTATCAGTTCCATTTTCGCCGGTATGGTTTTCTACCTGTGGAGGCTTAGTAAGCCATTGTGTCTCAAAACCTCGCTCCGTTTTATAGAACTCATTTGCCTACCGTCCGTTCCATTAGAAGATGAATGTCGGAAGTTAGAGCTCAAAAAGTTTAAAGTCGATAGTTACGTACCTTACATTTGATTTTCTAATGCTCCACCCGAAGGTACTACATTGGCCAGGAAGCGAGTTTTTTTTACCTAGTAATTTTGAATTTTGCCGAATCCTTGCTGTTCCAAGCAAGGTATGGATCTTTAAAATGCGTGACAACACCCACAGACGGGACCTCCATTTTACCTCTCATCGGAACGAGGGTGTATTTTTGTGCAAAATGCTCGCCTAACATTTTTCAAGCGGACCGTGTTACCATCCAACCAAAACAAACACCTATACATAGAACCGGATTTCAATTATAAGTCCGCTGCGATTGGGAAAAACACTATTACTTCACGCGACTGATCAGTCAAGATTTATCATACACCTATTATTAGGTCAAAAATTTCTTCTGCAGCTTCTTCTGTTTCTATTCATGTGTCTACTTCTATTCGTCAGGTCACATGCTTCAACTGCGACGAACCTGGTTATGTGTTGATCGGTTGTATTTATTTTGAAGCACTCCATTGCTATGGTTGGGGGCATAAAGGAGTTACTCTATGCAACTGTTCGAACTTTCATTCTACTACCAATAGCAACCAAATTTCTTCTGTTCCTAGTTCTAACTCCTTCTCTGTACTTCCACCTGGTCGTCACACTATCACAACAACATACCTTTTCCAGGCATACAAGCCTTTGAACAATGCCAATGATTTCTATGGCTATCACGCCACTATTCACCGAAAGCTCCTAATAGGAACCAAATTTATTATATACTTAGCAGTTAGGACGATGATCACACGGGTCATACGTATTCACTTCCACCTCAGGTTGTGCCTCCTCAACGATTGCAAATTTCATACTTAAAAATATTTTGGGATAAGTGTATTAATTGTATTCGGTAGGTACAATAGAAGTTTGCAAAGTATAAAGAATGCAGAACGTAATCGACGTGCAAAAATACTCAGGCAGATATTTTATTCGACAAATAAATAGTTTTAACGGTTACACAAATGGCAACCTTTAACAAACATACAAACTAAAGGAAATGACATGAAAATCTTATCTACACATTTGAAGGCTAGTGATTACCATAAGAACCATTTGAACTAGTAGAAGAGGCTGTATCTGGTTATGTAAGGTCTCGTACTTTCTACAATTCGACTATGAAAGTACAAAGACTAATGCAAATGTTTAAAATATGTTTAAAAAGAATAAGGCAACGAAAGAGGACGAACTTCCGTATGTAAACATAAGTACATTAGGTTTTGAATTTTTGGCACTCTAGAATTCTGGAGCAACCAATACAGTGTTGCAACATAACGCCTGGGACATTTTGTCAAAATTAGGGTTAAAATTGAATAAAAACAAAACAAGAACAATGCCAATTAGTAAACGAAGATATTTTAAACGCTTTAGGAACGGCTTCGTTAAATATAAAATTAAAAAAAAATTAGTGGTATTGGATGTATTAATTATACCGGTAGCTCAATATTTCGTTTTGCGCGAAATAGATTTTTGGAAGGACATTGTGATTTTACCTAATATTTTTAAGGAAAAATTTACTTTTGCGAAACCGATTGGGGAATGTTTGAAAACGTATCACACTAACGAAAAAGATAAAATATTTAGTAGTTTATGGTGTAAGATTTTTGGAAAATAATCTTGTTTGTAAGGGAGGTGTAACGTGAATGCATTACTTCACGACACATTAAGTACTAGAAATGGTTTTACTATTTTCGTTGAAAGATTTATAGAAGCTTTGGTAATATTCTGAAAATACGTATTTTTAGCTTGTTTGATATTATTCAATACATTTTTTTTGTAAGATTTGAAATATTGCAAAAAAAAAGAGTTGTGTGTAATTTCTTTAAATAAATTAAAGTACTCATGCCTTTGGCCTATTTTCTAATACTGGTTGTGGTTCAGGGATTTTAAATTTTTTTTGTGAACTGTGAAAGGAAATGCTATTTTGGAGGCACATTGAGTGTTCTTTAGACAGCATCCAAAACCCTGATTAAGGTCTTTTTCTTGTATGCTCCCATTCGTTGTCATGCAAACAGCTAGAAATGAGAAAAGCATGAGTGGTTCGTTTTCCTGTGGGAGACAAATTAAAAATTGTAAACACCAGTTCGTGATAAAAAACATCATTAGTAAATGACGATTTGTACGTTGCCTGGTAAAAAATTAGAGAATACGTAATCGATGGTGTTGTAATTAATATTGACGATTTTAGCTAGTGAGTCAACTTGTGATAATAGAACTAAGCTCTTTTTTTATATTATTTAAGGATTTCTGAGTATTGCAGTTACTATTATAGCCAATATTGTAACAAACAATCACGACGAACGGGCTAGAATTGAAGGAAATAAAGTCATTAAATGAAAAATTGAACGATTGGCAGAACTGATGTAAAGCAAACAAATGAAGTGATTCGAGGATTTTCTGGAGAACACTGCCGATTTCTGGCAACTGTGTTAGTTAAATATATAAACCGCGCAATCCGACTGTTATGGCAGCTTGAATATTAATCAACAAATGATAAAAACTAAATTAGTAACTCGATTGTTAAAATAAATAAATATGCTTAATGCCTATGTAAATTAGGATATAACAGAACAGTTAATGCCTATGTGGATAAGTTACGCGTCAAATCTAGTAATGAATATACTATGATCATCGTATATGCAATTTAATGGAACGTAAAAATTCTTAGTAGTTGATAGTTGTAAACTTCTGTATTGGTGTTTGAGTATGTTAAGGATTCTCTATAAATATTTATGAATAATTAGGTTTATATTGGGCCGAATAAAGAACTGTAAAAAGAAATTCGTTACAATATAAAAGTCGCCACAAACTTTTTTGACGTTATAAAGAATTATTTCTCAGAAATTCAATAGGCTCTCTATAAATTTCTTAGCGTCAGAGTTGGGACTTTTACAGATGCAGATAATGTCTAGATGGAGTTTTATTAAAAATTACAAAAAATCATATTTCAAGTGATCGCAGTTGGTAACTGCTGAAAAATTATTGCACTTCAATAGGATTAGGGCTCCTTGGGTTGTATACTAGTACAGTTCGTATTGGTTTTCAAATAAATCGTAAACGGTGGATCGTATGAATTACATGCTGTTATGAGTAAAACAAAAGGCACCTTATAAATTTAGGTGTGTCCTGATTAAGCGGGGACCTCGAAACAATTTATGGGTGGACTAGTTAACTAAAGTGGTGTGGCGTTGAGTTCCTACAGAAGAAATAATAGAAATACTATTTTTACTAAAAATAAAGAAATAAAAGTAATAAAATGTTTGAAATACAAATTACGTTACAGCATTCTAATTGAAGACCAGATATCTAATCTCAAAACAGATTTGATACAGCATTAAAGTTGAATTTTAATTCTTGAAATAAAAATCAGTTTACCCTCCAATTTACGCCTCACACTAGTTGCATGCTTACTTAGAAATTCCCTGTTGCTTGAAAGTTACAAGACATTTGAAAGATGCATGCTTAATGAAGTTTTATCAGGATCAATCACCGTGACTATGAAAATGCACCGCCAGTCGCCTTCAAGTTCATTTACATCTATTTTTTAATAACACCCTGCAAGTACCCCATACCAATGATGATTTTCTTACACTAACAACTTTTTTCTTGTCTTAGACCAGGCCTATCTGATCATGGTTATCAGTAGATAAACTCACTCGACCTTTACCCTAACCAAATCCGAACGAAAGTGACAGGCTTTGTCAAATGATAACTGCGTCCAAATTATTAGAGTACAGACATCGATGATGAGAGCTGTGGAGCCTAACCTAACGATGTTGTTGCTATGATATAATATGTCACCATAGTGACACTACAAAAATGCATATTATTGAAGTATTTTTATTGGATTTAAGGAAATATTATTACACTCCTGTAATTAAAACTGTAATTTAATTTAATAAACCATATATCATCTACTATTGTTTGTATACCATTATAATGGTTTGAAATGCACAATTAAAATAAGTTTATTTGTCTTTAGGACTTAAATATGGCTACTGTATGTCAATATTTAAATAAAACCATCAGGATTTCCATTAATGTCTTTCCAATAACGTCATTTGTTTCCAACTTACACAACTTCGTTCCAACTAACACAGATTCCTTAACGAGCGCACTGCAAAATTCCAAATTATTGAAGAGTAAACTTTCCAGGGCGTAACACCGTTTGAACAGACCATAACGACGTTACTACAAATTCCTGAGTTAAAACGTACCCTGTCCGTGCAAGCGTAGTTTCTTCCTACGGAAATCTATATTCCTATTTTAAAGCTGTGGTTCTTCAACTTTCAATTATTTCTCGTGCCGACCCCAGCAGCTTAGCCCTCTCGTCTTATTACTTGTTTGTATGATTACATCTCGACCTTTCTAATTACCTTTTCAAGAATAATTAATTAATTCTTCTCTGTAAGGTATAGCGTTACCTCATATCTTCAGCAATATAAACGAAAATATTAAAACATTTTACATTGTATGTTATAATATGATTAAATTGTTTGTAACCTGTATTGTAATGCATCTGTAACATTATTTCAGCTTAATTTTATTAAAATTTGTAAAAAGCTCGCCTATATTTGGGATAATTATGGTACGGAACATGCATATATTTCATTAATTATTCTAAAACGTTGCTTAAAATAACATGATCACGCTATGAAAATTTTCTGTTATAATTAACTCGGGTAATTTTTCATGCTTACATCTTCGTATTCAACTTTATAATACCTATAATGGAAACCTGTTTCCCTTTTTGCGGTTTTTTTAAAAATTTATGAATCTTAATAATGTTCCAATACGTATTACACAGAAATAAAACTATGCTTTTGTGGTTTTAAGTTAATGGTTTCAATTCCCTTTAATAGAATTAAAAATTGATTGAAATGTCATCAAATCAAAATATACGTGCATTTATTTTTTCGGTCTATAATTAATTTTTTCTTTTCATTTGGTTTCTATTTAGCGCAGTGCCAACGCGTTACAATATTTCTATTATGTTGTACCTTAAATTGTTTATTATGATAAACCACAATGGTTTCCATTTAAAATATCTAACATTTTTCACTTATATTCGTCAAAGTTTAAAATAAATTTTATAGTATTCCGTACATTAATTTTGTTATATTTTTCTCATATTAAACTAAGTTCAAATGTTAGTGAGAGACGTGTAAAAAATAAATCTCCCAAGTTTTTTCAGTTTCTGGATATTGTGACACACGATTGCCATAGAAGGAACAAACAAATTTCTAGAATTGTTATCGATATAAATATATCTGAAATTTAACAAAGACTTAAAATATACAAAAATATACAGGGAATTCTATTTAAAATATTGAAGTTAACGGTGGCAACCTTCAGTATATCTGGTAAAACCGATATTTTGAAAATACTATAGTTTAGTAAAATAGATTTTATCAAATCCATATGTACTTAGAAAAGTGTTCAGTAAGCTTAGCTATAGCTTTGTTTCAAAACAATTTGACGAGTACTACTCTACTAAAGAAAAGTACTCACTGGATTTATTACATTCCCCAATTATTCGTGGGCAAAACAAACATAAGCCATTGCTCTAATACTTGCGCTACTACAAAACACAAAGCTTCCAGATAAAGCGCACCTATTTAACGATTCCTGTACAATGCGTCTCTAAGCTTCAAACTTGGATAATTTTATGACCCATAAATAACTTTAGTTATTTAACCAACCTAGATTTGAGTTGTCAGAAAGTTTGCCAGAAGTTTGCACTAAGTGATTTCAAAGGTGGAATATATTTGAAGATCGGGCTGAACAACTGTCAAATTCTAAGACACTGGCGTTAAAATTTAATTGAATAAGCGTTCGGTTATTGTCCCGCTAGTCATTAATTTAAGAGAAACATGTTCATCTTAAATTCAATTTCATTTTGTGGTAATTACAAAGCTCTCGTTAAACTGTTGAAAAGTGAGTGTTTAACTAGAATAAATGAAATATGAATAATAAAGACAGGAAGTTTTGTATGTACGGCAACCCTTATGAGGAGTGATTCAGCGTTGTTGTGATTTTATTCAAAAGTTGATGCATATAAAAAAGAGGTTTGTAGAATACAAAAGACAAATTTTAATATATAGTGAGTGAAGTGTTTGTGTTCAGTTCATGGGTTTCTGCGATTAAACATCAAGTTGTAAAACAATTAAAGTGCTTTTTGTCCAAAGCATTGTTGATGGTATGGCATGATAAACGTGCAAAAGTGTAAAATTATTCAATACTATTTAAGTGGAAACGTATTGGTTTTCGTTGATTAACTTCCTCATTTAGCATTGGGTGTAGTACTTTCTTAGAAGGTCCACCAGTGTTAAGTAGATAATCAGTCATTTGTTTATTTTCATTTTTATCTTGTCTTTTGACTAGTTATTGAAATTTTGTTTATCGATGTAATTACACTATTATGTCAGAGACTTGAAACAGTCATCGATAGTTAGTTGGTTACATTCGGGTATAGAGGGCGCATGAGAAATATTTTGCACTTGTAAGTACACTATTATTTGTGTATAATTCAAGAACTTGGTTAGTTGTTTTGCAAAAAGAGATGCTACAACAGCGAAATCGGTCACGGGCTTTTCTTTTTGCAAAATAAATAACAATTTTACATTAATTTTCGTTTACTATGCTCGAATTACTATCCCAATGTTAGACAAAATTATTCATTTCTACTGCATAGTTTAAAGAATTATTTGATGTAGTAACAATGAAGAACTAAATCATAAAGATCTGGCGTAATATTTTCGAACTAGGTACTCCGAAGTTTACTAAAGAACTTTAATAATTTAGGGTACGGTATTATGAAAAGGCAAACGTTTGAACTATATATTTTTATGAAGATTCAGGATATTTAATGGATAAAGAACAACATCAAGATCTAGAAAAATCTGTAGTTAAAATTGAGAACTATCAAAAGGAGTATGAAAGGTATTTACTATAAGTAGTATTAAAAAGTTTTGAGAAAATATAGAACAATGCAGAGTACAATGTATGAGTAAAATATAGAACATAAAGATGGAAATGTAGAAGAAACCAGAGAAGAAAATATAGAGGTAGATGTAGTAGAAAATCTAGTGAACAATCTGATGTAAAATGGTGATCACAGTGATGGCAGCTATTATAAGTTGGAGATAGAGTTTCAGGAATACTACAGGATGTTATGGAAATACTAGAAATTATAGAATATATGAATCAAGAAAAAAACCTATGCCTTAAAACAGTTCTAACATTTGCGCTCATCTAAAAGCGAATCCAAAAGTCCAACTTTACGATTTATCTAACTAGAGATAAATTTTAATGTAGATAGAGCACATGTGACGATATCGGTTTCCACAAAAATGATTAAGGCTGAAATAATGATTAGATCTTTAGTGATTTTTTAGACTCATATTTTTTCTTTGTTAAATGAAAATGTTACTATCTGATACAAATCTAAAAGTGAAACTTCTGCTTAAAATATTTCTGCATATATGAGCGGTCTAATATTAAAAAAATTCTGGTAGCCTATAGTCATTTTGTGTTTTTCTTTTAAATAAAAATTATAAGTGATGTTGTAATACTCTGGCTGCTATCTGCGTGTATTTAATAGAGGATTTTAACCTATAAAACTATAAAACTCAAAATTGTAATAACTGATTATCAAAGGGTATAAGAAATATTATTTTCCGACGACCACGTATGAAAACAACAGATTGCACACTACTTATTTTTTTAGAAAGTGGCGTATATTACTCTAGGGCATGAAAATAAAAATCACTCTAGAGTGCGAAAGTAAATATCACTCTAGAGTGCTGAAGTAAACATCACTGTAGTGTTAAAATAATTTTTAACTCTAGAGTGTATGACGAATGAGATATTAGTACATTAATTACCTAGATGACTCAACATGCCCAATGCCAAAAACACGATGCAGAGTTTGTTCGACATAACCACTAGACGATCGCACGATCTTGCTTCAAAACAAGGTGTTTAAGGAAAAGAGCAACAGTGTACGTTTATTTAAAATATCTTTCCATTTTCATTAGTTGTGGTCGTCGGAAAAATCGAGTACAGTACTCGTGTTGAAAGTGCCATTTCACACTCTCCCACTCGTGTAAAATGGATCACTTTCTACACTAATGTAATATACTATTTTTCGACCGTTAGTCGGTCATCCTCTCTGATACGATTTGTTAAATAAATTGAAATTCATTCATCTTATATTCTTTTTCTCCACATCATATGATCAACTTCTTATATTAACAAAAATTGAAAAATTAAAAGAATGTATACAATTACATGTAGGAATGGATTTGGAAGCTGATACGTGAACTAATTTATTTAAAAGATTTATTAAAATATATATATATATATATATATATATATATATATATTGCTATTCTAAGGGGTTTATTTAAGGGTATACTGAGTCGTGGTGGTCGCGCAATACAAGAAAATAGTACTAGGAATTAGAAAACTGCATTTAATAAGCATGAAAGACACGTGATTCGCATATTATGCGAAGAACAAACATTTAACACCCTGTAAAGTGACAGCAATTAACTTTAATCAATGCTAGTAAGTATGTCTTTCAATAATATTAACATATTCAGCAGAGAAATAATTATACACGCAATTAAAATAGTTCTAAATCAAGAAGCGTTCATAAATAGATACGCATGAAATAAGGTAAAAGCTAGTAGATCATCACGCTGTTACGTTTTTTTCGTGGCAGCCACGTTGGGCGCCAAATTTATGCTACGTAACACAAAGAAAGCCAAAGAAATGACCCGGCTCAATCGGAGAGTAGGGGGGGTTGTAGAAAGCAGACTGACCTATGATGTATGCGGCGGTAAGGAGTTAGTAACAATACCTGCAAGAAAAATAGTTAAGCAAACCTGAAAAAAAAAGAATAAGTATAGCAGTAATGAAAAGTCTAAATTATTCAGTACTTTGTAGAATGTAAATAAAAACTGTTTAGATAAACTATATAATATAACAACGGTAAAAGCAATACAAAAATATTTAGTACAAAGTGAGGTAATATTGGGGAGTAGCAGAAACGTTTCCTCACACACCAATTAAACATAAATCAGATAAAGTGTTGACAAAAGATAAATAGATAAAACACAATTGGTATGAGTAATTCAGTAGTATTGATTTTTTTTCTTTCCTTTTTTTTATGTTTTAAAATAGCATGCAAGTCTATTGTAAAAGGTATCAGAAACACAAAGATATGGTAAAGCAACGGATAGATATTTAAAGTAATAATCAGTAGGAAATAGTTCAACTTACAAAAGTCCTTCAGCAACGCCTCCTTGCAACTGAAGTGTGGGATTCAACGATGTCCTGCACTAACGAAGCACTTCACCCTTGACTGTGAGGGTGTTGATGGAACCTATCACACGTTACACTAATCACACCTACATATTTCACTGGGGTTAGCAGCAGACAATATCACGCGTCGTAACTATGTAGTTGATAAATTTCTTGGTAATTCTATTTCCTAAGACAATAATTTCGGAATATTCTGTAGCACTAGTTTAATTTCAACTGGGACCAAAGGTATATTATTTTCATAAACATCCCAATAAGCAGTGAGAAACTTCAAACAATACCTTAGTAAACCGGTAATCTGTTATATTTCGCAAACACGAAACTTGCACAAGCAAAGATCTGTTGTAGATTCTTTGGGGTTAGAAAATTTGGAAACTACAGTATCCACAGTATTTGGGATAATCCAAAGTATGAACTACTCCAATAAGACAAGGGCAACGCCATCAAAACACAATTAGTAAAGCAACGTGTATCACTAAAATACTGTTCCGTAAAACAAGCACGTGCGGTCGAGTAAACACATTCTACAGTTAAAGTACAACTAAAATCGTGCCGTGTTTTTCATGTACAATTCGAAAAATTAATACCGCATTAATTTTTCACTATTATCAAAGCAAACAGAAAGCAGTATTTTCAACGGACTTCACATATCGGAACACAGAACAGAACTCCAAAGCAAACAGGACACAGTATTATCAACGTAAACAATATATAGGAACGAAGAACAAACGACAACTCCTAATATCAATTCCTCGCTATTACAACCGCTTATCGTATCTTATCTAGACTCGTATATCCACATAAGGAACCTCCAATAAATGAATGCAGCACTCCTATCTACATAATTAATTACCACGGTTTATCATTTCCGATAAGTTGGAAAGTAATTTATTTATTAATGAAAATCAATCTTCAAATTATCTACTTTAATTAATACACACCAGTTAAATTGCATACAATTTTGAATTATTCTGCAGGATTTCCTTTATACAAACAGCGATCCCAAAGAAACGATGTATTTTTAAGTACGTTAACAGAAAGGGAGCGAAAAATGTTAAACTACAAAAAATGCCCGTTACAACGTAATATTCATTAAAATTAAGCATGCGATAATGAAAGAAGATAGTAAAGCGTTCTTATAAACAAATGCATATTTCAAAAGAAATGAGTTTTAAACACAAGATATAAACGAAACTTTGTTGATGTACGTCATTTATGCTACGTGATTATATTCATGAAATTCGTTCGATTCCCAAAAAGCTTAATCTACACAAACAAGAGCCATAAGCTGAATTAAAGGCTAAGGTAAATTAAAATTTCTAGTAATAATATCAAAACAAGCGGTCAAACATCGACAAATAATAGAAATATTAGGAGGATTCGTGATCACTGAATGGTTCCATCAGAAATAAACTTGTAAAATCCACAAAAATACCCAAAACAACCTGTGGTTAAATTAAATAATTAAAATTTGTGAAAAGTGGCGTTATACAATACTTTAAAATAAATTATAGTAAAAATAGATGAAAAATCTGTCGCCGTTTGCTGAAAACGTGAGTAGAAATTTTATTAATTAATTTAGGTTAAATATTTATAATGTAGGGCTCTAAAAAAATTCTAAAAAAATTCTAAGAAAATTTTAAGAAAATTCTAAAAAAATTTTAAGAAAAATCTAAGAAAGTTTTAAGAAAAATCTAAGTTACTCCAAATCTAAGTTACCTCTAAGTTATTACAACTCTAAGTTACGACAAGCAAATCTAAATAAAGCACGCAGTAAATTTTGGAAACAAATTAATGAAAATTATTAGTTCAAATTCACGGGAGGAAGCACAAGGCAGAGCATTGTTTTAAAAGAAGCTACTCGATTGAAGGTAATCAAGAGGTGTTGATCCACAACACGCAGCAGCAGATCAGAGGGGAAAACAAAGTACACACCGGGAAAACTACAGGTCAGGGCTACCTAAAATAAGGCAATATTTAATTTTTTTTATTTCTGTATTTTGTAAGGAGTCAACAAAAATATTTCATACGTAAAAATTTACGTAGAAATGGGAAAGGTCTTGGACGTTCTAGATTTTCCAGTAATAGTATCATTTTTGGTGGCTTTAAATCAAAGAAAGGGAGATATAATTTTGGGGATAAATAATCTAAATATTATAAATTGATTCAAGGGTTTATTTTTCATATAGTAAAACTGTGAAGTGTAGATATTATTTTCTTCTCATTATACAAATATTGATCGACTTCTAAATAGAAAAAGTTTTAAGGAGAAGGGGTTAGTTTATTTGATTATCGTAACGTTGTCCACTCTGTGTGAGTTAGACTGAGCTAACCGTGGCATAATTAAAATTAGAACATTAGGTAGAGACACAGAGCGGTGGCGGACAGCAAGAAACTGGACGTTTATTACATCGGCGGGCAGCGTTATCATAACAATATATATATATATATATATATATATATATATATATATGAATTGTTTTTATTGCGGGTTTTAGGTCTGCTGGTAAGTAGGTATATAAACTTTTTCTTTAACTGCCTAAATTGTATATATATATATATATATATATATATATTTGATTGGTATTTCTTGACCTTCTTTTATATACTAATACTTGAAAGTTTGTTTCTTGGGAAAAAGGTCTAAATAAATAAAAAGATTTTTACATTATATGTGTGTTAATCAGACGTTTCGACCGTCGCTAGATGGTCTTTATCAATGATGTTTTTTTCCCCCATAAACGGAGTTTTATATATTTATAACGTAGTATAACTTGAGCTATTCACTAATTGATATGGTACGGTTACTACAATCTAAATTATTTAATTTAAAATTGTACAAAACATTTACGTCACAAATTAAAATACTGTTTTTCTGTATAAATTATGTACACCTTGATGCGAGTTGCTAAACTCTTTGTCAAAATTTAAAATTCGAACTTTTTAGTTAACATGTATATTAAAATGTTTAGTACAGAGTTTGATTAATCAATTCCATCAATTCCATATAATGAAAACAAATATTATGTACAGGTTTTCAAAAATTATTAAAATACACTTTTCAATTAATTAATGTTGTAAATCTCATTTATCAAAATCATATACTATTCAATCTATCTAAAGTCACCAAAAATCTATTGTTTTTATAAAAAAAAATCTTGGAACGTTTAAAACTTTTTATCATATAACGCACTTTATACGTATGCAAGTCCTTTGTTTGATTGACTTCGTCACATTAATTTATATTAAGCAAATTCAATATTCAATGTTTAAATTCGAATAGAAAAATAATGTCTTATAACTAAAAATCTAACCTGGTCTATTTTCTTCGCATCGACGCATCCATTATCAGCTAATATTTTCCATGCATTATACCATCCACTAATTCAGAATTATTATATACCCATTCGAAATATGAACCATTGGACTAGACTACCATTATTAAACTTAGACTTATGCACTCCAAATTATTGTCGTCTCATCTAGACTTATTCTCCCCAGACTCAGAATTTATTCTCATCAATTTCACCAAACTTAGAATTGGATTATCATCCTCCCCAAACTTGAAATTCTTATTATTCTCCCCGCACTCAAAATTGGATCATCATTCTCCCCAGACTCGAAGCCCTATTATTATTATTATGTTTTAGTTTAAATAAATTCCCCAAAATCTACTTACGTTTAATCGGCAATCGCAATTTTCATTTTCTTCGCACTTAAACAATTTTTCACTTTAAATTATTCTTACGTATTACACTAATGTTTCAAAGTGGCGTACCTCGGCCCCTGTTGAGTTGAAAACTAAGTTCGTTATCACTGTCCCTGTTAATATATGATTGATCTCCTACTCTGTCAGTGGGTATGGCCTACAAACTTGTTGCTAATTTAACCAATCAAGTCTTTGCATTTAAAGTAGTTTCTGATGTAATTTTCTCTGCCTTCAAATAATTGTGGCTTGCTCGCAGGTGCCTCGTTATCAAGCATGCGGTGTTTTGACGAATCTAATCGCTTTTCCATGTTGTACACAAGCAACTGATGCAATTCGACTTTTAATTTTCCTATATGCCTGTTATTTACGCAATTTTTAATCACCTTTCTTTATCAAAATTGTTAACTACCTGTACGCATTTACACTATGCTTCTCGAAGCTCTATTTCTTATCTCCGTGTTATCATAACTGACCGGACTTCTTTTGAATGCGTGTTTAAATACACTTTATTATGTTTACTTATAATTACGCGTACTTCCACTGAAAAATATCATTATTTGCATTGCCTAAATTAACTAAAACTCTATCTACAGGGTCTCAAATATTTACTATTTACTTAATGCATGTATTCCTTGTTTCTACGCTAACTATGCGTCTTCGTGTGTCTATTTGCGTCGCTTAAAACTACTTATACTTTATGTACAGGGTGTTGACTGCTTACTATTTACAAACTATCTCCATTTCTCAATTCTTTACTAAATAAATGCAGTTTTCTGCTTCCTATGGTAATTTCTAATTCCTAAACGACCTTTACTATAAAGTACACCCTTAAACAACTCCTTATCACAGCAATACGTATATATATATATATATATATGTGTGTGTGTGTGTGTGTATATATTCCAAAAGTTGATACAAGAAAATCTCCGGTTGTATAGGAGGTTGGATTTCCAGTAATAGCTGAAGGTGTGTTTATATTAGTTTCTGAGGATCGAAATTGAGATAAAGCTCCACGTTCTGGTTTCTTCTGTGTACGAGGTTTACCAAATGTATAAGGGAACTATATATAAAATTTTGGTAGAACACCTTAAAAACACAAATATTAAAAAGTTGGGTGGTGTTGGGAGATTGGAGGTGGAAAGAAGCGGAGGAAAAGAGGAAAGTCCCAGATACTCTATTTTGCGTCTACTTGTGCAAAGGAGAAGTACACCAGAAACTGAAGTTAACAATGTAAACCGTTGTTAATTACTATCAGTAACAATTCATTTGAAAATATCAATTTGCGTTCGTAAGTAAATTTTTTTAAAACCTATTGTCTATTTCCTTAAGCTAGATTTAATAGATGTATCGGATCGTATTGAGTTTCACTATGCTGCATTTTGTAACTGAACATGGACATTTTCAGTTGAAACGATTCTAAATGCTGCAGGAAATTTTTAATAGAGCTCTATAACTAAAACACAGATAGCTCGTTCAATATTACAATAGTTCTATTGTTCTTTGCTTTATATGCATCTACTTTTCAATACAATCACAACAACGCGAAATACCACTTTCAAAGGTTTTCCTGGAAACAAAGCATTTTGCTATTTAATATTCATAATTCAATTGTTAAAGATGAGTAGCGAACCCTCAACTTACGATGTATTGTAATTGCAGCAAAAAAAGTCTTTAAATGAATGTTCATTAAAAGCAATTAATCGGTGATACAACTACAGGATACGCTTTAGTTCTACTGTAGAAAACAAGTTTCACTCAATCGTTAAGCTTACAATTAAACTATTTTTCAACTATATAATTAGTTCTTATAAACTTACATGAAAACCCTTCAAGTAAGTTAAATCCAACTTTGTTCTATAACTATATAGTTACTTATGGGTCATAAAATTTTACGGGTTCAAGAGTATGAAGTCACAATGTTTTGCATGGCCAGAAACCTCTAGGTAGATGCGCTTTGTCTAGATGGCTTTTATTTTGAACTGTGGAACTACTAGAACAAAAGCTTTTCGTGGTTTTCTGCTTAAAGGAAATGGGTACAATGCACTGCCGACAGTTTTGTGTTAGTTTTAGTCCGGTTATTTAAGATAAATTAACTTAATTATTCCTTATGTTGAAAGTAGGAAAGACTGGAGCATGGCGGAACATTTAGACGAAGTGGATCTATATTATATTTTAGTAGGTATGGTGTCCTTGAGTGAGTTCTATAAATATGTTATATGTGATAATAAATGGAAAGTTCTTTAAGTATTTTGGACGATTGCATTAAAATCAATATAAAAAGTTTTAATAGATTGCAACCGATAATTTAAAAAAAAGTACATATCGGTAACCATGAAAATCACTAATTTTACTACTAATTACTTTTTAATGAAAATATGCTAGAACAGTATAAACAAAAGACAACAAAATGGTTTAGGAACCGATGTCATTAGGGATAAATATTTGCAACTGTGTCCTCAAGCTTACAGAAGCATTGTTTGATATTAGATAGCCCAAAGAATGGACTGTATGAAACACTTGTTAAAATACATATAATGAAAAATTTAATTATTATTACATTTTGTATACATCAAAGAGCACGGCGACACCCTCCTACTACGTTCATCGAGATTTCTTTCCATACTAGTTTAATCTTCTTGAGGAGGTGCGCTATGCGTTCCGAATAACTGTACATTTTACAAGAACCCTAAACACGCCCCACCTCGAAAGGTGCTTTTCAACAGAAAAATAATTATAAATTTCATATTTGATGAAGGTATACAAAACATATTAAAATTCAAATAATATAAATCTATGTCAAATGAGAAACAAGAATTATAGAATTCACTTCATTTAAGAAATATATGATCATAAAAGTGGAATAATATGGAGAGATTCAGAACAGTTTTTGCTCTTTGGTCCAGGGCGCGGTTCTCGGAGGGTGTTTGGGTGATCTGTTAATAGGATTTGAACCCTAATTGCCCGGGCGATCTAACCCTGTTAGAATTTTAAAATCAGACTATCTCTTACAAAGTTACACCCTATTAAAGCCTCGTACCCTAAGTTTTTGCTCATTGCATCCATATCTAACCTAGGCACGAGTTTTCTTCAACTAACCACTTTAGCCTGATCTAGAATTTTCAGGACAATCTAACCCTGCTTGAATTTTTCAAATCAAACCACCCTTCCAAAAGTTATACCCCTATAAAGCCCAAACCTTTAAATTTTTTGTTTAATTAATTTTAGATCGATCTTCAAATCCTTTTTGGTTACCCGAGAAATTCGCTTTAAACCGAAATTTTCCCGGAAAATTTAAAACTGTCAGAATTGTTTAAATCAAACCAGCCTTACAAAAGTTATACTCCCGATTTTAGGAAGTTACTCGAAATCGTCTTAGAGTATGACAGATAAGATCGGTCTAGATTTTCTGGGGAATCCAAATCTTTAGGAATTTTTTAAATCGAAGCAACCCCCGGGAACATTGTACCCTTATACCTAATATCAAACTTATTAAAATTTGTATAAAAGTATTGCGCGGCTTCTAATTTTAGTTCTTTTGGAATTGTAGAATATGGTGTTGCAGATTGTATAAAATATGTACTACCTGCTTTAATGTAGCACTTGTGTAAGATTTTTATTTTATCTTGGCTATCTTCCTCCTCTACTATCTCCAAATAATTTACAGGTAAATAGTTAAAACTAAAAGTCGAAAGCACATACTTTATCAATTTTTCCCTTTTCTCTGGTTTTTCGAACAACTTAATTTGCAATTCAGTCAATTTCTTTGTATTACTATTCCCCCAATACACGTACTGCAGTAGGTTATTATATACTAAACAGCAGCTATTTTGCAGCTTGTCCGATAGCTTACTCCACATTTTGGCAAGTGGGACCGAGTACATTGGCGCCTTTAGGAAGTATAATTTACTATCTTCCAATAAGGTTAAGCAGTCTTTTAAAGGATTATAAGCTTTGGTTTATAGTATTTGTTTTTCATAGCTTCTGATGTCGTTTCCAAATAAAGAATTAGATGCTTGGTGACTGCTAACTTCCGCTTCCCTCTCCTGCGCGCGCTCGTGTGTGTGTGTGTGTGTGTGTGAATGTGTACGGAAATATGTGATCATATACATTAATCAGTTTAATCTATTTTATTTAGTCCAAGGAAACTACTATTTTCTAAATCACAATTAATAATCACCTTTATAGGTTTAACATTTTTACCATTCGCCCATGACTGGTGCTACGTACATGGAAACTTTAATTTCTTTAATTTCTTATTGGAGGAAATCCTTATTCTCCCACTCACTGCTTCGTAATTGCACGTCCACCACTTTTGGGAATATATGCTATATATAGGTTGTAAAACCCTCTGTTTTAAATGATCGGAAAGGTTCTTTACTTGGCAAATATACAATGTTTAGCTGAACCCCTTTGCGTGTGGTGTACGCCAAGGTTATGAAATCCGCATTCCTAAGTTCGCTTATGTTATCTGCCATTTCGATAAATACGTTTTTAGATTAATCCTTTAAAAAGTATACGGATTTAGTACCATTCTTTTCCGCAAGGACACCTACATAACTAAAAAAGTCTTTCTTACTAACCAGAAATGCATCGACACATAAAATAATCTTTTAATTCTTTCTCACTTTCTCTAATAAGATGTACTTTGTCTAACACATCTTTGTATTGTTCGCGTATTGTCGCGGTGTTCTCCTTGTTGTTCAACTTTCGCCTTTTTGCACCCATTTCCTCTAATTCCAGCTATCTTTTTATCTCACTTACAGCGCATGGCGTGCATAATGAAGCAATCCTACATATATCCAACATATGTCCGCCATATGTCCTACATATGTCCGATATATGTTCAACATTCGGACAAAATCCGACCTAGGTCGGATTAATCCGATCTAGGTCGAATTTTCATCCGACCTAGGTCGGACTGGCTGGCGCCGGGCGAGAGGGTGGGCGGGCTGGTGAGCGGTTGAGCGGGCGGGCGACCGGTTGGATGGACGGGCGGCGAGCGTATTTTTATATAGCTTTATTAAAACAGAAATACAAACTATATAATTTAATTGTGTATAAATCTATTAACAACTTCTGTAAATGGATTGTATTTTATAGTCATTATTGTTGCTATGCAAATAGATTTCAAAAACACATGAGTAAGGAGTGATAGTTCAACCGTGATAAACCAAATTAATATTTGCCTATAGCATATTGATAAATTTTACCAGAATAATACAAGTAGGATGTAGCTCATTTTTACCTTCATATAGTGTTATTATAGCCGCGTTTTTTAGAAAAATGCTCTAAAACCTAACTCCAAACAACGTAAACTAACCTAAACCCTCCACCTTAGCCGGTGACCTAACTCATCATTTCTTCTTCCAGAAAATCTGTCATGGCGGGCGGGGTAAAATGGTCGCCATGGTGGGATAACATGGCCGTCATAGCGAAATAGCATGGCCGCCTCAGGGCGGTTGCGCATTTTGTCGGATGTATTTGTGTATCTCCGGTAATATATGCCCCCACTCTGTAGGGTACATCAGGGGCAATTTTTCGTATTCAATTTAGTATTCGACAGTAGCTAGAACGGTAAATATGAGCGTCTCCAAGGTGATTACCGTTCTTCATCTGCTTGGGAATAAATTGAAACCAACAAATGAGCGATTTGGATTGTGGCTGCTGGCTACAATAATCTAGTGACAGATATTGGTAATATTTGTTATGTCCAAGGAGAACAGATGCTGACTGGTGGATTACACACACCAATTACAGAACCATTTTGTGACAATATAATGTTGGTTAAAATTTGCGATCTTTTTGACGCCGAGCAAACATCTGTAAACAAAAGGATGTTTATCCTAAAAAAAGAAATTTGTGGTGCATTTAACAGCTATCTCATAGGAAAGATCGACCGATTTGTTTTCGCTAGACATGGTGTTAAAGCTAAGCCTCCGTTTTGTCTAGAAAGCACTAACAAGATGGGCCAGGGAGTAAAAGAAATTATCGGAAAAGAAAACCCTGGAAGCATTAATAAAAAATTCCAAAATCCTATATGTGTTCCGTAAAAAGTGGAACTAGCAGATGTTAAGTTGGAAACTTTATTGGAAAAACCACCCGATATATTAGACGGATTCAAAAAAGATTATTACAATCTTTTTGACATGGATGTAACCCAAGATTTTGCTGGCATATTTAGCAAGATGGAGATGTGTAATTATTTAACTACAAAGCATAACTTTTGCTATAAGGGCGAATACGAAGAAAAGTGTAATATTATAGTTGACACCGATAAAACTGTAGGAATTGATTGTTTAACATGGCTAACAACCAATGCAAGAATTAAGATATACAACAAATTCGTGTGTCAGATAACAAGTCCTGGTGTTAATAAACAACTTGGCAATCATATACTAGATTTTTTACGTTGTGCAGATGTACGTTTAAGGGAAACATTCGCGTCTACTTTGGCGCCAAAGAACATGGTATTACGCGATAGGAAACGACAATATACAACTGTACAATTGGAAACTATGTCAGTGCGGAACAGATGTATAATCTCTTAAAAGACTGTTTAACCTTATTGGAAGATAGAAAGTTATACTTCACTAAGGCGCCAATGTACTCGGTCCCACTTACCAAAATGTGGAGTAAGCTATCGGACAAGCTGCAAAATAGCTGCTGCTTAGTGTATAATAACCTATTACAGTACGTGTATTGAGGGAATAGCTATACAAAAAAATTGACTGGTATGCAAATTAAGTTGACCTAAAAACCAGAGGAAAGGGAAAAATTGATAAAGTATGTGCTTTCGGCTTTTAGTTTTAACTATTTACATGTAAATTACGATAGTAGAGGGGGACGACAACCAAGATAAAATAAAAATCTTTCTCAAGTGCTACATTAAAGCAGGTAGTACATATTCTACACAATCTGCAACACCATATTCTACAATTTCACAGGAACTAGAATTAGAATCCGCGTAATACTTTTATACTAATTTTAATTAGTTCGATATTAGGTATAAGAATACAATTCTTCTGAGGGTTGCTTCCATTTAAAAATTCCTAAAGATTTGGGTTCCCCAGAAAAATCTAGACCGATCTTATCTGTCATACCCTAAGATGATTTCAGGTAACTTCCTAAAATTGAAGGTATAACTTCTATAAGGGTGGTTTGATTTAAACAATTCCGACGGTTTTAAATTATCCGGGAAAATTTTGGATTAAAGCTAATATCTCGAGGAACCAAAAAGGATTTAAAAATCGAGTTAAAATTAATTAAACAAAAAATTTAAAGGTTCGGGCTTTATAGGGCTAGAACTTTTGTAAGGGTGGTTTGATTTGAAAAATTCAAGCAGGCTTAGATTGTCCAGAAAATTATAGATCAGGCTAAAGTGGTTAGTCGAAGAAAGTTCTTGCCTAGGTTAGATATGGATGCAATGAGCAAAAACTTGTGGTACGAGGCTTTAACAGGGTGTAACTTTGTAAGGGATAGACTGATTTTAAAAATTCTAACAGGGTTAGATCACCCGGGAAATTAAGGTTCAGATCCTATTGACAGATCAACCAAACACCCTCCGGGAATTGCGCCCTGGATGAATGAACAAAAACTGTTCTGATTCTCTAAATAACATTCTACTCATAAACATAAGTACAATAATAAACTCATTTAATTAATCGCTGCACTCTATGACCTAGCACTAAATAGTTTTCTCTACAGGCAATGGAGCAATTGTTCCAACAGTACGACGAATAATGCTCTTGGTGGTACAAATTGACACTACTCGAACGATACTGTCCGCACCGGGATGCGTTTCAACGACTCTTTCCAGCTGCCACGAAAGAGACGGAGAACGTTTATCTTTTATGATAACCAACGAGTTAGCTTAATTGTTGATTGATTGGTTTTCCATCTTTCTTGCTGCTCAAGTTTTGAAATGTATTCTAAGGACCGGTGTTGCCAGAAATGCAGTCGTAATTGTTGAAACCTCTGCAACTGATCGAGTCGACCATGCTTTACAGCAGTGACATCCAACTCGAGCGGCAAAAACATGGATCTCCCAATCAAGATGTTTGCGGGTGTTAGCGGAGATAAATCTGCCGAATAGGCTGAAAGAGGGACGAGAGGACGGAAGTTTAGTATAGCTTCAATTTGCGTCTACGTGGTGTAAAATTTTTATAAGTTAACGCAGCGTTTGATAGAACACGTTTCAAATGCCACTTTATTGATTTCATGCCAGTCTCCCATAATCCGCCAAAGTGAGGAGATTGACAGGAATCAAATTCCAATTAATTTCTTGACTTGCGCAGTCAGTAATTATGTCACTCTGTTCGAATCGGAGAAAGTTGCCCAGCCTTTGTAATTCATTCTTTGCACCAATAAAATTGGATTAGTTATCAGACATTAATTGAGAAGGCTTTTTTCGACAAGAAATGAAACGTATTAACATTGCCAAAAACGAATTTGTTTTCAAATCTATAAAGAACTACAGTTATATAGCTTGGTGCTGAAGCATACAAATAAACAAACATAACATTTTTGTAGTTTCGCACCGCGGCCACGCTTTGTTTTAATTGTGAAGGGGACAGCGTAATCCACACCGGTGATCTCAAAAGGATAAGAAGGGCGAACCTTATTTGTAGGAAAATCGCCCATCAAAGGATTAACATTGAGCGGTTTTATTCGACAACAGCGTGCACAAGAACGAACGGTTTGTTGTGCGATGTTTCTCCCAAATATGGACCAGTACTGCTCCCAAATAACAGAAAAAGTTGTTGGCGACTAGCATGAAATAAACACAAATGTTCTACACAAAACCACAATTTTCTGAAATGATTACCTGAGGTTTTTTGTTGAACTAAGTTTGAATTTCTTAACCTGTACCTACGCGATTTATCTCAACATTATCTAGAAATGGGTGTAAGCTAAGAATTTTACATTTTTGTGATATAGGCAAATTTGGACGTTAATGAAGCTAATTCAAGAGGGAAGGACTTTCTTGAACTAGCTTTATAAGAAAATTTAAGGAATGTTTTAAATCTGATGTGGTAAGAGAAGCTGCACTGCAGGAAATCCGACACTTTAGACGGCAGTTGCGGAAGAATAGAAAGCAATACACTATACATCTAATAAGTCTACTTAAATTGGAAAATCTTTCGACGGGAAAGGACTCGTAGATATAAAGAAAAAATTAATTTTCGTACTTTCTAGAATTTCTAGCAATGATTTTTGTTGTGAAGGTCAAATAATAGAAGTTTTGTTTAGAAACGAATGACCATACCACCAAAGTTCTAAAATTTTTAATAACTTAAGGTATATGCCCCGCGATAACAAATCAGCTGAGTTTTGTGTGAACCAACATGAAACCAGTTATATGTACTTGTCTTAGACTAAATCTGAAAAACCCGATAGGTCACAAACGTTTTTAATAAATGTGGAGAAGCTCACAACCAACAGAGTACTACTGTGGAGTCAGTTCAGCAACAGATTGCATTCAATGTGACATTAATAGAATTAAGAACTTTTGTTAATAAGCGTGCTAAGATTAGCGCACCGCGTAACTCAAGGCGAGGAAGAATGGCACTCTTGAGAGGCGCTGCTTTAGCTTTAGAGCATAAAAGTTGTACGGAAACGAGACCGTGTTGATTTGACGAGCGTACGTAAATGCACTCACCATAAACCTTTTCGGGCAAATCTGAAGACCCGTTTTATAGACTTTGATAATTTTATGTGACTTAAAATTTTCAGTTTATTAAACTCCGGCATTTCACTAGTGAACACAAACCATTCAGTCTGCAACTGTAATTAAAGGGATTTGTTCCATACTACTTTTCAAGCCACAATTTTTGCATTAGCGTTCTAGCGATGATGATACGAGCACTTAGAAGACCAAACGGATCATATACTTTAGAAATAGATGAAAGTATAATTCGCTTAGTAGCCTTTAGAAAAGTCTGATTCTGGACACTAAAACAAACCTAAAGTTTTGGCACTTTCCTTTGGGCCAATTGTAAAACAATTGACAACAAGCTAGAATTTTGGATTTTCTGGAACATCTTGGGTTCATTTGAAACCCATTTCCTTGAAGGAAATAAGCATTGTTTAGAGTTGAAATGATTTGTAGGCAGGTACCCGAGATGTCATAAATGGATTCCGAGCCACTTAATAAATCAATCACATAGAAGTCAGAATCTATTATTTCGAACGCTGGTGGAAACTTATTTGCGTGCCCATAAGAAAGTTGCATTAGGCACCTCGTAACTAGAAAGGATGCAGCTGCGGTACCATATATTACAGTATTTAATTCATAACAATGAAGAAATTCACTAGGAACACTGCATCATAAAATACGCTGAAGGCACCCTTGATCAGGATCTATTAAGACCTGCTTATACATCTTGGCTATATCAGATGAAACTACATAAGAATGCGCCAAAATCTTCGCAAGATTGAAATTAAATAATTTTGTATAACAGGTTTCATCTTGAAGATCATTTACAGAGGTACCTGAAAATGAAGGAAAAGAAGCCTTAACACAGCCCTTAACTTAGTGGTCGTACTCTTCATATTAACTACCCCATGATGCGGCATAAAGTATTCAATTTGTGAATTTGGATTATCCTCTGATAGTTTTGACATGGGACCCATTGATTTGTATTCATTTATAAAGCCAATGAACATATTTTTAAGATTAGGGTTTACCTAAAGTTTGCGCTCAAGCTGGTAAAATTGCTGTTACGCTCTCGCTTTGGAATCTCCCAATTTTTCGATGGAGACGATAAACCTTAAAAATTCCTTTGAACAATAGAGAAGAAATGAACCGCGCATTCATGTTCTTCTTTAGAAAGATGGCGATTGAATGTAATTTTTTCTAGTTTTTAGAATCTAGATAGATCGAAATTAGAAACACTTTGAACGAAACTGCATGAAACTGCCAGACTGGGGATAGCGCAATTTATATTGCCTGATATGACCCAACGTAGCTTGTTTTTTTGGAAGTATGGACTATTCTTTACCCAATTTTATCTGACCGACGCACAAAAGATCCCATAAGAGACTGGCACATATACGAACATCTACCTTGGTAGGCGAATTTAATTCAGGGCCAGCAAAATGAACATTTTTTGGTATATTCAAAACCGAAGTCGATACTGGACAAGCCGGAATCTTGTCGCAAATGTTTGAAATTATAAAACACGTAAAAATAGTGGAAAATCCCGAATGAAGAGCTTCCACCCGTATACTGTATTTTTATTTGATACACGATCGTATCTAGATAATACTGATCACTGAAATATCAGTATACTCCTTTGCAAGATCTAAAGAATTGCATATTCAGAAGTAATAAATTAGACTGAGATGCACAATCTGTTACGTTCAATTGTACCCTAGTAAGCATTTTCATTTGATTTATGATTCTTTTAAATATCCTCACGCATCCGCATCGATATTTTTATAACTGCATATTATGAGAAACAAAATTTGCAACGTTAAAATTCACCAGTCGGGCAGAAACAGAAAGAACAGCAAGTAAGGACCCGCACGAATCACTATAACATATAAAAAGAGAAAGAAAGTTAAAGGTACTGAGCTAACTGCAAACGCGGAGATTTGTATGGTTCACATAGACAAAGAAAGGGCATCGCCATCGAATTTTTATTGACAATAAAAACAAAAAAGATTATATTTAAAAAAAATAATCTACGGACAGTTTAAAAATTGAGATACGAAGTGCGTTTTTCGTATTGTAACATGTAAACCAAAAGGATTGGTAATGAACAAAAAGTAAAGAAGGATTTTCTAAATAGTAAGTATGTTATATTGCAATATATAATTCAGAAACATTTCCCGGTAAATTAAAATAAAAAAAAAATCAGAATCTTTTCTGGTACCATTTAAGATGTAAACTGGCTCCTTCCGTTGGGGCAAGGTTGTTTGAGTTTATCTGCGTACATTGGTTACGCACAAACATCCAAAAGTGAGCAAAAAAGATTGTTTCGATATAAGTAAAAAGAAAACATTGCAACATACCTCCATGTGCCGTGATACTTATCTCACACTTGGAACAGTTGTCGGGAATCAGCGAACATCTTGACCTCGTACACCGGGTGGATCATCACCGCAGTACCCAGTATCGTAAATGCTGCAACCATCACTGCACTGGCGGCCTATGCAAAAGACATTTGGGTCTCGTTAAAAGATAATTTAGCCTACGTAGAAGGAGTTAGAAAAAAAACCCCTACTAGTATTAATAAGCACGTAAGAAATTTTCCAATGCACAGAAGCTATTCCAGGAAGCGTGCATTGCTCTCAAATTAACAGCATCAGGAAAGCAGACAGTACATCGTAGGATGAAAAGCGGAAGCAAAGTGAGCCCAGTTTTCAAACGTTCTGATAATCCATTGAAATATTAAAATACCACATGTCAAGGAAAATATCTAAACTCTTTGTAATGCATAAATAGATAAAGAAAACCGGCAAACTCGAATACAATTGCTTTTGTTAATCACACCTGTAGAAAATTTATGTTATTCAAACTTATGTTTCTACTCATAAATAAGGCGAACATATTCTTTCAGAAAGCACGGGTTGTAGATAACGAGTACATTTGCGGTTTTATATCAAACAATAAAGATAAATTGTGGTACTTTGACCTAAACTAAGTGCACTAATAACATTCTACAGAGTGTTGAACAAGTACTTGTTTCAATTGTATTAGGATGAGTTTTACCGGAACAAATCGACTCATTAAACCATAACATTCAGTTATACAAAATATCAAAGCGGAAGCGTGGGTACATTTAAGAAGAATCCTAAATCAAATGAAAATATTTATCAGGATACAATTAAACGTAGCAAATCTAGAAGAGCTTTATAGTAGTGTGGTTGCTCGGAACGATAAGAAACTAAGCATTATGGTTGATAGCAATACCTGATTATCCTGAGACACACAGTTTGATAATGCAACTTGAGTGTTGTTCTGAAAAGCTTCGACTATTAGTCGAACTAGTCTTCGACTATTAAAATGTTGGCTTTTTGAATCGTTAATTGCCTCTCAAAATGTGTATGGCGCTTAAGACCACATTTTTTATATTGATCATATTTGCAATAGACACTTTGGTGGACACTGTATAAACAGTTAGCGTATAATTTAAGTTTTTTCACTTCCGCCATCCGGGCTGTCACCCCGAGCTTGAGAAATTCACCACAAATAGACAATTGGTGCAAAGACTAACAAAATGCACATGTGAGCTTAGTGCTCAGCAAGGATCTCGATTTAAAACGAATATTTTCTTTTGTCACACTTGGGCTGGCTTAAATTTCTTCAAGAATATCCGCCTTACCTTTTAGGAAGTATATAAATAGGTAAAGTGTTCCAATGTTCAGTGGGTTGACGCAAAGATTTTGAAGATCTGAGGTTACCAGGCAATTCGTCTATTAATTGACCAAATTTTAAAGCAGTTTTTTTGCTAATTGTTTGAAAATTTAAAATAGCCTTTGTATGATTATGAATCAATAAGTGTTTGATAGCAAAACGTTGACAAAACATTCCCATGCTGTTTCAAAAGTTCCCGTGGAAACAGGTAGCGCACTTATCATCTTAACAGCATTTTTAGAAATGCATGAGCGAAGATAATGAAATTTTTCTATCAGAGTAATGTAGCGATCGCGGATGATTGAATAATAACATGGTACATTACTTGAAGGATCGGTTGATCGGTTTACGTTATCTTAGCTGAGGGTTGGTCGAGCGATTTTCTTTTGTTTTTTTTTGTTCGTTTATAGTGTGGTTTCAACCAGGGGAGACGTGGCTGTCCGTATCCCCTGCTGGAAGGGGGGAGGGGGAGGTGCTATCATTTGCCTTGTACGCACCGTGACTCCTAGGTTAACACCTAATTATAGTCTAAATCATGAAAGAATAAATTCACGTCATAGGTTCTGAATTAAAAAACGACATACTTTCAAATCTTATGCATTAGGTATATTCCGATAGATACTTTAAAAGTATGTCGCATTTTAATTCAGAAACCTATGACGTGAATTCATTCTTTCATGATTTAGACTATTAAACTCGGATCATATTATTTGGTATATTTAACTACTAAATATATCATTTATTTATTATATTAACATCTTTAGAAATTTAGGCGTTAGTTACACAATTCGCGAATACTGTTATCTTGTGGGCACATTTCCTATTACTTATGTCTAGTACTGGTACAACAGGCATAAAGCTTACCCCTAATAAACGCAGACACTGTAACTTTCACTACCCATCGGTCAAATCATTTCTTTTTATATAGTGGCCTCACACGTTGAAATCTGGAGTGGAATTGCCGCTATTTTCGTTTTTTAGTCGCTTCCTCCCAGTGACTCTGTCCTTATTTTAAATTGTTAACTTTGCTTATTTCTGGTTGGTGACCAGCAGGTACCTAATGGGTTCTGCTTGGTTCTGACTTTTATTGTCATTGTGCTGTGCCTGTCTATTTCGAAATTATAAGCTATTTTGCTGGCCTTATGTTGTAATATGCTATTTCCTCTATTGGAAATAGCGCATAGTTTGAAGACCTGAATGAACTTATCATAAATTTAACTTTAACTACTATCTCTAAAATGAGACTATATAATTTTACTAGTCTCCTATTTTAACATTTCTAATTAATTGGGTGGGTGTATGCCGGGTACAGTAATATTCCTATTTTTAATTATTAATGATTCAAATGAGTGAAAGCAAATCCAGGATCCGAAATTACACCCGTAAAGTTTTGGAAGAACCGAAGCAGGAAGCTTAACATTATGTGAATTATGATTGCTCGACGGCAGAGGAGGAATTGAATCCGAAATGCTTTGAAATTTTAAAAGATCTTTTGCGGCGACAATAGCTGAAGACTAAGAATCTTTGAAGTTAGCGCGTTCGGTTAATTCATCTTCGGTTTTAGTATCATCTACACTTTCAATCTCTGCCTGGACTTCTTCAAATTTGTTTAATAACGATTCAGCGTTATTTAGTCTAGTTTTAATTCTTTTTTATATGCTGTTCGTCTTTTCTATGCAATTTTATTAATAATATCAGTATTTTTATGTCATCGTAAATAAGATAACTAACAAACATCATCATCATCATCATCATCATTCGGTCTACACGCTTTTCTCTTTTCGTATTGTTTTCTTCATTATCACTCTCAGAGCCTCCGTGTTCCCCTGTTTCGCCTAAACCCAAATTGGTCATCTACTAGTATTTCTTCAGCCCGTTTTTCATTCGCCTTTGTACAATTCTAGTTAATATTTGTGACATGTGCTGTCAAATTTATTGTTCGAAAATTTTCACCTCTATTCGCGTCATTCTTTTTGGTATAGTACTATGATGTTACGTTAACTAAGTGCACTAATAACATTCTACAGAGTGTTGAACAAGTACTTGTTTCAATTGTATTAGGATGAGTTTTACCGGAACAAATCGACTCATTAAACCATAACATTCAGTTATACAAAATATCAAAGCGGAAGCGTGGGTACATTTAAGAAGAATCCTAAATCAAATGAAAATATTTATCAGGATACAATTAAACGTAGCAAATCTAGAAGAGCTTTATAGTAGTGTGGTTGCTCGGAACGATAAGAAACTAAGCATTATGGTTGATAGCAATACCTGATTATCCTGAGACACACAGTTTGATAATGCAACTTGAGTGTTGTTCTGAAAAGCTTCGACTATTAGTCGAACTAGTCTTCGACTATTAAAATGTTGGCTTTTTGAATCGTTAATTGCCTCTCAAAATGTGTATGGCGCTTAAGACCACATTTTTTATATTGATCATATTTGCAATAGACACTTTGGTGGACACTGTATAAACAGTTAGCGTATAATTTAAGTTTTTTCACTTCCGCCATCCGGGCTGTCACCCCGAGCTTGAGAAATTCACCACAAATAGACAATTGGTGCAAAGACTAACAAAATGCACATGTGAGCTTAGTGCTCAGCAAGGATCTCGATTTAAAACGAATATTTTCTTTTGTCACACTTGGGCTGGCTTAAATTTCTTCAAGAATATCCGCCTTACCTTTTAGGAAGTATATAAATAGGTAAAGTGTTCCAATGTTCAGTGGGTTGACGCAAAGATTTTGAAGATCTGAGGTTACCAGGCAATTCGTCTATTAATTGACCAAATTTTAAAGCAGTTTTTGCTAATTGTTTGAAAATTTAAAATAGCCTTTGTATGATTATGAATCAATAAGTGTTTGATAGCAAAACGTTGACAAAACATTCCCATGCTGTTTCAAAAGTTCCCGTGGAAACAGGTAGCGCACTTATCATCTTAACAGCATTTTTAGAAATGCATGAGCGAAGATAATGAAATTTTTCTATCAGAGTAATGTAGCGATCGCGGATGATTGAATAATAACATGGTACATTACTTGAAGGATCGGTTGATCGGTTTACGTTATCTTAGCTGAGGGTTGGTCGAGCGATTTTCTTTTGTTTTTTTTTGTTCGTTTATAGTGTGGTTTCAACCAGGGGAGACGTGGCTGTCCGTATCCCCTGCTGGAAGGGAGGAGGTGCTATCATTTGCCTTGTACGCACCGTGACTCCTAGGTTAACACCTAATTATAGTCTAAATCATGAAAGAATAAATTCACGTCATAGGTTCTGAATTAAAAAACGACATACTTTCAAATCTTATGCATTAGGTATATTCCGATAGATACTTTAAAAGTATGTCGCATTTTAATTCAGAAACCTATGACGTGAATTCATTCTTTCATGATTTAGACTATTAAACTCGGATCATATTATTTGGTATATTTAACTACTAAATATATCATTTATTTATTATATTAACATCTTTAGAAATTTAGGCGTTAGTTACACAATTCGCGAATACTGTTATCTTGTGGGCACATTTCCTATTACTTATGTCTAGTACTGGTACAACAGGCATAAAGCTTACCCCTAATAAACGCAGACACTGTAACTTTCACTACCCATCGGTCAAATCATTTCTTTTTATATAGTGGCCTCACACGTTGAAATCTGGAGTGGAATTGCCGCTATTTTCGTTTTTAGTCGCTTCCTCCCAGTGACTCGGTCCTTATTTTAAATTGTTAACTTTGCTTATTTCTGGTTGGTGACCAGCAGGTACCTAATGGGTTCTGCTTGGTTCTGACTTTTATTGTCATTGTGCTGTGCCTGTCTATTTCGAAATTATAAGCTATTTTGCTGGCCTTATGTTGTAATATGCTATTTCCTCTATTGGAAATAGCGCATAGGTTAAAGACCTGAATGAACTTATCATAAATTTAACTTTAACTACTATCTCTAAAATGAGACTATATAATTTTACTAGTCTCCTATTTTAACATTTCTAATTAATTGGGTGGGTATATGCCGGGTACAGTAATATTCCTATTTTTAATTATTAATGATTCAAATGAGTGAAAGCAAATCCAGGATCCGAAATTACACCCGTAAAGTTTTGGAAGAACCGAAGCAGGAAGCTTAACATTATGTGAATTATGATTGCTCGACGGCAGAGGAGGAATTGAATCGAAATGCTTTGAAATTTTAAAAGATCTTTTGCGGCGACAATAGCTGAAGACTAAGAATCTTTGAAGTTAGCGCGTTCGGTTAATTCATCTTCGGTTTTAGTATCATCTACACTTTCAATCTCTGCCTGGACTTCTTCAAATTTGTTTAATAACGATTCAGCGTTATTTAGTCTAGTTTTAATTCTTTTTTATATGCTGTTCGTCTTTTCTATGCAATTTTATTAATAATATCAGTATTTTTATGTCATCGTAAATAAGATAACTAACAAACATCATCATCATCATCATCATCATTCGGTCTACACGCTTTTCTCTTTTCGTATTGTTTTCTTCATTATCACTCTCAGAGCCTCCCGTGTTCCCCTGTTTCGCCTAAACCCAAATTGGTCATCTACTAGTATTTCTTCAGCCCGTTTTTTCATTCGCCTTTGTACAATTCTAGTTAATATTTGTGACATGTGCTGTCAAATTTATTGTTCGAAAATTTTCACCTCTATTCGCGTCATTCTTTTTTGGTATAGTACTATGATGTTACGTTTGAAATCTTTGGGCGTCTCGTGTGTCTCATACACATAGCAGCTTACAAGTTGGAAGAGACGTTCTGAAACCATGAAACAAAAGACCTGGGAGGTCTTTGTGGACAGACACCTACAAACGGACGCTTGGGGTATCCCATACAAAATTATAAAAGAAAAAATAAAACCACCAACGACTTACTCCACCCTAACAAAACAGGATGGTACAGAAACACAGGACTGGGAAGACACCGCGGCAACACTATTACAAACACTCTTACCAGACGACAATACGCAGGACGACACGGACGAACAAAAACAGACGAGACAACGGGTAATTGAAAGAAACAACAGAGGAAACAAACCTTGGAACAGACATCAAGACGACGAGGTACAACCATTCACTGAATCGGAAGTGACAGCATCGATGATACAAGCGAAAAACAGGAAAGCACGCGGCCCGGATGGTATCCCCTCTGAGATAACATCCGCGCTCCGTGTTAAATTGGTATTACCACTAACCAAAATATATAACGAATGCCTCCGACAAGCAGTGTTTCCGAACACCTGGAAGCAAGCAAATGTCGTAATAATACCAAAAGGCACAGGAAAGGAACCCAAAGCTACCAAACTCGTACCGCCCAATATGTCTATTAAACACCTAGGGAAAGACGTACGAGCGACTACTAAGTAAAAGACTGCAAGAACACCGCAACATTCAGGGCACCCACCCACACCAGTACGGCTTCACGGCAAACAAATCAATAAAGGGCGCAATCAATCGAGCCCTTCAGAACATCCAAGACACAACCGCGAAATATTCAATAATACTAATGGTTGACATAGAGGGAGCCTTTAATAATCTTTGATGGCCCTCCCTTTTCGCACGACTCAGTACCATACACTGCCAATCCCAACTTTATCACTCCCTCAGGAGCTACTGTAGGGACAGATACGTAACCCTGGACGGTACAACTCGAATAACAAAACATATAAACAGGGGCTGTCCACATGGCTCGGTTCTTGGCCCACTTCTTTGGAACGTCGTAATTGAGGAACTTCTGGAAAAGCTGGATACCATCAGGAAGGTTTCGACGACGATAGCATACGCCGACGACATCTTACTGTTGGTCGAAGATAACTCCAGAAGCGAACTCGAGAACAAATCACACAATGCCCTGAATGAAGTCCACAACTGGTGCAGAACAAACAAGATGAGTATTGCACCCAACAAAACCAAATATATGCTTATAAAAGGAGCATTACAGCGTGATCCCATAATTAAACTAGAAGGAGTCAACACCAGGAGATCCCATTCATACAAATACTTAGGTATAACCCTAGACGAGAAATTAAATTTCACTGAGCATATAACAACCGTGTGCAATAATGCTACAAAGGTCATGCAAAACATCGCAACACTGGCGCAACGGCATTACAAAATCCCCCTTGGCTGTGTGGGGCTATACTTCAACAGCGTGCTTGCGGCAATGGTTTCATATGCTGCGAGCGCCTGGAGCCACCGCCTAAACATAATCAAGGTAAAACAAAAACTATTGTCAACCCAAAGAAGCATAATCCTCAGAATAACAGGGGCATATAGAACAACGGCACATGACACTCTCCATGTGCTAATCGGAACAATGCCACTCGACTTAATAACCAAGCAAAGAGCAGCAATATATCATTTAACAAACAACGACTAAAATAAACTAAAACAACTATTGAAAACCGAAAATCCCCCAACCACCAAAAAAGGGATAAAAGAAAGCATAATCGCGGAATGGCAAGCTAGATGAGACGGCAGCGATACTGGTAGAAGGGTGTACGCTGTCATTCCTAACATAACACAAAGACTAACAAACAAACATCTCATACCTAGCAGAAAACTGATCCACTTCCTCACTGGCCACGGCCCGTATCCGACCTATCGGGACCGCATGCACTTAGCACAGAATGACACCTGTACATGCGGGGAGGTTGGTACGCCCGAGCGCGTTGTGTTTGAGTGCGCAGACCTCACCCAGGAACTACACGGATACAGAACAAAACTACAAGACATCCCTATCAACGAAATGATATGGAACGAACAAATTTTCCCATACCAAAACGCACTGACTCAAAAAACTACGCAAGTATTACACAACCGCTACCTTGAACAGGCCTCTTAAAAACGGCACGCAATCTTACGTACCAAACTGAGCCCGGGGGCTGCACCCCCACGCCAGAGTCCGTCTTCTGAAAATTCCGAGAACAATAGTTCTCGAAGACCGAAGGAGGTACTCAAACCCGATCAAAACCTACGGACCAATCATGTCTCTAGCAATAAGGACTAACATTAGTATTAAGTTCGGCTAAGTTTTAGGATAAGTAGTAGAATAGGAACTTTTTACGCAAAATGTCAAATTGAAGTATTTATTTCCACCCGACTGTAACCTGTACCATTCCAACACGCATAAAAGAAATTAACTTTTTGGAAACCGAACACACACAACCACACAAACACGAGCTTAAACACAAACACACACACACACACACACACACGCACACACACACAACACATGCAAAACAAATGTGCCCTTCAATAATCTGGATTTCCGGCTGCCGATGGTCCAGATCGAAGAGTACAAATTCTGTGGAATGCTTTTCCTCAAAGACTGGGATTTCCGGCTGCCGATGGTCCTGGACAGAGAGCGAGAGCACGAAGCAGAAACAACACCAACACCAACACCACCACAACTACAAACACAAAAAAGCAAACCCATACACACCAACACAATACATACAAACACAAATTGTGCCCCTCAATAATCCGGATTTCCGGCTGCCGATGGTCCGGATGAAGGGTACAAATTCTGCGGGGCGCTTTTCCTCTAGACTGGGATTTCCGGCTGCCGATGGTCCTGGTCAAGAGCGAAGGTACAACGTAGAAACAACATCAACAATAAACATAACAATTAACCAACACAATAAAACACTCGCGCACACACATAAGCACACACAAACATCGACACTTACTCAATTACACACAAAAAAACACCCATACACAAACCATACAAAATGATTGTAATCAAGCACAGGTTACAATGGGGGGAAAACAGGTCTGTCTAAAATGTCAGATGACAGACGACTAGAATGTTAGATTTAAAAATAAAAAAAATAATAAAGAGACGTTCTGTTACTGCTTGTCCAGCGGTTTTTGGAGGTTCTGCTTGCACCTTATCTGTACCCGGCGCCTTACCATTTTTCAGGCCCTTTAATGCTAATTCAAACTCATCTTTAAGTATAGGATATTCCGCAATCATTTTCAATGTCTGCTTCCTGTTCTAGTGCAGTTACTTCCTATCCTGCATATAAATTCACTATATATTCTTGCCATTTACCCACTTTCTCTACATTTTCTATAATGACGTTTCCTCTTGCGTCCCTTATATTTTTGCTATATATATGGTTTTATATCCCTAAAATTCATTCTAAGTAGTTTGTATGGTTCATCTGTCTTTCCTACTTCCATTTTAGTTTGTACCTCTTTGCACTTTTCATCAATCCAGTGTTCTTTAGCTTTCCTGCATTTGCGAATATTTTTCTATTTTATGGCTTGGTATCTCTGTTTTCCCGATTCGTCTGATTTATTTTTGCATTTTCGTCTTTCTTCTATTAAACTCAGGATATCCTTTGTTATCCAGGGTTTCAAATCTTCTTTTTGTGTATAATCCAGAAAATCTCTGGTCGCCATGTCTAGGCTGGATTTATTGTTATTCCATTCTGTTTCTACTTCCTTAGTATCAGATATTTTCCAGATATCCTTGAGCAATTCCTTTGACTTTTTTTCGAATCTTTTTTGAATATCTTTGTCTTTTAGTTTCTCTAAGTCCAAGTGCCTTTCTCCGTTTCTTTTTTCAAATTTTTAAATCTAAGTGCGGCTTTTATAATTACGATGTTGTGGTCAGTGTCTATATCTGCTGCTGGGTAGCTTCTATAGTTTTTTACTTGATTCCTAAACCGTTGTCTAACAAGAATGTAATCTATTTGATATCTTCCTATATCTCCTGGCATCTTCCACGTATATCGTCTTCTAGCATGATGTTGAAATAATGTGTTTGTGATGATTAAATTGTTCTTATCGCAAAATTCTACCAGCCAATTTCCCCTGGTATTTCTCGTGCCTAAACCAAATAAACCTACTACAGCTCCTTCCCTACCCTCACCTACCTCTGCATTAAAATCCCTAGTAATTATTAAATTTTCGTGTCCTTTTACGTATCTTAATATGTCTTCGATATCTTTGTAGCTGCTTCTACATCTTCGTCACTGTAGCTAAAGGTGGGCATGTATACTTGTATTATTACTGTGTTTACCAGTTTAGATTCTAATCTAACCATGAGTACTCTTTCGTTCTTTTGTAAGTAATTTTCTACACAGTATTCTATCCTTTTCCGCATAACTATCCCCACACCCAAATTTCTTTCCTCTGCTTCTGTATGAATTACCCTGAAGTCTCCACTCCCAAAATCACCCGCCTCTGGCCACCGAACTTTGCTACTATTTCTAGTGATAATCTATACATTTCGATTTGTAGGTTCTCTAGCTTACCTTGCTTCATACTTCTAACATTCCACCTCCGGCTCGCAAAATGTTCCCGACTCTTATTTTTAACTTTCCGATCGCATCCTCCAAAGTAGTCCCCTCCCGGAGATCCGAACGGGGGACTATTTTAACTCCGGAATCTTTTACTCCAGAGAATGCCATAATGTTTGTTACAATTTAAGTACGCTGTGTACTTGGGAGATAATGTGGTGGTTTCTCGTTGCCTTCTACATGGCGGTAGTGTGTTTTAGACTGCCATACCGACCCCTATGGTCTCTGCCAATCTAAGTACCGAAAGAGCCGCTGCCCTCTTTCGGGGGCCTGTCTTAGTCTGGTTCCTCACTAACGACCCTACTACTTTGGTTGGACCTGTAGTTTGGCTCTTTAGCTCATTAGAACACGTAAGCCATTTTCCCTGTTCTAGTAATCTAGACCTTAGGCAAGGTGCAGGTCCATTCGAAATGGAACTAACAAACATGCAATGAACTAAAATGTTTATACTAAAATGTTTAATTTCTAAGTGCTAATGTAACCTCAATATTCAGAGTTTCGCTATTTATTTTCAAATATCCAAGCAAGCGTCGTTACACCAGGTATGAAGCAGGGCTAAAGCTATAACCTGTAGGGGTGTATGTCGAGGTACCTGTTTGAATTTACAATAGCAAATATTTCATGGAGCCCACCCACTTTCGTTTGCTTCGGCAATCGTCCTATTGTATATTGAACTTGTTTTGAATAATCACAATTCCACCCTTCTTCAAAAGTGTGTTGACGAATGCAATAACGGCAACGATACTGGAACTATAAAAACACTAAATGTATTGAATGAACATGTAGTAAATTTGTATTTGCGTTTAATAACACTGAACTAAATGATTGAACGTTTATTCACTGTTTAATTAACATTTGGTTCGAAGAATACTATTCGTATATGTTTGATATTAGATAGGTCAAAGAAAGGACTATGAAATACTTTTCTTAAAATACATTTAATGAAAATTTAATTATTGTTACATTTTGTGTACATGAAAGAGCACGGTGACACCCCCCTACTACGTTCATCAAGACGACTTGCCGTACTAGTTTAACCTTCTTGAGGGGTGCGCTATACGTTCCGGATAACGGTACATTTTACAAAAATCCTAAACAAGTATAATGCAACTAATGTGTTAGCCTCTACCCTGCGATAGCGTATAAAACCAGAAAAATATTTAGCTGCAAAGTCTTCATGCAGTGCTATTCAGTTTAATCGGCAGTTATGAAAGAACGAGTACAAGAACCTGCTGATTAAATAAAAGCTGTGACAACTTGGAGGTCATAAAGCTCGAACGTCAGTTTGCTGCTAAAATTGGTAAACTAAATTACTAAATATTTTTTGCGGAGTGTAACGGAGAAGCTGCAGCCCAAAGAAAAAAAAAATATCGCTGTTTCTTACACGCACAAGTATTTTAACGCTATATTGTACTTCACTGTAATGAAAATCTAATACCCGAATAGTAGTTTAGCTTATCTATTAGGGTTCTTAATTTGACTGCTTTAGGTTTGTATCGCAATCTAATAAAAAATTAACGGTATAATGTGTCTTCATTTTATCTTTACCGGTTTTGGAGTATTAAGCTTATAGACAATACATTCACCATGGATTTCTAAAGCGATTAATTATTGACTAGTAAAGCTTCTGAATCCCTTATTTGAAAAATCCGGTTAATTTTTTATATTCTAGTTTGCTTTACACTTGTAGAAATTCTACCAGAAAAGTGGGATTCCACTGTACGCCACTCTAATCTCCGTCAGCTTCAACCATTTATCTTAAAACCACCACCTTGTTTTCGTAAGCACGTTTTAACTGCTTTAATTTAGAAAAGTGGTGTTTGAATTGGCCTAAATTGGATCCTACTTGGAACGGATTTGTAGCGGTTTTTCTTCGTGGATTCTATTTTTAGTTGTAACCTTTTGTAGATGCGTATTTTTTGTTAAAAATGGCAATGTGATTGAAAATTTCAGCAACAGCTATTAGACGTTTAATGCCCTTTGGCTTTACAATTTCAGTACTATTACGGCGATATTGATTCAAAATTCATAACGTTGTTTGTTAGTTGTAAACCATACATAACAACCGTATGATTGTAGTTTTGAAATGATCTTTTATAATACTGGTACTCCAGTTGTATTAAGTCAGAAAAAACATCATCATCATCATTAGATCTTCAGTCCTGGAACTGATTAGACGCGTACCGTCATTGTTTCCTATTCTGAGCTAACCTACACATTTCCCCGAAATTCTCACAGCCCACATCTTTCACTATCTATGCAATAGTCTAATCTAGGTCTACCTCTACCTCCCTTTTTCTCCTTTTTCTGCTTCTGTTATATCCTGCACTATTCCCTTACTGTTTTCCACAGATATCATTATTCCGCTACTATTTCTAGAAGCTTTTCTTAATTTTGTCTGTTCCTGCTATCTTCATAATATCTTTGTAGCACCACATTTCAAATGCCTCTATTTTTTCCTGTCTGGTTCTCTTACTGTTCACGTTTTACAGCCCTACAGTGTTGTACTACACACATATGCTTTTAACAATTGTTCTGTTTTTGTTTGTTATCTTCGAACATAAAAGCTGCTTTGTCTTCTCAAATACTTTGTACTAATATTTTTTTCCAATATCTTTTGCATTTTCCCTTCTATTGTTGGAAAAAGCAGCATCTGCTATAAAAATTTAAGTCAGCCTAAATTTTACTTACAGCTATATTTTAACTTTAGAAGCAATGCGTTTTAGTTATTCAAGAGTAGGGGTCATAAAACGTAGATTTCTATAATACCTAGCATTTCGTGATTCGTAGCACTTTTTGCGTTATTACAAAAATAAAAAACTGGAATTCTACACAAAAACGGTTATGTATATCGTTTCTGTACAAGTAAAGATTTATTAAATAACACACAGCTAAATGATGTCACAATGCGCGCAACGCATTATGCTTCGACAATGTTCGCCGCTGTTGTTAACCGTAAATACAGTTACAGTACAATCCATCTAAACGTAGTGTTATCTATTGTTAAAAGGACGCCTTGAATTTCAAATGTCGGTCGTTGCTCGTCGCTCGTTTGTTTGAGGTTCTTCGTGTAGTTCTTCGCTCTCCGTAGGTTTAAGTTTTTAGTTTAAAAGTACTCAAGAAGTACAAACATTTTGTTTTTATTGCGATTGTTAAATTAGCCGTCGCGATGGATGATTGTTATTTTATTTGCCGTCAATTGCTCTTGAAAGGTGTTACAGTGACTGCAAAACGTGGTATAGACGCTTTGAGAGACGCACGTGCCAAAAGAGAAGATACACATACTACATCACTCAATAAGTCCGTAGGATGATACATAGATGGCGTTGCTATGTAATAATCCATATGATTTGTAGGAAGTACTAACCTTAAAAAGATATCTGTCAAAATTTCATGACAATCCGACGATTAGTTTACAAGTTACAGAGGTTCAAGTGACGATACTTTTGAGTTTTTCAAAAAAATGAATTCCAAGCAATTTCGCGTGTTGATTTATCATTGCTTTTTGATGGGTAAAAATACCATCGCAGCCAAAGCATGGCTTGATAAGTGTTATCCGGGCTCTGCTCCATCGAGGCAAACGGTGGAGAAGTGGTTTGCTGATTTTAAACGTGGCCGTACAGACACTGACGATGCTGAACGCTCTGGAAGGCCAATTGAGGTGGTTACACCGGAAAACATCAAAAAAGTCCACCGAATCGTTTTGGAAAACAGAAAAGTGAAATTGCGTGAGATAGCTGACACCTTGAAGATATCAGAAGGCAGTGTGCACACTATTTTGCATGAACATTTGTCCATGAGAAAGCTGTTCTCAAAGTGGGTGCCGCGTTTGCTCACAGTGGACCAAAACAACAACGTGTCGAAGATTCTGAGAGCTGTTTGGAGCTGTTCAACCGGAATAAAAGGACTTTTGCGTCGGTATGTGACAATGGATGAAACATGGATCCACCACCACACTCCAGAGTCTAATCGGCAGTCAGCTGAGTGGACTGTAGCCGGAGAACCACGTCCAAAGCGGCCAAAACCGCAAAAGTCGGCTGGTAAGGTTTTGGCGTCTGTATTTTGGGATGCGCACGGAATTTTGTACATCGACTATCTTAAGAAAGGAAGAAGAATCAACAGCGAATACTACATGGCATTATTAGTGCGTTTGAAGGAAGAAATTGCCAAAAAACGGCCACACATGAAGAAGAAAAAAATTCTCTTTCACCAAGACAATGCACCGTGTCACGAGTCGATCGCAACGATGGCCAAATTGCACCAATTGGGCTTCGAATTGCTTCCGCACCCACCGTATTCTCCAGATTTGGCCCCCAGCGACTACTACCTGTTCGCAGACCTGAAAAAAATGCTCGCCGGAAAAAAATTTGGCTCGGATGAAGAGGTGATCGCTGAAACTGAAGCTTATTTTGAGGCCAAAGACGAATTGTTTTACAAAAAAGGTATCGAAATGCTAGAACGGCGTTGGACTGATTGTATCACTCTTGAAGGAATGTATGTTGATGAATAAAATCGAATTTCGCCAAAAAAATGTGTTTTTCTTAGTTATCCTACGGACTTATTGAGTGATGTGTTATAAAACGTTTAAGGGGTACAGGTTCGGTAACGGTACATAAAACTATCACAAGAAGTATACTTGCAAGAATAGTATAGTGGCAGTTTAAAGACACAGAGTAGACGATGCTCCCGCTACATCTCAGTGTTCTCCTCGCAAAGTACGCTCTAGCTTATGATCTCTTGATCTTCTAACTTTGTGTTTATTTTTTTTGTGGCGAAGAAGCCAAAGAAAAGGCAGAGACAAAAAAGCTAGGAATTATCGATTATCGACGTATAAATAGAAAAAAAGAAGGCCGAAATTAAGTGACAAAATTTAAACGTGCAAACAGGGTTCGTCTGCTTTTGTTAGTCGATAGCTCTATTAAAGTTCCTTTGCTGATGTTTCAAAGTATCAGTTTATACAATGAATTTGATGTAAGCCTGAGACTATGTATGAGGCATGAGGTAAGTTCCCATGACACTATTTGATACTGTAGGAATGCAGAAAACTGCTAAATCAATGCTTTATAAATGCTTCGACCCTGTGTGATGAAATACCTGCTGATAACGTTGCTTACGTCATTGATGGTGGATTCCTGCTGCATCATGTAATATGGAAAGCAATTGATATTTTTCATTGTATTATCAAAAGAAATGTTGATTATCTAAAAAAACATTTCAGCTTTGACATAGCGGTTGTCGTTGATGGATACAGTGAAAATATAAAAGCAATAGAACAACTTACACGAAGTGTTTTAATTCCAGGTATGTTTGTTGTGGTTTGTTTAGCATTGTTTTTAATCTTCTTTGGGAATTAAACCACTCATAGTTTTTAAAATCATCTTTATTTACGTTTCGATCCATGACCTAGGATCGTTGTCAAAATAATAAAAACGTCAACTTTGACATTTATGACATAAATTGAAGGTGACTTTGATTTATTGATGTTCGAAATATTTGGTTTGAGTACACTAAGCAAAATTTTAAAGTTTAAATGAATGATTGCCTTCAATTTGTGTTACGCCTGGGACCGACTTTTTGTAGCTAATACGCTTAACGTGAAATCAGCTGATTAATTTTATTGGTGAATTTTAATAATTCAATAACTTGAATTGGAAAACATTTTTAACATGTTTCTATTTATACAATTGAGGGATGGTTATTAAAGTGTGCGATTTATTGAAGGTTAAGCAGTCGTTTTTATTTATTTTGAAGGAAAATCATTATGATTTAGACTACCTCTTTGGTAGATTTAAACATGGTTCTGAGGCGACCTTATGGCGGGTTTACACTTGTCAGATACCAATACTGTTCAACGGAGATTGTATGGTTGTGAGGTAACTCATTGTGGGTTTACACTTGTCAGATACCAATGCTGTTTTACAGGGGTTAAATGCTTCATCATCATCATCATTAGGTCTTCATCTCGAAACTGGTTGGACACACCTGCACTTATTTTACTGAGCCTAGTTCTCATTCTACACAGCATGTAAGTCGTTCTTTCATTTCTTATGCCTTTCACCGAGTTCAGGAGTTAGCAACCTGTGAATCCAACACGTAGATATTTGCCGAAATAATGGTTTTCAGTTAATATTGTTATTTCTTTTAGTAATGGAATCCATTGTTTACGCAAAATCAAAGAAGCTGCTTATATAACCCTACATGAAATAACTGCGTTACAAACGAATCAATAAACAATGGATTCCATTACTAAAAGAAATAACAAATGAAGATCAAATGCCCACAATATCTAGGTAGCATTGCAAGTTTTTCCTGGGTTTTCCTTGCGATATTAACATGAAATACAGCCTACATACATGATTTCTATTTATACATACAATAACTAATTACATAACAATAAGCATATTAACTGGAAAACCATTATTTCGGCAAATATCTACGTGTTGGGGGATCTTGGTAGCCACAGGTTGCTTAACTCCCTTCACTGAATCTCGGTGAAATAAGGCATAAAATTAGAAAACAATAGAAAGGAAACGAGCTATATACATGCTGTGTGAGAATTTCAGAGAACTATATAGGCTAGCTCAGAATATAAATAAGTGCAGGTACGTGTCCAACCAGTTTCGAGATGAAGACCTAATGATGATGATGATGAAGCATATTAACAACCCCTGTAAAACAGCATTGGTATCTGACAAGTGTAAACCCACAATAGAGTTACCTCACAACCATATACAATCTCCGTTGAACAGTATTGGTATCTGACAAGTGTAAACCCGCCATAAGGTCGCCTCAGAACCATGTTTAAATCTACCAAAGAGGTAGTCTAAATCATAATGATTTTCCCCTTCAAAATAAATAAAAAAACGACTGCTTAAGCCTTTCAATAATACAATCGCACACTTCTTTAATAACCATCCTCTCAATTGTATAAATAGAAACATGTTAAAAAATGTTTTCCAATTCCCAAGTTATTGAATTTATATAAAATTCACCAATAAAAATTAATCAGCTGATTTCACGTTAAGCGTATTGGCTACCTAAAAAAAGTCGGTCCCGGGTCGTAACACAAATTGAAGGCGATTATTCTTTTAAACTTTAAGAATTTTTGCTTAGTGTACTCAAACCAAATATTTCGAACATCAATAAATCAAAGTCACCTTCAATTTATGTCATAAATGTCAAACTTGAAGTTTTTATTATTTTGACAATGATCCTGGGTCATGGATCGAAACGTAAATAAAGATGATCTTAAAAACTATGAGTGGTTTAATTCCCAAACAAGATTAAGAAGAATTTTAATTCCAGGATTAGTGGAGATTATTTTTGACGAAGCAATGCAAGTGGCACTCAACCAAAAAGGTTCTTATCCAATCACTCAAATAAAACTAGATTTATATCAATACTAATGTATAAACTACAATCTATCCACATAGCGTTGAAAAAAGTCACGGGCGACGACGGCGTTTTAATGGTAGAAATGGTACGTGAAAAATCACAACACATCACGTTATCGTTGAACAAGATATACATGTATTAGTTCGTCTAATAAGCACGTGCTCCTTCAAACCAGGACGATTTCTTCCTTAAACCGGGGAAAAGAAAAATAAAATTACAAACATATTCTAATTTCTAGCCTAAATAAATTTCCAAATTGTTGAAAGCTCCTGTTGTTACTAAATGCTGTTATTGGCTGTGACACAACCTCTGCATATTGTAACAAAAGAAAAATAAAAGTTTTTTGAGTTGCATTAATTTGCGCAAGTTTTTAAGCAGGAAAATTGTACAGTAGAGACGATTTTGGAAAATGGACTACGCATTATACTGGCAATCTATGAAGCTACTACATCAGAATTATCCGTTAAAGAATATAGGTAAATGATATTTGCGAAGTCAACAAGGTTTAATTTGTCGTCACTTCCACCTACTGCCTCAGCTGCACGCCAATATCTGAATCAAGTGTATTATGAAGTACAGAACTGGCTTAGTAATGATTTAAATCCGAAACAATAGGGATGAATGATAAATGGTAATGTTTTGGAACCCATTAAGACTTTATTGCCATCTGCACAAGATGTTCTTTTGAATATTATTTTTTGCAATAGCACAAAATTAGACCGTCTTGTTCAATATTTTGTAGCCATTGTCACGGTCTATCATGTTTCAACGCAAATGTCGAAACGTTACCGAAGAAAATATTCAGGATATATTGAGTTTCAATCTGTTGACCTCTTGACACACAATACAGCAAAAGAAAAAAAATGTTGGGGAAGAAGTAACGACAAGACAGAAGAGAAGGAACGGGTATTTAGATGTCAAACGACGTGAACCTGCAGAGGAAGCCAAAAGACGAGAACTTAGAGGAGATGGCAAAGGACGAAGATATGGAAGAAGGGATAGAGGATGAGAATGAGGATGACCTGTAAAAGTCACTAAAACAAACAATATCATGTATTAAGCCGGTGTAAACCATGTACAAGAAGCACGCCCTTGTGGAAATAGATGTACCATTATCCTGTGTTTTCCTGTTAGTTTTATGTAAAATATTGTTACGAGCTACTATTAGGCAACCCGTCAAACACACAAGCACCGTAAGCACTGTATATTCTCCAGGAACCGAGGATGTTCAAGCACATACCAGAGAATGAATCATCTATTTTAATTCAGGGTATATATAAGACCGCTGATACATGTAAGAGTTTAGTCTATATCAGAATGTTGAATATAAATTATATCGTGTAAAGCTAAATAGTTAAGCTTTTGGAAGTCCAAGAGTAAACATAAATTTGTATTATATGAAAGTGTATATTGTACCGACAGCTCGTCGAATACATAAATAGACAAAAGTGAAATAAATAAATAGTAGTGTTAGTGCTGTTAATAAACCTATAGCTAAGAATTTAGTTTAAGAAGATATTAGTAATTGTAAATTAATTAGTGTGATAGTGATTCATTGTAATTGGACAGAAAACATCTATAAATAAGGCATATACTGTTAATTGAACTTATGAACAGTGAGTAATAGAGACTTTTGTTATTACTTGTTTTAAATTAGTAAAATGCGGTAGTAGTAGCCGCTACAATATGTGTATAACATTTCTGAAAAGCACTTTAAATCTTTATCTTCTATAATAGCCAAAAAAGTCATTAGACATAGAGGAAGCAAAATATTTGCGAATAATAGATTTCCTGAACATTTCACCTTGAATAATTCAAAGTGCGAGTAAAATTTTCGTGGAGGCTTTTGACACAGTATTAGTAATATCAAAATGAAGGTGCGTACAAAATTTCCGCTCGCTTGAATTGTTTTAGTACAGGAATCTGTATGTGACTGAAGTATAGTTTCTGTCCTCAAATGCTTAATAAACGCAAATGCAAACAAATTGTAATTTGTGAATAAACTAAAGCCACCATAATGGTAAATTATGGTATTTTATTTGGTATATATAAAACACTAGACATTGAAATTTACTTTCAACCACAAAAAGTTGAGAACTTGAGTAAGTAACTGTAGTTGGTTACTTGAAAGTAATGATAGATTCAAAAGTGAGTGTATTTCTGTAATTATAATTTTATGTATACCCGTTTAAAAATACAATGCTACGATCAAGCAAAATTGAATTTATTTATGTAATTTAAGAATTTCTTTGTCTCTTATATACCTGTTTACAGAGAGAGTTTTATGACTATTGTGGTGAAGCAGAATTAGGTGACATAGTAAAACGAAGGTATTTGTTTTCTTTGTTTGGGTTGTATCATCGTCATCATTAGGTCTTCAGCCCTGAAACTGGTTAGACGCGTACGCTCATTGTTTCTTATTCTAAACTAACCTATACATTTCCCTGAAATTTGCACGGTCCGCATCTATCACTATCTGATTTAGGTCTACATCTACCACCTATTTCCTATCTCTGCTTGTAATATATCTCATAATATTCTTCAAAAATGCCTAAGAACGTATTTTTCCCGTCTATTTCTCCTATTTTTTCCACAGATATCGTTATTCACTTACTATTTCTATAAGCTATTTGTTATTAACTTTGTCTGTCCATGCTATCATCCTCATACATCTGAATTGGATTGTATATTGGTTGTAAAAAAATCCATTCCACCAGTAGGCTCACATAAGCAGGATTTGTTTGTAAAAATTGGTCTTTCAGAGGATCGCATCATATAGCAAACGTTCTGGTGCCCATAATTTAAAACAGTACCAAAAAGCTTTTCAAGGTAAGTAATTATAGTAACATAGCTAGATAATGTTAACTTCCTCATTATTTCATGCAACATATCAGTTTATTTATATAGGGACTCACCCCCTGTTACGTTTATTTTCCGCATAAGTTAATTACACTATTTTTCAACTCAAACCCCTTTGGCGTTAAAAACGAAAATTAATTTAGTAAACTTAAAATAATCCTGTCCTTGCTAATGCATTACCCGTTCGTCTAAATTCCATGTCTACTGTTCAATAAAATCGTGATTTCATAAATAATAATAAATACGCTTTCTACAAATTTTTATGTTGAACTTAGTTATTTCGAAACAACAAGTTTACGCTATAAATTAAATAGTGTTATTCTGTTTTTAGGTACCTGCTATTTTGGTCTTACGACCGCCGTATAATGGTTTTCCCTATTGTTCCAAAGTAACGACTTGTTGAGATAATGCTCGCACACTGTTCGATATATGCTGGGTTCTCCAGTTGTCGCGCTTCGATGAACTTAATGTTTGCTCTGCGAGCTCGTGTGAATTGATGCACTAGTAAAAACGACTCGTTCTGTAACTTCAAAAGCGATGCACGTTTCTCCTCTATCAAATGTGCAGATCCTTTTTTGTGTATTGGTAAACGCTCCTGAGTCGTTAATATTAGTAAAATTTTCTTTTTTAGCTCCTAGCTGGAGGCTAATTTGCTTGTTCCGTAGCCCAATAATTTTTTTGATGTAAATCAACTGCTTGGGCATGTAGACCGCCGTTACAATTATGGTAGTAACAGGTTTGTTGCTGACTACCGCTTCGATGCTGTCAATTCGCTTCCGAGGGCTGACCAGATGAGTATTTCGACACAGGTATGTGACTGTTTTCTCTTTCGAAGATACACCGGGATAAACCCAATTTGAAATTATGTGCTCTAATGTTTGTTCTGGTCAAATCCTTCCTGGAAGAGTTCCTAAATTTAATGTTTGCTTTTAATTAACCATCCCCTTATACAAAAGTATCAGCGTTACCTTGTTGTTTCTGACTAGATTTATTGCCTGTTAGCTACGAATTGCGCACTTCGTGGAATAACTAGTGAATTTGTACATAGAGTAGAATTGCTTTATTACATAGTAACCTTATTTAATTTTTGTTTGGCTGTTTCGTTAGAAATTTCTATAATGGTGTGTTTTTTTGTAAATAGAAAATCGTTGGCGATGTATTATTTTTGCGTTTCTAGAAACCCCACCACTCTCCGCATTGGTAGTTAGCCTGGTATATTTACGTTTTCTTCCGGCTACGTCATTGTACGTAGCATCCCTCACCACTGCAGTTAGCCTGTGCACCCTTAATTTGTTACGAGATTCACGCCCCTTCCGGACGATTTAAAATTCAACAGTCTACCGATTTATTTACCCGTAACATAAAGACCTCAGGAGTGCAATGAAAGGCAAATTTGATGTATTTAATACCGTATATAGTAATAGAAGGAACGCAAAACAGTAGAGCTTGATTGCCTATAGCGGTACGGTGTTCAATCTTATTTGAAACATAGTGTGAGTATGTATGTATAATGCGTCCTGCAGAACAACGAACATTAGGTAAAGAAATAAACTGATGAACATTTCACACTTATTTCAATGGACGCACAAGATAGCTATCGATTTAATAATATTAAATCAATTACAACGGCCCATTTGAAACGACAACGAAACTGTTTATTACAAGTAAAGTACCTAAAATATCTCCGTTAAAGCTGCGCTGCATAGAAGGGAGTTATAAGCTCCAACATCACGATATTTTCATTAGTATTATAAATTAGATTAAGTATTTCCGAAGCGGTGCCAAAAAGCTTTACTTGGCAACCACAACCAATCTTGTTCGTTTTCGCAGTACAAAGCCTGACATACTTCTTATTTTACTTTCCAATCTAAAACAGCGACTTCAGACTGAGTTTTGGCTAACATCTTTGCTTACAAAGCTAAATTGTTAAATTTATGGCATTCACCTGCTTACAGTAGTAGAAAGAAAAACAAAGAAAACTATTTTATACTAACTGTTGTTACTGCAAGTTAAAAAGAGCCGCATGAATTAACATATTAGAGAGGGTTTCAATTTGCTGTATATTTTTTTAATTATAGGGTTTGGAATTAGATAATGTTAAGTTTCTAGCTCAGTGGCATCGTTCATTCTTCTTCCATACTACAGACATCCCCTTTTGCTATTTCTATGCCACGGTAATTTTAATTATAGGTTATAAACGTTCAATTTTAGGGGAGATACAGTGACATAATACACCTGGGCTAATAAATAGTTCTTCAGTAAAAATCAACGCAAATTTAGCAAGTAGTTCTTTAAGAACTTAAACATCTATGAAATAAAATATTAACGGTGCTGAAAATTTAGCGATGAAAGAAAAAATCCTAGGTTTCAAAGTTCTCGGATAATAATCACACCTAAACAACCAAATCTGCTAATGTATGTGCAACTAAACTCAATAGATTTATAAGAAAATAAACGGTGTTATACAAACGTGATACGGGTAAAATGAGCAGTACGTTATAAATTGAAATGCCATGAAGGGGCGGAAATTCCGCAACAATTTTAAAGTGGCGTGAAAGCGGGTTCTTATGACAGAAATAACCAAAATAGTAAAAATAATATATATTTGAAATGGCAGAAATAAAAATAAACTACGTTACAACATTCACTTACACTGAAAGGCTTTTTCTAATGTCATAATTGAGGGGCGCCAAACCGCAGTCTCAACAATCCCTGTCGATATTTTCTCTACACGGAAGACGGTTACTCTAAATAGGTCTCCTTCGCTTTTGGTTTCTAAATTTATCAACATTATACTTTACATTTTTCGACAACATCCCAACTCATTAATTTTTGTCATATAAAAAAATTCTTTAAAATAAAGCGCTTCTTCCAAATACGACTTCACCATGGGAATGACTTGATATCTTGTAACAATATTTTTGACGACTGCAAATCACCTAAAATTTATTAGTTAAATACGTCTTTTTGTCTATTCGATTAAACAAGCAAATATCGTCATTCAAATAAATATCCGTATTGGGAATCATGTAGCCCAATCATAATACAGAAATGCTAGTTTGGTTGCTAACAACAGGCGTTGGCTGTTTGAATAAACACTTCAATGTCAAACGAATTTGATATAATATGTGCAGCGTGCCAACCGGTTACTCTGGCTGGGGCACCTGATACGAGCACATCATGGAGAACATTAGAGTTCTAGCCAGCAATTTGCGTGTGGCCTTACGCCAATGTGTTTAGTTCAAGTGTAATATGCACTTGAATAAGTGTTTCTAATAATGGTAAGCACATAGATTTAATCCCTTAAATAAACTAAATAATTTTGTTATAGCGCTCTTTTCTTTTCTTTCCTTCTCCACTCTTCAATTTTACCATTTAATGTGAACGTTTTTCAACTTGATTGTAATATTCTAAATTTAATAAGAACGTACTTTAATGTGGCGATAATAATTTTTGATTTAATATGAACGTCCTTCAACTTGACCGTAATAGTTCAGATTTAATAAAAACGTTCTTCAACGAGGCCGTAATACTTGAGATTTAACCGGAATGTTCTTCAATTTATTAGCAATTCTTTTGTTTTAATCTAAATGTCCTATAATTAACATTTACAATGATCTTTTAATTGCTATGAGGTATTTACAAGTAATAATGTGGATAATTACACTCAAGATAATTGTTTGGTAACGAACGAAATGCCGTAATAAAAGGATGCATAGCATTTTTGTGATAACTGTTTGATTGGATTTTGGTTTGTTTCGTTTTTGCATAGAAGAAATACACTTTGAGCTTGTATAATTGGGTACAAGAAGCGTACAGTTGGTTGGTTGCACTACAACATGTGGACAGCGACGTCATTTGTTTGTCGAGGAACAGTATGTATGCACATCTGGTTTAATACAATGTAACACAGTCACATAAACAAGAACCTGGTTATGCAAGGTAAGCTTTCTTTATTATTTTCACATGACGTCCGCATTTGACCAACATTGATACAAGGAAACATCTAAAAAATAACATCGTAATGACGTATAATTATTATTTTGCTTAACAAACTATAAAGGACTTTTGATGTTTTGTAATTGTCAATATTTAAATCCATGGTTATAACCGTTATTATTACTAACGAACTTAAACACCTTAATTGAGTTCTGATTAAAGTTTTCATTTATGTGTTGTAACAATTTTTTTTGACGACTGCAAATCACCAAAAATTTATTAGTTAAATACATCTTTTTGTCTGTTTTACCAATTTAATAGTAATATTCTATATTTAACAAGAACGTATTTCAATGTGGCAATAATAATTTTTGGTCTAATATGAACGTCCTTCAACCTTACCGTAATACTTGGATTTAGTAAAAAGTTCTGCAATAAAGCCATAATATTTAAGATTTAACCGGAATGTTCTTCAATTTAATAGCAATTCTTTTGTTTCAATCTAAACGTTCCATAATTAACATTTACGATAATCATTTAATTGCTATGAGGAATTTACAAGTAATAATGTGGATAATTACACTCAAAATAATTGTTTGGATAACGAACTAAATGCAGTAATAGATCGAAGCTTTGCATTTTCTGATAACTGTTTGAATGGATTTTGGTTTGTTCCGTTATTGCGTAGAGGAAATACGCTTTAAGCTCGTATAATTGGGTCCAAGAAACACGCAGTTGGTTGGTTTCAGTACAACATGTGAACGGCGACGTCATTTGTTTGACCAGGAACAGTATGTATACACATCTGGTTTAATACAATGGAACGCTGTCACAAAAAAACAAGAACCTGTTTAAACGAGGTAAGCGCTCTTTATTATTTTTACATGACGTCCGCATTTGGTCAACATTGATTCAAGGCAACATCTGAAATAACATTGTGATGACCTATAAATAGTATTTTGTTTAACAAACTATAAAGGACGTTTGATGTTTTTATTGTCAATATTAAATCCAGTGTAATAACCGTTATTATTATTAACGAACTTAAGCACCTTCATTGAGTTCTGATTAATGTTTCATTTATGTGTAATTATATTTAAAGCTTTTGAACGTTGAATTATTAGATTTTTCATATTTTCATATAAACTTGTAAGCCTAATAACAGATCTGATAGTTTGGGTATTGATTTGAGTTAATTTTGTAGTAAAAAGAAATGCTTAACGTATTTGATATTTCATTTAAATTTATTATTCTACATCTGAGTAGAAGAAATTAAAGTATCATTTTTGATATGTAAACTTTGTACATACAACTTTTTATCATGAAACAATTTTTAATTAAAGAATCATCATTTAATTCATTTAATTAATTGTTTTATTTTGAACATGTGAGTTCAAAAATAGGGTAATTAGATCAAGGAACAAAACACATAAATACCTTCGAGATAGCGATTTTTGTAGCTTCTATTTGACGAAGAAGCTTTGATAGCTCTTTCAGAATTTGATGTCTAATATTTGTGTCTATAAAAGTGTGTGCATATTTAATCGTTACAGTTTTTTTTATTATGAGGTAGCAAGGGTAGACCTCTTGTGTCCTCCGTTGTTAGTTTAATTCAATTTTCTTTACAGCTCCTGCGTAAGCAGTTAATACGCTATTCCTTTCTAAGGACTCCCAAGTCCCCCTTAGGGAAACTCTGTGTTTAAAACTTAATCACTTGGTGGCGCCCTCCCTAAACCCTTATTTTGGTATAAATCAAGCCATAGTAAGTGAATAATGTTTTGTAAAAAAAACCACGACCAATCCTCATAAGCTCTACCCGAGGACTAGACCCCTAGCATAGTCGGAAGATAGTTGCGTTCCAACATTTTATGGGAATCCTTTCTTAAAGTTCACTGGTTCCATGAGAGAATATTAAAGAACTCACGGGTTACTTTAATTATTCAATCAACCAATTAAACCAGTTACGACAAATTGTGTAAGAGTGTAATTATAGTTAAAGCATTTGAAAGTTAAATAATTACAGATATATAATAATAATTTTGTAACAAAAAGAAATGCTTAACATATTTGATATTTTATTTGGATTTATTATTCTACATCTGTGTAGAAGAAATTAAAGTACTATTTTTGATATGTAAATTTTGTACATACAACTTTTTATCATGAAACAACCTTTAATTAAAGAATCATCATTTAATTCATTTAATTAATTGTTTTATTTTGAACAAGTAAGTTCAAAAATAGGGTAATTGGATCAAGGAATAAAAGACATAAATACCTTTAATATAATGATATTTGTAGCTCCCATTTGACGAAGGAGCACTGATAGCACTTTCAAAACTTGATGCCTAATTTTTGTGTCTATAAAAGTGTGTGCATAATTGATTTTTATAGCTTTTTTTTATTATGAGGTAGCAAGAGTATACCTCTTGTCTCCTCCTGTGTTAATTTAATTCAATTTTCTTTACAGATTCTGCGTAAGCAGTAAATACAATATTCCTCTATAAGGACTCCCAAGTCCCCTTAGGAAAACTCTGTGTTTAAAACTTAATGACTTGGTGGCGCCCTCCCCATACCACTATTTTGGTATAAATTAAGCCACACTAAGTAAATAATGTTTTGTAAAAAGAACCACGACCAATCCTTATAAGTTCTACCAGAGGAATATACCCCTATCATAGTCGGAAGATAGTTGCGTTCCATCATTTTAAGGAAATCCTTCCTTAAAGTTCACTGCTTTCTTCAGAGAATATTAAAGAACCTATGGGTTACTTTAATTATTTAATTAACCAAACAAATCAGTAACGATAAAATGTTAGAATCTTTTCACAATTATTTAATTTTACCTAATTCATAAATAAATCCAAATAAAATTCAACCTACTCTTCACCTCTATTAACTTTATGTAATTGCCATAAGAACACAAATATTTTCCTAAAAAAATGAAATTTTTTCTTATCAAACTGGCCAGCTATTACTAAAAACAAAGGAAACCTTATAAAAATTAATACTACTATTATTAAACTGATTTCCCTAAGTTTTACGAATATTGGTAGTAACACTCTGAATACCATTCCTGGAAATGTCACCTTAGCAATAAACGATACGTCTGCCTTTGCAAGTTTTCATGTCCGCATTTTATAGTCCTTTAAAATTACCAAGTTGTTATTCACTTCTTAACTGGCACTATACCACATGTAAAACCTACCTTAAAAGAACATCATAATGAATCCTTAACAGAATGTTTTAATTTTAATTTTCTCCACTAAGATACCTAAAACTAAACAAACTGTAGTTCTGGGCACTTTATTAGCATATCACTATTTAATTGATTCAACAAAATAATCGTGCTAGTATTATGCCAACTTCCTATAAATAAACAGAAACCATCTATAATTTGCATCTCAATTTGACATCAAATTATTTCTAAATAATTTAGATTTTATTTTTACTTGTAGTCTATTTTACATCCCCTCAATAAGAATGATCTAGAAACACCAACAGTTCATATTCCTGTTAGATCGTCAATTCACATAAAACAACCACAAATTTCCATTTATGGACGGGTAAACTCTCAAGCTTTAACCCTCACATACAGTTAAAATCCACAAACATGTGAAAGTGATTTATTACTTTTTTTGCCATTCAAACACACCACTGCCGCGCGCGGCACACGTTTACCCTGCATGACCTACATCCTGTCGTGGTTGCACTTCAACTTTTTTACTTGAACTTTTTTTAAACTTGTCAAGCTTAGTTGCTAGATTTCCCTCTTTCCACAAATTTCGTTCTCACGATGTAACATATTTAATTTATGCTGAATAAAAAGGCTATTGTTACGTTAATTGCATAAAAGTCATGTACTTTGTACTTGTGTTTGCATCTGTACTTGTACTTGTACTTAGCCATGTCTCAGATACGGTCTTGCATTTTAACGGTTTCTACGTTTCTCGCGTATTAACTAATTCAACAATGTATACTTTGTGGTTCTGCTTCTTGCATGAGGCACTGGATTTTATTTTAATCATAATTCTCAGGCTCACATTGTAACATACTGTCTGGCTTGTGAGTCGGGCTCACCAGTACAACTATTTTGACGTTGAGCGTCAGTGAAACAATTTTGTTTTTGCCTCCAATAGACTCACGAACTTCACGATATTCGCGGCTTAGTCTGGGAATTACTCCAATGGGCGTGGATGCAAAGTAAACTCAACTATGCACATGAATGAAAAAGGGGGTGGGGAATTGAGCGCCACTACATCTCTATGGGCAACAAAAAAAACAAAAGTACCATATGAGAAGAGTTAAAAACTCACAGGCTATAGGGACTATCAAAAACATCCAAATTATACAAAACAACACCTCTGGAAACCTCTCAAATGTATCTACTTCACTTTCTGCTGCGATGATTCTGAAAAAAAATGTCGCACAATAATTTATCAAAAATCACAGTTTGCGTCTTACAACAAAAAAAATCAGTAATACTCATAAATTAATCACCTTGAAACTATAACACTAAAAGTATTATACCTAAAAATAAATATTAGAAAGAAGTCGTTTACTTCACTTCTATAACATTACTCTGCTTGAATGTCCAAGTTTTATTACACAAAATTTATTTTCTTAAATTGTACTGTCGTTAAATTTAGATACTCATAAATAAAAGATTTCGTGTTTTAAACCAAAAATATAATGTAAAGTAATTCTTTTCTTCCTTTTCCTTTATATATTTTTTTATACATGTAAACAAAATCACAAGATTGATTTTAAAGAGTAAAATTAAATTTTTCTATGTAATACAGAGTCATAAATTTTCTCTTTAGATAATGAAATGTTGACACTTGATGACATTTTCACAAACAAAATCTTAATAATGCCAATTGACAGATCTGTTAGATTGTTTCACAACAAGTTTAAAAAAAACTCACACATTGCTTTGTTACAAACAGGTATTCAAAAAGCATATGGATTAAATAAATTAAAATTGTTCAGGTTGACATGGCATAGGAATAACACAGTTAATCTACTAATTATCAAGGTTACTATAAATAGACATATTTGGTTGAAATTTGGACTTTACAATCTTATTATAAGACCACACTCTTATTCTGTGTTCCACAAAATATTTAAATTGGCTTCAGAAAAAAACAAGGTTTCCCTTTTTCTTATAGAATTTTAAATTTCGACACTTAACAAAAAAATAACTGACACACAATCTTTTTCCTAAACATTATAATTTTTACGATTGTTTATATGAAATCCTAAATGCAAAATTTATACTCTCCTTCAATTTAATATCTTTAGTAATTGTACGAACATTTTTCAAAAGTTTATAAACGTGATAATTAAGCTTCAACCGTAGCCAACATAAAAAAATTGAAACACTCACCGGGAATCGGCTCCCGCTCCTATGAGGGTTCTAAATACCTGACGTTCTTACACGTAAAAACTCCAGCTTCAGAAAAAGATTTCCAAATCAAAAGCACCGAACTTCATCCCGGCAACAAAATCTCGTTTATGTGAGTGCCGAAGTAAACGGCTGCCATAACGATGTCATTCCTGAATTAAGCAAACACCATGTGAGCGATCTCAAGTACTTCTTGCTACAAAAATGTCTTCATAATAAAAAAAAATGCGCTAAAAATTAAAGTTCCTTTTAGCATAAGAATTACCTAAAATATTATCATCTCACCGTTAATCGATACCGAAGTTAGATAACCACGTTGTTACGTTCATTTAACATTTAGACCGCTTTACCAAAACCCGGGGAACCTTTAACATCCCGGCCCCTTTTAGAACGACCGTCAACCTTACGTTAACCTAAATAGCAATCCTCAAACTCCAGCTGGTACATAAATGCGCCAACATTTTTTTTTCACTCGCTCTGTTATCGTTACACTCAAGAAAAATGACCGAGTTATCCTCGCTCCTATCAATATATGAAACAGGTGAGCTGTCTGAAACGTCACCTTGTGACACCTTCCACAAGCGCTATATTAACTTAATAATTTTTAAAAATGGACACAGACCGCCTACGGAATAGGCAATACAAGTAACTTGTTTATAATGTATTTGTTACGATTAAATATATTCTTAGAATAAATTCAAAGCGGATTAAATGGTAATATTCTTATTAAGAAATTGTTCCTTCTTATATTATAATGCAAATCAATGAAATCAGATGCCACAGAACTGTAACGAACAGAAGCGATCTCGAAAGTTAATACCTTAGAATTTATATTTGTTACAACATATTTAGCATTCGTGTATTACATATTTATTACCTTGTGTGGTTTGTGGAATCGTTATTTCATTGGTTTATATTGTGTCGCGACGCTTATCATACATTCTTGGTATTGTATTTGGTATCTCAATTTATTTTAAGAATATTAATTTTTTATTGCTTTAGTTATACTAAATGCACTAATTGAAATTATATTTTTTAAAAGCAAAAGAATTATAGAAGGATAGATGGGGAACCCTGTATGTGGACACAACTAAAGGTCAGGAGAGATAAAATGATGGGGCACCAGTTAAGACATGAAGGACTATTAATAAGGTATTAGATGATAGACTACCAAATAAAAATAAAGTAGGAAGACCTAAACAAAGCTATATTAGTCAAATTATTAGAAATTTAGCTTGTAAAGGGTATGTAGACCTTTTTAGACTAGCTCAGAATCGAAAAGAATTTAGAGCTGTGTCAAACCGAACTTAAGTCAGATCCAAAACAAAATGATGATGAAAATAATTAAAATATGCTTAATTAATGTTTATTATGCGTGAAATCTACATTACAGAATGAATCCGTACTTAGTCTGTTCATCTAAATTTATTATTTTCATCTGCTAATCTGATTTATTTTGTATTACGGTATCAATGAAGCGCATTCTAACTGTATTAGACTTTATCAGCACGTTGCGTTTAAACTTTTGTAGAAATTGACCAACCCACAATTTAAAAAAAGGGGGCTTTATGTATGCACTGAACTAATAAATTAAATATACACCATCTCAAATGAATGCTAATTTCTCTGCGATGACTTTTAGAGACCTAGTCCTTTTCCGGGTAAAGCTGCTCACTTATGAATGAAAATTTGGTTCTTTAATAGTGTACTGCTGAAATGTCTTTAGAAGTATGAATTTAAACTAGTCGTTAATAGACTAAAATGAAGCAAATTAAAGTCTTTTAATGCGGTTACGCTAAATTAATTTCTAACAGAATGCTACACTTCAAAATAAAATTGGGGTAGAAAACAATCTATTCATTTAGTTAAAAAGATTTTAGAAAAATTAAGCACATAAGTAACAATTAACAAATCTCGTAGGTTTAGCATTATACCATTTGTTAATTCAAATTAGGTTTTGCATAGTGATGAATAACTTAGAGTTTGTAAAGCTTAAATAACGCTATAGCTGAAAGGAAGTCGGAGTGCCAAATTCTATTTAATCTCTCCACCGTAATCAGTCTTTATAGTTCCGAGCGGTGTTTGTTGGCAAACTTTCAACATTTAGATTCTTTTGGTCGGATTCTTCAATAGTTGGTTTTCTTAAGTACTTTTTACTTCTAAACTAGGTCAGCTACTTTTACTAGAAGTTTATACAGAATCTGTGTTGAAAAATAAACATACGTCCTTTCTACGGCAGTTTCAACTCAATAAAGCTTTATTTTCCTGCTCGGATGTGTGAAGTGTAAATGTGAACTTTTCAGGAAATAATTTGCTGCAACTTAGTTAATTAAAGGCAGTAAATTTACAGGTAGATTTAATTGCTTAAGTCTACAACTTTGGCAACACAAGAATTTTTCAAGATGAACGATTAACCACAAATTGGAGCTTACTATTATCAATTGGAAGTTATTTGTAAACAGATTTAAGCTCTAAAAAAATTAATGGTAAACAGTGTACACGAGAGTAGAGTTAATTATCACTTCATTGTGATTGTCTTTACAGTTTGCGTCCGTTGCTCTGATTGTGTCAAACAAAAAATCAAAAGTAAACTTAAAAACGATTAATATTTCTCACTTTATGAAACTACTTAAAAGTAGTTTGATGCGACGCTATGTACAAGTTACTACAACCCTTTCTTTATACAAACCAATGCCGTGACGTGTACAAATTGAACTAGCTTAGTCAGGGTCCGAGGCATTTTTTCTGACACATGCAAGACATAAATTTGGCGCCCCTAAACTATATATAAAGAAACAAATAAGGGCATCTGTGTTACACCTTACTTCAAATAAGATTTGTATGACAACCTAACGTCTATTAAAATTAAGGCTTTAAAACTAGCTGTACATTGTTAAACACTTATAGATTTGCTATTACAGTTCATCCTTATACATGAATATTAGCTTACTCGCCACCATGAACTGCCGTCACAATTCCGCTAACTGTTGTGGAGCTTGAGACTAAACCTCCGTGGATACTCTGGCCCTGTAAAACAGTATAATACTGAAAAGTTAATCAAAGCCCAATTTAATACTCCTTGATAGGGATACAGAGGTACAGTAATTCAACATATGTTTATATAGTTAGTTATGAAACGATTAAGTATTTAATTAGCAACACATGGGCTTTAATTTGCAATGCAGTTGGTGTACAACTTAAAAAGTATACTGTTTACCCCAATATTACTTAAGGACCTTAGGTCCCCGAAATGCAAGGTATATAATTACTAATAAAAAGTATTTGAAGGTTAATAATAATCATGAATAATAACTTATTAACTGTGACTGGTCATATAATGCTTCCACTAAAATCTTCATCTGAGCTTGACTGCTGTGCAAAATTAACTACAACTGGATAGGATTTCTTTGGTAGTCTTATTCTGATAATTCCAGTAAATATGCTTCCTTGTCGGTTCTGGATTAGGCTGCTTCCAATTACGAATTTAAAAGATGAACAATCCAAATCTTTTATAAAACAACTTGACAGCACGTGGTGATTGTAAGTGGTGAATCCGACTGCGTCGATATCCAACATAAATAAAACTTACATGGAATTACGAGGAGATTTAGCTAATTGAAATCCCATAAAACTTTAATGGATGACCCGAAAATAATTCAATAAGATCGGATAATTAATTAGCATTCTCCCTTTACCACTTAACGATTTTATATCCGGCCTTTCCGGCGGTTAGACAAGAAGAGTCACCAAAACCCTGACCAGAACAAAAACCCCCACAATGCGTTTCCGCCAAAAAAGAAGCAGGAGTAACATGGTGAAATACTAAAATTCCTAGGATCTGTAGCCTTCAAAATAGTTATGAAACACAGAATAAACTAGTAAGAGTATTGAATTGTGGATTTATAATTACTCTCTCAGTTTGAGGTTAACAGATGACCAATAGGAAAGGTGAACTTCCATGAAAATTATTACACAAGACTTCTTTTAATTATCAATATTAATATATACTAGTTTTAGATTTGAACTAAGTAAATCATTTGGAAATCCTTGCTAAAGTATTACCCATTGAACTTCATAAAAGAATATATAATTATAAGTAGCATGAAGTACTAAAACAATAAGAAAAGTCATTCTAAAACCAGTGACATTACAACTACACTTTTGGGATGTCACATCTGTTTTATAAATTTAATGAAATCATAAAAACTGAATAAACGTTTACATGATACATTTACTTCATTCTATGAAAAGAGAAAAAAGAGTTTTAAAATCAACACACGTTAAATACATATTTTTCTTGCTTTTGCCTTAGCAAAGTCTTTTAAAATTAAATCAGTAGCAATTAAATTCACAACTTCACTTTCTATAGCTAGCGTTGCCAGTCCACTAAGTCGCTCCTGAGAAACGATTGATCGCAGGTATTTTGATGAGTTTTAGTTTTGAAAAACACCTTTCTTCGCTGGCTACTGAAACTGATGGTGTGAGCAGTATTCTCAAAGCTACAAAAACTTTGGGAAGATGTCAATTAACCAGTTTTTTATTACATAAATTAATGTTGTCTCAGGACAGCTATTTTTAAATAACATTGGTGCCAAAAATAGAATCTCGTCAAGCAGTTCATCCTCATTGATGTCACTATTATTGCCTGCCATCAATATTGACGGTAGACACTGTTTTTTAATAACAGTTTTTTCACATTTCTGTAATTGTTCGATGCCATAGAAATATTGAAAATATTTGCTATGATTTTCCATCTGTTCAAACCTCTTCTTTGAATTGATTGCTGTGTCGAGGACTACATAAAAAAATCAACTTTGAAAGATTCTTTTCCTGGCTTCAAAGGTTCATCTTTACGTTCATAGGAAAACCGTCTTTTAGTTTTTCTTGGTCTCTCAGTAGCTTTTTCTATCAATTCCGAACTGATTCCCAGTCTATCAACCACTTCCTTTGCGTCTGTAATGACACCATTAAGTGTTACATTCCAAATTTGGAAATGCACATTGTTAAATATGTGAGTAAACTCCCGCGAATATTTTCAAATAAACTTGATAATTTCCGCCATTCCGGACAGTTGCGTTTGCGCAAGAGAATGCGCAGGCGCGCAGTGAATGCCGCAAGTGCGCGGAGTGACACGGCACTAGTAGACTACGAGGCCTAAAGTCGAAAACAGCTACCTGTGTCGTGGTGTTTTTGTCTTTTCTCTTTTTAGGATGTAGGTTCCGGTATCTTATCTTACCTTCTACCTAACCTCTAGCTGTATCCTTTCGCCCTACCTACGCACGAGCAAAAGAGGATGGACAAATAAGAATCTGGAATCAACAATGGCGTAGTCAACCCACACCAAAAACATGGAGACGGCCCTGAGATGATAAACAAAGTTTCTGAAAATACCGATAAATTTTCCACCTTTCGTGTAACGAATAATAGATTATATAAATTTGTATCTTCTTCATCTCGCAAAATCTCTAACATCCCTGAATGGAAACTTGTAGTCCCTACCGCTAAACGTAGTGAGGTTCTTAAATTGTGTCATTACGACCCTATAGTTGCTCACCTTGGTGCTACGAAAACCTTAGCTAAAATATCTGAATTATATTACTGGCCTACATTAAAACAATCTGTCTGTCGCTATATTAGAAACTGTAAAATTTGTGGGTCTCAGAAGAGCTCTCAAAAAGCTCGTTCTGGTTTAATGGGTAACTTTAAACGTGTATCTTATCCCTTACAATTAATATCGCTTGACTTATTAAGACCTCTCCCTCGATCGAAAAAAGGTAACCAATATTTTTTAGTTGTCACCGATTGGTTTTCTAAATTTGTTATGGTACAACCGTTACGTAAAGCCACATCTGCCGCTATCATCAAATTCCTAGAACAAAATGTATTTCTTATCTTCGGTGTCCCCTAAATTATTCTCTGTGATAACGGGGCGCAATTTATCTCAAAAGATTTTCAAAATTTCGTCAAGAGTTATAAAGTACAAAAAATTTGGTTTAACGCAAAATACCATCTCCAGGTAAACCCTACCGAAAGAGTAAATAGAGTCTTAATCACTGCTATCTCTTCATATATCGATTCAGACCACACTAGGTTGGATGAAAATATCTTTAAAATCGCTCAAGCTTTGCGTACTTCTAAACACGAAGCAAGCCAATTTACTCCCTCACTTCTTGTTTTTGGAAGATATACTCCAATTGATGGTAGTTATTATGGTTTAGTTCCTGATGATATTAACGTAATTGAATTTGACGAAAAAGTACGCTGGGGCA